>CM053030.1:100231872-100741872 GCA_028564925.1 Lithobates sylvaticus | reverse complement strand
CCCCCCCACCCCTTCAACCTCTGCAGCAATGCTGGCAGCACTCATACGTCTATTTCCCAAAGACAACCTCTGGATATGACATTGAGCACGTGTAACTCAACTTCTTTGGTCGACCATGGGGAGGCCTGTTCTGAGTGGAACCTGTCCTGTTAAACTGACTGTATGGTCTTGGCCACCATGCTGCAGCTCAGTTTCAGGGTCTTGGCAATCGTCTTATAGTCTAGGCCATCTTCATGTAGAGCAACAGTTATTTTTTTTCATATCCTCAGAGTTCTTTGCCATGAGGTGCCATGTTGAACTTCCAGTGACCAGTATGAGAGAGTGAGAGCGAGAGACCTTGTAACACTAACGAGTCACATGACACCGGGGAGGGAAAATGGCTAATTGGGCCCAATTTGGACATTTTTACTTAGGGGTGTACTCATTTTGCTGCCAGCGGTTTAGACATTAATGGCTGTGTTGAGTTATTTTGAGCAGACAGCAAATTTACACTGTTATACAAGCTGTACACTCACTACTTTACATTGTAGCAAAGTGTTATTTCTTCAGTGTTGTCACATGAAAAGATATAATAGAATATTTACAAAAATGTGATGGACTTTTGTGAGATACTGCATATGTCCCAGCATGCCATGTCACCCCAGTATTTCAATACACTCTTCATCTGTAGTGTATGGGGGTGCTTCTCATCCTAGATGAAGCTAGGGCACCATTTTATTTTATTTTTTATTTTAATTTTTTTTAAAGAGGGTGTATAGACAATTGCCATTAGTCATTCTACCTACTGAAGTATTATTTTACAATGCTGCAGATTTCATTTTTTATTTTTTTGTTAAAACAGGTGAAGTCTTTTGAAATATATTTATATTTTACACTTTGTTAGAACTAAAGTGGTAGATTGTTCCTGCTGTAGACTACAATCTATAGTTAAGGGTCAACTTTCTTCTTTGAGCTTTAAAGCGGAGTTCCACCCAGGTCCCCTTCCCCACTTCCGGGAGAGAGGGCCGCAGCGAAGTACATCAGAAGCTCGGGCCCCCTCTTCCTCCCTCCCCTTATGCCAGGTCAGTGAGAGAGCGCAGTGTGCATGTGCATTAGGGACCCGGCAATGAAGCCGAAAGGCTACACTGCCGGATTTCTTTACCAGCAATGACAGCGGCAGCACCCGACCAGCTGATGTAAACATCAGCTTCGGTGCCGACATCGCTGGACTCCAGGACAGGCAAGTATCCTAATGTTAAAAGTCAGCAGCTACAGTATGCGTAGCTGATGACTTTTTACATTTTTAAAGGGGCGGGCGGAACTCCTCTTTAAGCCACGTACAAACGGGCCAAATGTCGGGAGACATTGGATGGTTCAATATAGCCCAGCTGACATTCAGCCTGTGTGTATGTCAGTCGGCCTGACAGAAGCCGGCCGGGCATACTGCAAAAACCAGCACCCGACTGGCTCCCGATCAGCGCTCTCAGCCATTGGCCGCCCCCCTGTCAGAACACAACAGCTCAGAAGGGGTGATCGCTGCACTAATGTCATATCATTAGTACAGCAGCTCTGTCAGGAGCTGTCAATTTTTATTCGTTCAATCCAGTGGGTTGAACAAAAAAACAACAACTGTTAAGCCCCATACACACGGTCGGATTTTCCGATGGATTCTGTCCTATCGGACAATGTTGTCGGAAATTCCGACCGTGTGTAGGCACCATCGCACAGTTTCCATCGGATTGTCCGACGGACAAAGTTGTATCTCCTGCTGGATAGATTTTCCGACAACAAAGTCCGATCACACCAATTCCGATCGTGTGTAGCGAATTCCGACGGACAAAGTGCCACGCATGCTCAGATCACATTACAAGACCAAAGCTATTGGCTACTAGCCTCTACGTAGTCCCGTCGTAGGCAACAAACGTCACCACGTTCAGAATGATCGGATTTTCCAACAACTTTGTCCGACCGCGTGTATGCAACACCAGTGTCGGACTAAATCCGTCGTGGTCGGTTTTTCCGACCGTGTGTATGGGGCTTTAGTGTGTACCAGGCTTTACACCTGAAAGTCTGAGAAATCCAGGTTGTTTGTGCACAATGGATAACTGACATCGGTTTCAGAAAATGTTCAAAAATGGAGCACTGCTATTCATCACATACTGCTAACATGGGCAGGTAACATAAACCTTGACACCTTTTTAAAATTACAACTGTTAAGCTGGCCGGGTCAACAGGGACCGGGCACATTTTCGATCAGTTTGTGGCCATCCCGGCTTGACAGAAGTCAATTGTTTTATCTACTTCTACTTCTGTTGAAGGGAAATGTAAAATTTTCCTCGATCAGCAACTGCAGCCACTGATCAGTGTATTCTGACAGCAGCGGGTGCCACTGTAGGAACACCATGTTTCCGTGGAAGAAGGGGTGGGGGGAAATCTGCGGTTTCATTGGACCAGCTTTAAATTTAAAAATACTGTTGTGTTCCAAAGGCCCCTACTAAATGAATACAAGGTTTAATTCTGTTCCCTTTTTGTGGCCACTCATTGTTATGTATTATCAGAAACAAAATGCCGTTCAGCATCCATTGTTGCAGGGAAGTTTCTTTGCTGTGCTCTTCATTGGCATAATATATTAGAAGGAATAGGCCTAGACCTTTGATTTAGAAAGTTATTATATGCGTGAGTGGGCCACCGAGGTGCCCACATTGGATTAATGAATGGTGATAAGTCCAATCAGGGTTCCCTAGACCGACAGGTCACTGTAAGGACTTAATAGACCCAGTGTTGGTTTTCTCCAGGTGGGATTTGCGCAGTGTTTTTTTTTCTTTTTAAAATAAAACTGTTGTGCAAAAAATGTAGACCATTGGTGGCCTGCGTTTGGAAATATTAGTGGCTGTGTGTGGCTTTAGTAAGATTATCACAGTCCACAAACAAACATGTAACAAATGAAATTTAATCACTTGAGAATTTTAAACACTGGGGATGCCTCCTAAAAAAAAAAAAAAAAAAAAAAAAAAAACGTAAACAAAAGTTTTAGGACATATCGCCTATGTTTAGCTATTTAGCTCCTTTTGTCATATGACTGCTCCCCCTGCTACAATTACCGGTTGTCGCAATGACACCCAGGAATTGCCATATAACACTGCATCTGTTCCTGGAGAAACCTATATTTCCGTACATGGGTTATTTAGAGTTTTTTTTGAGAATATGTGGATGCATATTATACACTACTAAGGCTTTAAGAGGGTTGTTGCAACACTTCCATCTTTATCTGTTGTTCACAGGAATACGGCCCCTTTTCTTAGTCAGTCCATTGATATAATCTGACAAGCTCTATTGACCGACTGTACCTATATTCACTTTAATTTGTGTTGTGTTTTATTTTATACAAATTTTTTCACTTTTGCGATTTTTGCAAAAATCGCACATCGCTTGTATCGCGCTTGAAAGCCTATGTCCTCCTTATAGGGATCTGATATAGGCTTCCTTGAATCGGTGACTATATATTCCACACCATTACTGCACTAGGTTGTTTGCTTCAATCTTTTTCACTTTTACCTACACTCCATAGAAATACGACCCTCCCGGGTCAGTTCACTGATATAAGCTGAAAAGTTTTATTGATACACCCAATTAGGAGTGTATTCACCATAAAAATTCCTGTCACACATTTTTGCCCGCAGGCTTACATTCTCCTGCGTTGCTTTATGTGTAATCAGGGACATTTGGTTATATAAGCACTGCACTATTTACTTTTTATGTACAGTATATATCATACCCGGCCCATACCCCTGGAAGCTGAAAATCACTGAAGTAGTCAATGCTGCTGAAAATCACTGAAGTAGTCAATGCTACTTCATTGTTCTCCACTTGCTCTGGGTACCGCGGAGGGGCCACTCTCTTCCTTTTGCAGTCACAGATTGGCCATTCAGCATGGTTGGCCGCTTAGCATGGGCACCATTCAGAGAATGCTTTGCATTTGGAAAGTCTTCTCTGACAACATGTTTTCCACCTAGTCCACAGCCCTACCTCCACACACCATGCCAGGTGGCTGACCACCTGTGTTCACAATGCAGAAGAACAGTTGCCCAGCATGGGACCTGGAAACAAGTGGTGATCACGAAAGTAGTGGTGTCTACTTCTGTGATTTCTAGTTTCCAGGGGCATCAGTCAGGTATAGTATATACTCTACATACAGTAGTTACATTGGTCCCAGCCAGACTAATGTAACTGTGTGTAACATACCTATGCCTGGAATTTATTCTTTAACACCTTCCTTTCCTACTACCCTTAGCTAATTATTTTTTTTCTTTAAAGTGGATGTAAACCCTCACATATATCCAGTAATGTGAACAGCCTTAGATGATACACAGAGATGAAACACATCATCCTACATAAGTTTTTCTTGTATATATGCAGCCTTCCCCTTTCAAAAGTGCAGATCATGGTAAAAATCTTTCTTTATTATTCAGCTTACATAGGGGTGGGTGGAGAGACTGTAATTGCACTGTGTGAGAGCTGATTGGAGAAAAGGGATACCCCCACCCCCACATAGACAGAGGAAGGAAGGAACATGTAAAACGGTATTCTGAATAGACAAGCTCTCTGTTTATCTACCTCTAAGCTCCCTCCCCGACACACATTTTTGGTACATGTTATCTCACATGTGAACTTCTGAGAAGTGACTTGTGCTGATAACAGGGGAACAGAGCATCAGAGAGAAATATGACTTAGAGCTTTGGAGATAAATACTACAGATATATGTGCTTAGATCAAATTTCATTTGAATGGGGTTTACAACCACTTTTAACTTTTTAGATTTTTATTTTTCTATTATTATTATTTCTATATATTTTTTCAGACTAGTTTGTTCCTAAAAAAAAAAAAAAAATTAACAGGACCAAAGTTTAAATGTATAAAAATGTAATTTGTTTATTAGGGGTATAAATGTACGAGAGCTGGAAAAAAAAAAAATTGATTTCCTTTTCTATTTATTCATACCAAGTCAGTGACTTAGAAAGCACCCAAATGTATTGCACTCAGACGAGCGGCTTTTTCAGATTAGGAGCAAGAACAGAAGCCCACAAATCTCATTCTTGCCCGGTATAATTTACCTTTATAATAAATCGGATCCACTAACGGAAGGGGGGGGGGGGGGCTAAAGGTGTCTGTGAATTACTGCGAAGGAAGAATAGCTAGGAAAATCAAATTAGGATAGGGCTAAAGTCTGTCCCAGTGTCAGGGGTGGCATAGCAAATGTGTTCTTGTGCGTGATGTGCCTACTCCAAAATCAAAAATGCTTCTATTATTGGAATCCTAAAGCCTTATTAAAATATACATGAATGCATCATTTTAGAATAACTGCATGAGAACTGCTAGCGTGCACTTTACCATTCCCCCTGATTACACACAGCATGTTTTTTTAATGGTATTATTTTTAGACATTATTCTTTGGATCTCTCGAGGCAACCCAGGTGTGAAGCCACTGCGAAACCCATCTCTTAAAGAGGTTTCCAGTTTGAATGGAAATGCTGCACTTGTTTGTGATCTATGGTATAATTGAGGACAGGGTTCTGCTAGCCCAATTGCAATTATTAGGAAAGAAAGAGGAAAAAAACTCCCAAGGGCTTTTGCACAGCTTACAAAAAATGTACTTGTTGAATGTATAAAAATATATGGTTTATTAATCCAATTTGATATAAAAGTCAATAAAACGGCAACAACAGCATGAGTTCTGGTATACTTCAAAAATGTACATGATAACTGTCCAAGGGACACTAGCATCGAAGAAAATACAAGAAATATGTCTCTCTGAATGTTATTGTTAGGAAATATTCCAACGCGTTTCAATCGTATTTTGTTTGCAATCTTCCTCAGGGAAATGTGGACACCTATAATATATCAATACATAATATTAACATTATCATTTAGAGAAGGGCAGGCCTGCATATACAGGTATCCAATGTATCAGGGAGTCTTACCTTCAATGAGGAGAATCGTGTATAACCAGAGCAAGATAAAAACATTAACCCAGGATATTCTCAGTGTGGTCAGCCATCAAGGGGGTGAGTGAGGAATCCAGTTGAGCCTGCAAAAGGTCACACTGTGTTAGACATGCGAGGACAAAAGGAGGCAGAGGTGCGTCTGCAATGTGTGTAATACTAAGAAATTAATTGTAATGCAGCCCTGTCAGGGCTGGGCTCAGCCCTTCCTT
Source organism: Lithobates sylvaticus (assembly GCA_028564925.1). Lineage (NCBI taxonomy): Eukaryota > Metazoa > Chordata > Amphibia > Anura > Ranidae > Lithobates > Lithobates sylvaticus. The sequence goes on along the minus strand of CM053030.1, from coordinate 100,735,682 downwards.
CTCTGAGATGGCCGCTCAGCTGTCGGCTAATTGCCAGCTCCTATCTCTCCACAGTGACTCACCTGTTGATGATATCCTGCTCATCAGTCCTGCCTACTTAAGCCGTCCAGTCCAGATGATCTCTGCCTTCGTCTTGGTCACATCTCTAGAGACTCTCCCTGTGTTCCTGTTTAAAGACTTGCTTGGCTGACATTCATTCTGGCTCCAGATCCTGCTTGCTGTTCTACTAAGCTGGTCTCTGGCTCCCTGACGTTTTGGCTTGTCTGACTATCCGTTCCAGTTCCTGAACTCTGGCTATGTTTTGACTACGTTTACTCTGTTTACCTTTTTTTTTATAATTAAACAAGTTTGATTTAACTGTACTTCTGTCTGTCTGATTCATGGTTCCTGACAAGCCCTTGATGGCTGACCACTCTGAGAATATCCTGGGTTAATGTTTTTATCTTGCTCTGGTTATACACGATTCTCCTCATTGAAGGTAGGACTCCCTGATACACTGGATAACTGTACAGGCAGTCCCCGAGTTACGAACACCCGAGTTACGAACGACCCCTACTTACAAACGGCCTCAAATGCCGGCCACTTGTGCTCCACGCTGGTCCTGGATACCTTTTGAGCACCTCCAGACACATCCCACACTGCCGTACTACGCCCCAGATAACATAACAAGTGCCCGGAACATCCCACATCCATGCACAGGCGGCAGTTACACTTACGAATTCAGTGTTCCGACTGGAAGTTACACTTACAATGCAGTGTTGCGACTTACGAACAACTTCGACTTATGAACAAACCTATAGTCCCTATTGTGTTCGTAACTCGGGGACTTCCTGTATATGCAGGCCTGCCCTTCTCTAAATGATAATGTTAATATTATGTATTGATATATTATAGGTGTCCACATTACCCTGAAGAAGATCGAAAACAAAATATGATTTGAAATGCGTTTGAGTATTTCCTAACAATAACATTTACAGAGACATATTTCTTGTGTATTGTTCAATGCTAGTGTCCCTTGGACATTTATCATGTACATTTTTGATGTATACCAGAGCTCATGCCATTGTTGCTGTTTTTATTGATTTTTATATCAAATTGGATTGATAAAGCATATATTTTTTATACATTCATCAAGTACATTTTTTTTTGTAAGCTGCACAAAAGCCCTTGGGAGTTCTTTTCTCTTTCTTTCCTCACAATGGTATAATTGAGGTAACCTGCTGCAGCTCTCAGCCTTTAGAACTTATTTAGATTTGTGTGCTGAACCCTGTGTTTCCAATGTGGTGCTAAGGTGTCCTAAAGGGGGCGCCTGTCATTGCAGTCTACGGGAAGCACCTCCAAACTGATGCATGCAGGAGCTTGGGGGGGCTACCACACAATGTACTTCAATGCTTACCGAACTGGGGGTGGAATGTAAAATATACGTAAAGGAAAAACTGTCCTGGTGATCACTCTCCTCAAGACAGAAAGTGACGAGAAATCCTTCAATGGGAACACAATTCCCATAAAAACTGTCTTCGAGGGGATCTCCCCTCTCTTAGACCCCTTTCACACTGGGGCACTTTTCAGGCGCTTTAGCGCAAATAATAGCCTCTCAAGCCACTCCAGTGTGAAAGCCCGAGTGTTTTCATACTGGGGAGGCGCGTTTGCAGGATGGGAAAAGTCCTGCAAGCAGCATCTTTGGGGCGGTGCTGAAAAACGCCCTGCCCATTGAAATGAATGCAAAGCGCTTCGGCAGCACGGCAACATGGGCACTTTTAACTCTTTGGCTGCTAGCTCGAAAAGCCCCACTATAACAGCGGTAAAGCCCCGCTTTACCACTAACGCACCTCCGGCCCAGTGTGAAAGGGGTCTAAAATGGTAACTCCACTATCATTGGAAAAGATAGCACATTAAAAAAAAAAAAAGGAGCATATACAAGTCATTGGTGGCTATGTCCAATGAAACACTTTTTGAATGGTGTTTATGCTCTAATCCAGGGGTCTCCAAACTATGGCCCTCCAGTTGTTCAGGAACTAAAATTCCCATCATGCCTAGCCATGTCTGTGAATGTACGGTCGGATTTCCCGTCGGAAAAAGCTCTGATGGTTTTCCCGTCGGAATTCCGACGGAATTTCGCTCCAACTGTCTTGCCTACACACGGTCACACCAAATTCCGACGGTCAGTAACACAGCGGCATAAAACACGTTCGACAGCACTATAAAATGGAAGTTTAATGCTTCTGAGCATGCGTCGAATTGTTTCCGAGCATGCGTCGGAATTTTGCGCGTCGGAATTGCCTACACACGATCGGAAAATCCGATAGAAAGGTTTTCCGTCTGAAAAATTGAGAACAGGTTCTCAATCCAAAGTCCGTCGGAAATTCCGACAGAAAAAGACCGTTGGGCATACACACGTCGGAAAATCCGATGAAAAGCTCCCATCGGACTGTTTTCATCGGAAATTCCGACCGTGTGTACGCCGCATAAGAGTTTTACAATGCCTCATGGGATGTGTAGTTCTGCAACAGCTGGAGGGCCATAGTTTGGAGATCCCTGCGGTAATCTATTCTCTTGCTGGTATTGATTTAAACAAGTCCCCAAAACAAGCATTATTATGCAGTCAAAATGGAGAAGGTCCCAAAACACTCAAGAAGATTGATAACTTTTATATTTGTAGCAACTAAATATACAATAGCCAAATCCTGGAAAACAACTATACCTTTTGACATCCTAAAGGTTAAATTATCCTGGATTATGGTCAGTGAATATCTCTCAGCTACTGTATATTGAATTGCAAGATTCCATTAGTTGAGAAATCCTGTAATCTGTGGATTAAATATCAGATTGATAGTTCTAGAGATATTCCCACTTGAGAATTGCTTAAAAATTAGCACAGTCGGTTCATATTGCTTTGATATCTTTAACCTTCTTCCTTTCTTATCTTTTTCTCTCTATTCTTACCTTTTTTATATGGTATTTATTTTAGTTACCTGTTGGACCCAGTGTGATATTTCTGTATAATAACTAGATGATAAATTCATCCTCTTTGGTTTGCTAAAAATACATGATTATTAGAATCCATATAAAGATATTTTACATTAATGTATTTTGACATTTTTTCTAAATAATTATTAATCCTATACACATACAGTGCCTTGAAAAAGTATTCACACCCCTTGAAATTTCCACATTTTGTCATATTACAACAAAAAATGTAAATGTATTATATTGGAATTTTATGTGATAGACCAACACAAAGTGGCACATAATTGTGAAATCGAAAGAAAATGATAAATGGTTTTCAACAGTTTGGTGTGCATTTGTATTTAGCTCCCTTTACTGTAATATCCCTAACTAAAATCTAGTGGAACCCAATTGCCTTCAGAAGTCACCTAATTAGTAAATGGAATCCACCTGTGTGTAATGTAATCTTCACAGCTGTTCTGTGAAGCCCTCAGAGGTTTGTTAGAGAACCTTAGTGAACAAACAACATCATAAAGGCCAAGAAACACACCAGACAGGTCAGGGATAAAATTGTGGAGAAGTTTAAAGCAGGGTTAGGTTATAAAAAAAATATCCCAAGCTTTGAACATCTCATGGAGCACTGTTCAATCCATCATGAAAAAATGGAAAGAGTATGGCACAAGGGCAAACCTACCAAGACATGGCCGTCCACTTAAACTGACAGGCCGGGCAAGAAGCGCATTAATCAGAGAAACAGCCAAGAGGCCCGTGGTAACTCTGGAGGAGCTGCAGAGATCCACAGCTCAGGTGGGAGAATCTGTCCACAGGACAACTATTATGCCCCGTACACATGAGCGGATTTTCCGTTGGGAAACCCTTGGATGGTTTTTCAGACGGAATTCCACTCAAGCTTGGCTTGCATACACACGATCACACAAAAGTTCGCTGAACTTTCAACTGTCAAGAATGCAGTGACGAGACGAGCCGAGAAAATGAAGTTCAGTGCTATCGGAATTTCCGATAGGAACTTTTTCTGACCGAAAAATTGAGAACATGCTCTCAATCTTTTACTGGCTGGAATTTGGACAACAAAAGTCCGATGGAGCATACACACAGTCGCATTTTCTGACCAAAAGCTCTCATCTGTCTTTTACTGGCCGAATTTCCGATCGTGTGTACGCGGCATTAGTCGCGCACTCCACAAATCTGGACTTTATAGAAGAAAGCCATTGTTGAAAGAAAGCCATTAGAAGTCGATTTGCAGTTTGTGAGAAGCCATGTGGGGGACACAGCAAACATCTGGAAGAAGTGCTCTGGTCAGATGTACTTTTTGGCCTAAAAGAAAAATGCTATGTGTGCGGAAAACTAACACTGCACATCACCCTGAACACATCATCCTCACTGTGAAACATGGTGGTGGCAGCATCATGTTGTGGGGGATGCTTTTCTTCAGCAGGGACAGGGAAGCTGGTCAGAGTTGATGGGAAGATGGATGGAGCCAAATACAGGGCAATCTTAGAAGAAAACCTGTTAAAGTCTGCAAAAGACTTTGGCAGAGGTTCACCTTCCAGCAGCACAACGACCCTAAACATACAGCCAGAGCTACAATGGAATGGTTTAGATCAAAGCATATTCATGTGTTAGAATGGCCCAGTCAAAGCCCAGACCTAAATCCAATTGAGAATCTGTGGCAAGACTTGAAAATTGCTGTTCAGACAATCTCTATCCATTCTGACAGAGCTTGAGCTATTTTGCAAAGAAGAATGCGCAAAAAAGTAGCTCCTATAGCCCAAAGCTGGTAGAGACATCCCCAAAAAGACTTGCTGCTGTAATTGCAGTGAAATGTGGTTCTACAGTATTGACTCAGGGGGCTATATACAAATGTACCCCACACTTTTCACATAATTATTTTTTAACATTTTTGAAAAACATATTTATCATTTTCCTTCCACTTCACAATTATGTGCCACTTTTGTGTTTGATCTATCACAAAAAATCCCAATAAAATACATTTACATTTTTGGTAGACATGTACAGGATGAAAAAATGTGTTTAGTTTCGTTATTTAACTAAATTTGTTTAGTTAACTACTTGCCGCCCGCCCTATTGGCAAAAGACGTCGGCAAAGTGGTTTTTAAAATCCTGACCGGACGTCATATGACGTCCTCAGGATTTTGAGCCGCTGCACGCCCCCGGGGACACGCATCGTGGCGATCGTTGTTGCGGGGTGTCACCCCGCAACTACGATCTTGGTAAAGAGTCTCCGACGGAGACTCTTTACCATGTTGTGATCAGCCGTGTCCAATCACGACTGATCACAGTGTAAATAGGAAGAGCAGGTGATCGGCTTTTCCTCAATCGCGTCTGTCAGACGCGAGTAGAGGAGAGCCGATCGGCTGCTCCTCTGACAGGGGGGTCTGTGCTGATCGATTATCAGTGCAGCCCCCCCCCCCCCCGAGGATGCCCACACTGGACCACCAGGGATGCCACCAGACCACCAGGGATGACACACAGTGCCCACAATGGATGCCAATCAGTGCCCACAATGGATGCCAATCAGTGCCCACAATGGGCATCACTGATTGGCATGCATTATTGTTTTGGCACTGGCATCCATCAGTACAAAACCAAAAAACACAATGCCGCCTATCAGTGCTCATCCGTGCCGCCTATCCATGCCAGCTATCAGTGCCAATTTGTGCCAACTATCAGTGCCCATCCGTGTCGCCCATTAGTGCCTCCTATCAGTGCCCATCAATGCCACTTCATTGGTGCCACCTCATCGGTTCCCATCAGTGCCGCCTTATCAGTGCCCGTCAGTGCAGCCCCATCAGTGAAGGAGAAAACTTACTTACCGTATGTACTCGAGTATAGGCCGTCCCGAGTATAAGCCGAGGCCCCTGATTCACCACAAAAAAATGGGAAAAATGCATTGACCCGTGTATAAGCCGAGGGTACAAAATGCAGCAGCTACTGTAAGTGGAAAAGAGGGTCAGCAATGCCCATCTGCAGCTGCCTGTCCCCTGTACAGACCCCCCCGTGTCCCCATTGCAGCCTACCTGTGCCGATCTGCGGGTCCTGTGCCATCTGTCCTTGTGCCCTCCGTCCTGTGCCCTCTGCCATCTGTCATCGGTCTTCGCTCTGTCCCCCCACAGCGTGTACGGCGCCATTGTAAAATTAAAAAGCCGCGCCTCCTCCTCCTCCTCGTCCGTGATAGGAGGAACGCTGTTTTCCCAGCAGCCAGTGTGCAGTGTTCCGCCTATCACGGACATTCTCTCATCCTCGTCCATGAGATGAGAATGACAGGACATCCGTGATAGACGGAACACTGTACTGCTGGTAAAATTAGTGTCCGCCTATCACGGACGGGCGGGAGGAGGCGGCGCGGCTTTTGAACACTGCCGTCTGTCTACATGACAAGCTGTTCATGTAGGCAGACGGCGGTGACTCGAATATAAGCTGAGGGGGGGACTTTCAGCCCTAAAAAATGGGCTGAAAATCTCGGCTTATATTCGAGTATATACGGTATTTACAGTTTTGAAACTGAAACAAAAAAAACATACTTTTTTTTTCAAAATTTTCGGTTTTTTTTTTTTGTTTAGCAAAAAATAAAAACTGTAGAGGTGATCAAATACCACCAAAAGAAAGCTCTATTTGTGGGAAAAAAATGATAAAAATTTCATTTGGGTACAGTGTTGTATGACCGCGCAATTGTCATTTAAATTGCGACAGCGCTGAAAGCTCAAAATTAGTCTGGGCAGGAAGGTGTTTAAGTGCCTGGTATTGAAGTGGTTAAATTTGTTGCATTCGTTTTCGGGATTCATTTAGTTTCGAATTCGAAAAAATTTGACCGAATTTGAAAAAGTAAACTATATATAACCATTTTGCGGAACTCGTATAGATTGAAATTTTAATAGAAAAGATTAGAATAGAATCGAAAATACTAGAAAAGAATAGCATAGAAAAACAATAGAACAGTAAAAAAATATATTTTGTGTATGTATGTATATGTGTGTGTATGTATGTATGTATGTATATATTATATTTTTATAGTCTATTCTTTTCTATTCAAATCTTTTCCATTCAAATTCATTCTATACGAAATTCAGAAGCCATGTTCCGAAATTCTAATTTCGGATAGAATGAATTTGAATAGAAAAGACTATTATAGAATAGAAAAGAAAAGCAAAGAAAAACAATAGAACAAAAAAAAGCTATATATATATATATATATATATATATATATATATATATATATATATATATATATATATATATATATATATATATATATATATATATATATATATATATGTATTTCTATTGCTTTATTATTTTATCTTCTATTTTATTGTATTTTTTAAGAAATTCTATTTTTTTATTTTTTTCAAATTCGATTCAAATTTGTTTTCGCTTTTTTCGGATTCGTTTAAATTTGTTAATTTTGTAATTTGGAAATTCGGATGCATACAAATTTCCAAATAATGAAAAATTGGTCCGAATTTCGATTTTGGAATGAAACGGAATGCACATGTCTAGTTTTTGGTTTTAACATTACAAAATGTGGAACATTTCAAGGGGTATGAATACTTTTTCAAGGCACTGTCTCTATTAGATCAACATTGTATTATTTGTTCTTATACATATAAAAGTTACAATTTATTTGCGGATTTGACACGCATCCATTCATTTCTGAATTAACAATATATTTGTAATAGTTACGTATGTTACATCCTTGCTGTACTAATTTAATCAAATTCATAATTTTTACATTCCCCAAAAGAGGGGGAAAAAATTGCCTTTCCTCTTCAACCTGCGGCGCTGTATTTTTCTGTAAAATACAGTGCAAATTTGAAACCTGGAGGTGTTCTGGACCAAGAATGTGTCCAAAACGCCCCCCCCGAAATGTAATTTCCTGCTTGTGTGATTGGCTCACTGATTTTCCCAGAAATCTACACTAAGATACAAGTCAGATTTTTGCAGACTCCCCAGCCACTTTCCTTATTACAGCCTTGCAAGTTCAGCAGCTGATTTGATAATTATTAAATCACTCCCATTCACATTCATTTTTCACATGGACACAGACAAACAGCTATTTTTTCAGCATAACAAAAGGTAGGAATCTGCATCAAAGTTTGTTACGATCCCTGCCATGTACATTGAGCGCTATGTTTTTTTCAAACAAAAGTGGAGTTATTCTTTATTAAATAGCTCCAATAACAGACAGGGTAGGAGTTTTGATTATTCTCTTTCAAAAAAAAAAATGTAATTATTTTAGAGCTGCAGGTTTATGATACTCTTGCATCGCCACCTGCTGGTGAAATCTGTTATAACTATATAGTCACTTCATCAAAGTAGTGCCTTTGCATTTACATTACATTTGCAGTGCACCATTGGATATACAGTATGTTGTGCTCTTTTTATATATCTGCAGCAAGAGGAGGGATTTCAACAACCTGGGAATCCTCTTTAAAATTAAAGTGATACTAAACACACACTGTTTAATTTACATTGCCCCTTCTATTTCTGTATATGGATGATGGCAATGTAATTTATTTTAATTAAAAAAAATATATACAAGTACCTTTTTCCTAATCGGTCACATGACCAAGATCTTTCCAAGCCTGTCTGCAGGGAAACATAAGCAGGAGGAGCGTCTAGTCCTCTGCTGCTGTTATCTGCCGATGGCCTTTGGAATCCAGAGTAAAAATAAATAAATAATATCAATAAACTTTTAAATTGTCATGCAATTATATATTTGAAATCAAAGCTTTATTATTTTTTTGGAAATAACATGGTGTGGGCGGATTTTCTGCCAGTCACGGGCTCTATCATGCCCCTCCAGTCTGTGTCTTGGAGTAAGAGGGAGGTGAAGCCACCATTAATCTACATGTAATATCCCGCCCCCATTGTGTTTAGCTGGTTAGTGCGCATTGAGAAGGAGGGGGGGTCTGTTCATTTACCACTGTGTATACACCCACATGTGTTTAAATAAACTATTAGATAAGCACCTGAACGACCACAACATACAGGGATATTTAAGGTAATACTCGGATATAATCACACACATAGGTTGGACTTGATAGACTTGTGTCTTTTTTTCAACCTCACCTATTATGTAACTATGTAGGAAGTTACTTCTTCACTGACTGCAAATTTAGGGATCACTTCTTCACTGACCGCCAGTGTAGGGGGGCAGTTCTCTTCTGACCACCAGTGTAAGAGAACACTACAGTTTTCATGATGTGTTTCCTTAATGGCTTCCTAATATTACTATTCTCTTTTATATTAAGATTAGTGTCTTGTATAGCAAGAGAATGTTATAAAATGATCCCCCCTTTTCTTTCTTTTATTTAAAACTCTCTACAAATTACTGATCATGCTCATGTATCATGTGCTGTAAATGTAATACATTTTAACAGGACTTCCTGGAGCCTAAAAATGATTTCAAGGGTTCTGCTAGAGCAGTGGTTCTCAACCTTTTTTTAAGACAAAGGCCCAGTAAATTCTTACAAAACCTTCCATGTCACAACAGTAAAGAATAATTCTGGAAGGCTCTGGGTGGGGCTTGGTGTCACTTTGGGGGGGGGGAGGGATTAGAGCTGTGAAGTGGGTTAGGGGACTCTGCAGTAGACTTGGTGGCCATGTAGAGGATGAGGTTTCTGAAGGGGGCTGGGGAGCATTGTGGGGGGTTGGAGGGCACTGTGGAAGCTTAGGGCTCTCAGGGGAGCGTGAGGGCACTGTGGGTCACTATGGGAGCTGGGAGGTATTGTGGGATGTTAAGGGCTCTGTTGTTGCTTGAAGTCCCGGGAGAGTGGAGGCCATAGCTCAATGAGTGGGAACCACTGCTCTAAGGTACATAGGTTGAGAAAGGTTGCTGTAGGGCAGTGGTCTGAAAACTGCAGCTTGGGGTTGGATGCGGCCCTTAGCTTGCCTTTATTCACCCCTTTGGGCACTATTCCTCTCACTGACATGAACAGTGAGGCATAATTCCTGACACCAACAATGGGACATTGCTCCTCCCACTGACACCAACAATGGGGCACTATTCTTCCCAGTAAAACCAAGGACAGGGCATTGTTTACTCCCATTAATGCCACAACTTTTTCTACTCACACTGGCCACAGTGTGGCCTCTGCAAAGTCTGAAGAACAGTAAACCTTTGTTTAGAAATTATGGAGAGCCCTGCTCTAGAGACATGGAGGGATTTTGGGGTGAAAAAGACTTGCCCAGAGATGGAATTTAAATCTGCTTTTGGTAAGTTAAAGGATAACTATACCTTTAAATGACTCAGTCTCCCTATATGTATCCCCTCAAAGGAGCAGGGACAGGACTTTCTAAGGTTGCTGGGAGGGTTTTTTTTAATCGATAACCGTACTAACCTATACTTTAATGTAGTTGCACAGATTTGAGTCCAAGCCATTTATTCAATGGTATTTGAAAACCAGTGACCCCATTCAAGTTGGTCATTGTGTGAGTGCATGTTACTTTTTATGGCAGTCCTGTATTATTAATGACCATAAAGTGGTTGGACATTTCCTGCATCATGATGGGTACCTCCAGCTCTCAGCAGCCTTGTTAACATGCAACAACATCTGCAGGCTTCTTTATGTTTTTTTTTTTTTTTATATATATAGATTTAATATTATCATTTGAACAAAGTTATTTATTTATTTATTTTTAAATACTCAGTCTAGTTCATTAGCACTCAAAGTGTTAATAAAGGCAACATTTTTTTTTTCTCTGCATTTTGGGTAGAGTAAGGCTGGATTCACACCTATGCATTTTTAGTGCATTTTGCAGATTTGCACTATAGAACGTGTTCCATAGGAAACCATTTTAAATGGACTGTAGTGCAAATCTGCAAAATGCAAAAAGCACTAAAACTGCATAGGTGTGAATGCAGCCTAAGGCTCCATTCACACTAGCGCGTTTTTTGATGCATTTTGCAGAAATGCAGGGAGATTTTTTAACATGGGTTCCTATGGGACATGTTCACATCAATGCATTTTTGTGCCTCTGTGTTTTTGGAAAGGGTCGGGGACTTTTTTTCTGGCAAAATGCAGCGTTTTGCATGTAATAGAAGTCAATGGACCCGCATCCAAAACGCAAGTGCCGCATTTTTGTAAAATCGCGGTAAAAGCGCGTGTCCAAAAACGCGGCAAGCACCGCAAAAAGCACTGCAAAAACGCTCAAAAGCAAAATGCATAGATGTGAATCGAGCCTAAGGGAGGGGTTATAACCGATGTCAGTTTTCTTTACCATCTGTGTCCCATAGGGGAGATTTTCCTTCACTTCCTATTGCGTAACCAAAACAGAAGTGAGAGAAAAACCCTCCAAAGTGACGGAATCCCTTTGTGACACCAGGATCATCAGAACTAGTGTCGCCTTTGGAAAATGTCCCCTCTATGTTCTGATGTTAACCCAAAAATTGGGATTTTTTTTTACTTTCACTTTTTTGGAATAGTGGTAAATAGGGAGATTTACCCTCTATATATTTGTCCTAACAGAGATACATGCAGCAATAAAGATTGTCAAGTGGTCAAATCCCTCTTTTGGGATTTGCAGTTAGTTATACTTTAAAGTAGTTGTAAAGCCTCAAGTTTTTTCATCTTAATGCATTCTATGCGTTAAGGTGAAAAACCTTCTGTGCTGCAGCTGCCCCCAGACCCCCCTTTTTCTTGCTTAAGTCCAAACAGATCCAGTAATGTGCACAAGCGCAGCGGGTCCAGCCAATGTCTCTCTCCTCATTGCACAGATTGATAGCAGTGGGAGCCATTGGCTCCTGCTGCTGTCAATCAAATCCAGTGACACGGGAGCGGGAGTAATGCTGCCTGTCGATGAAGAGGGGCCTAGAGGGCCGGCGGGGCACCCCAGAAGAAGAGGATCGGGGCTGTTCCGTGCAAAACAATTGCACAGAGCTGGTAAGTATAGGCATGTTCTTTTGATTTTTGATTTTTTTTTTATAAAAATAAGTTTACAAACACTTTTTAATTTTATCTGAATGTACTGCAGCTCGCAAACTGACAGCGGGTAGGTCTTATGCCGTGGTTTTATTGTTCAGCCTCTTGCATAACAAAATTGTCTACCTGACTACTTTCCTGCTAGTGTGTGTGTGTATATAAATCATGTACATTTTAAAAACGTTTTTTTTGTTTTTGTTTTGGCAGAAAAAACATGTTCCAATTTGCCAAAAAGCAGCTATTAAAAGAAGGAAAACATTTGACTCCAGCAGACAGCGAGCCGAGGGAACAGAAATTTCAGTTGTCAAACCAGTAAAACCACGGGTAAGTGACCTCACATTGGAATAATTAATGTATCCAAACCCACAACCAAAAAGTAAGATATTGCAGCTTACCTAGCTTTTTTAGATGTTGCGTCTGCATTCGTTTTCTTTTTTCTTTCCTTTATTTTGACCTGCTGATTCTGTCCATAATACACTTTCTGATTTAGGATGACCACACTCACTTACTATATTGTACTATATGTTTGGAAGAGCAGTGCTGTCACCCTAGGACAGGAAGTGTTAGGGCTACAGAACACTTCCCCATCTCCTCAACTCCATAGCATAAGGGAAGGTGTTTCTTAACTCAGAGGTGAACGTTTAAAAATATCAGCACAAGGGATATTACAATGTGTGTTCCTTGTGCTTCTGTGTCCTGGTTTAGCAGAAATTGTCCTTCTCTGATGCCTCCGCTCCCACAGCAGCAATCTTTTAAGGGAGCTCTAAAAAGTACTCTTCAAGAGTGCCCGACTATGCCTGTCTATTCCACCCATCTCCTCCATTCATTCACAGCTTTTATGAATGGAGGATGGATAGATGATTGAAAGGTCCATCCCCTCCGACTGTAGTACAGCTTCTATAAATGGAGGAGCTGGATGGAAAAGGCAGGCATAGTTGGGCACTCTCGATGAGTACCTGTCAAAGCCCCTTAGTTATAACGACCCCTGCTGCACTAAAAGGTTACAGTGGGGGCAGGGGGGGGGGGGGGGCGTCAAAGAAGGAAGACTTCTGCTATACCAGGACAGAGCAGCACAAGGGACACATCCCATTTTTTTTTTTTTTTACTGTGTGTATATCTATATAATGTGTGTATGTGTGTGTGTGTGTGTGTGTGTGTGTGTATATATATATATATACACAGTGCCTTGCGAAAGTATTCGGCCCCCTTGAAGTTTTCAACCTTTTGCCACATTTCAGGCTTCAAACATAAAGGTATAAAAAAAATTTTTTTTGTGAAGAATCACCAACAAGTGGGACACAATTGTGAAGTGGAACGAAATCTATTGGATTTTTGAAACTTTTTTAACTAATAAAAAAAATGAAAAGTGGGGCGTGCAAAATTATTCGGCCCCCTTGCGTTAATACTTTGTAGAGCCACCTTTTGCTGCGATTACAGCTGCAAGTCGCTTGGGATATGTCTCTATCAGTTTTGCACATCGAGAGACTGAAATTCTTGCCCATTCTTCCTTGCAAAACAGCTCAAGCTCAGTGAGGTTGGATGGAGAGTGTTTGTGAACAGCAGTTTTCAGCTCTTTCCACAGATTCTCGATTGGATTCAGGTCTGGACTTTGACTTTGCCATTCTAACACCTGGATACGTTTATTTGTGAACCATTCCTTTGTAGATTTTGCTGTATGTTTGGGATCATTGTCTTGTTGGAAGATAAATCTCCGTCCCACTTTCAGGTCTTTTGCAGACTCCAACAGGTTTTCATCCAGAATGGTCCTGTATTTGGCTGCATCCATCTTCCCCTCAATTTTAACCATCTTCCCTGTCCCTGCTGAAGAAAAGCAGGCCCAAACCATGATGCTGCCACCACCATGTTTGACAGTGGGGATGGTGTGTTGAGGGTGATGAGCTGTGTTGCTTTTACACCAAACATATTGTTTTGCATTGTGGCCAAAAAGTTTGATTTTGGTTTCATCGGACCAGAGCACCTTCTTCCACATGTTTGGTGTGTCTCCCAGGTGGCTTGTGGCAAACTTTAGACGAGACTTTTTATGGATATCTTTGAGAAATGGCTTTCTTCTTGCCACTCTTCCATAAAGGCCAGATTTGTGCAGTGTACGACTGATTGTTGTCCTATGGACAGACTCTCCCACCTCAGCTGTAGTTCTCTGCAGTTCATCCAGAGTGATCATGGGCCTCTTGGCTGCATCTCTGATCAGTCTTCTCATTGTCTGAGCTGAAAGTTTAGAGGGACAGCCAGGTCTTGGTAGATTTGCAGTGGTCTGATACTCCTTCCATTTCAAAATGATCGCTTGCACAGTGCTCCTTGGGATGTTTAAAGCTTGGGAAATCTTTTTGTATCCAAATCCGGCTTTAAACTTCTCCACAACAGTATTACGGACCTGCCTGGTGTGTTCCTTGGTCTTCATGATGCTCTCTGCGCTTTCAACAGAACCCTGAGACTATCACAGAGCAGGTGCATTTATACAGAGACTTGATTACACACAGGTGGATTCTATTTATCACCATCAGTCATTTAGGACAACATTGGATCATTCAGAGATCCTCGCTGAACTTCTGGAGTGAGTTTGCTGCACTGAAAGTAAAGGGGCCGAATAATTTTGCACGCACCACTTTTCAGTTTTTTTATTTGCTAAAAAAGTTTAAAATATCCAATAGATTTCGTTCCACTTCATAATTGTGTCCCACTTGTTGGTGATTCTTCATAAAAAATTAAAATTTTATATCTTTATGTTTGAAGCCTGAAATGTGGCAAAAGGTTGAAAAGTTCAAGGGGGCCGAATACTTTCGCAAGGCACTGTGTGTGTGTGTGTGTGTGTGTATATATATATATATATATATATATATATATATATATATATATATATATATATATATATATATATATATATATATATATATATATATATATATATATATATATATATATATAGGTTGTTACTGATTAAAATTTTCGTTTTTGTTTTGTTTAATCAACTAATTTTGATTAATTATAACGCACATACAGTGTCCACATCTCCCCCCCATACTGTAATATCCACATTTCCCCCATACTGTAATATCCACATCTCCCCCATACTGTAATATCCACATCTCCCCCATACTGTAATATCCACATGTCCCCCCCATACTGTAATATCCACCTGTCCCCCCCATACTGTAATGTCCACATGTCCCCCCATACTGTAATGTCCACATGTCCCCCCATACTGTAATGTCCACATGTCCCCCATACTGTAATGTCCACATCTCCCCACGTCTCCCCCATACCTTAATATTCACATATACAGATTGTCTGCTCCTTCCGGAATAGACAGCAGGCAGACCCGTCCGTCCTCAGAGTAAACGGCACAAGCAGGCGGGTGATGATGACGTCATTGCACCACTACTAATTATTTTGATCGATCAAAGAAATGAATGATTAATCAAACAATTAATCGTTAATTTCCGCAGCCCTAATATACACACACACACACACACACACACACACACACACACACCAATCATATCATGACTACTGACAGGTAAAGTTAATAATATTGATTGTCTTGTTACAATGGCATCTGAAAGTGGGAGGAATATATTAAGCAGCCAGTAAACATGTTTTCCCTGAAGTTTATGTGCTAAAATGGGCAAGGGTAAGATTTTGAGGGACTTTGACAAGAGCCAAATTGTAATGGCTAGATGACTGGGTCTGAGCAACTCCAAACCTGCAGCTCTTGTGGGATGTTCCTGGTCTGCAGTGGACAGGACCTACCAGAAGTAGACCAAGGAAGGAAAACTGGTAAACCGGCCACAAGGTCATGGGCAACCAAGGCTCATTGATGCACGCAGGGAGCGAAGGCTGGCCTGTATAGTCTTATCCAATAGAAGATCTACTGCAGCTCAAATTGCTAAAAAAGTTAATGCTGGTTCAGATAGAAAGGTGTCAGAACACAAGGTTTGTTGTTTGTTTGTTGTGTATGGGGCTGCATAGCTGCAGACTGGTCAGGGTGCCCATTCTGACCCATGTCCACAACCAGAAGCACCTACAATGGGCATGTGATCATCAGAACTGGATCATGGAGCAAAAAAAAAATGAATCGCTTTTTCTTTAACATCATGTAGATAGCTGGGGGCGCGTGTGTCGCTTACCTGAGGAAGAGATGGCACCAGGATGTACCATAGGAAGAAGGAAAGCTGGCGGAGGCAGTGTGATGCTTTTCTAGTGGAGTCCCAAAGTGTCTCAATGAGTTCCATAGTGGATGTCTTGATGGGTCAGGGCTTGATGGCAAAAGAGGACCTACTGATAATGTTATGGGGGGCATTCATAATGTTATGGTTGATCAGGGTGTTATGGTCAACAGATACCAACCAACACCAAATATTTCATACAAAATGCAGCGCTTATCAAAAACACTCAAAGCAATTAATTGAATACACAAATTATTGACTCCATAAAAAACAAGTAAATAACATACTTTTATTAACACTTTGGCTTTGGATTTTGATGGAATTGTTATGTTGCCATTCAGCTGCACCATTCAGACTGTGTATCATGTTGGATGTAGCAGCGCTGTCAAATTGTATTTCAGCCAGAACCTCCAAAGAAGGCATCCAACTGGAGGAGGAAGCATGAAGACTTCATTGCTACTATTCGAGCTGCTAAAGGACTCGACAAAATCATAAAGGAAGGTGGTGAACTTCCACCTCCACCCCCACCTTTATATGATCCAGGTAAGAAACCCGCAGACTTCCTTCTTGGAGCAGTTTACAGGCAGTCCTCAGGTTACAAACAAGATGGAGTCTGTGGGCTTGTTCTTAACACCTTCCTGCCCAGCCTATAGCCTCATCAGTACCCATCAGTGAAGGAGAAAATTTCCTTATTTACAAAATTGTTTTACAGAAACAAAGGAAAACTTAAAAAAAAAAAAAAGTTTAGCTTTTATTATTTGTTTAGCAAAAAATAAAAAACCCCAGTGGTGATTAAATACCACTTCAGCCCCAGACCAATTGGCAGCCAAAGGACCAGGCCTCTTTTTTCGATTCGGCACTGCGTCGCTTTAACTGACAATTGCGCGGTCGTGCGACGTGGCTCCAAAACAAAATTGGCGTCCTTTTTTTCCCACAAATAGAGCTTTCTTTTGGTGGTATTTGATCGCCCCTGAGGTTTTTATTTTTTGCGCTATAAACAAAAATAGAGCGACAATTTTGAAAAAAATGCAATATTTTTTGCTTTTTGCTATAAATAAATATCCCCAAAAAATATATAAAAAAACATTTTTTTTCCTCAGTTTAGGCCGATACGTATTCTTCTACATATCTTTGGTAAAAAAAATCGCAATTAGCGATTATTGATTGGTTTGCGCAAAAGTTATAGCGTTTACAAAATAGGGGATAGTTTTATAGCATTTTTATTAATATTTTTTTTTTTTACTAGTAATGGCGGTGATCAGCGATTTTTATTGTGACTGCGACATTATGGCGGACACATCGGACATTTTTGACACATTTTTGGGACCATTGTCATTTATACAGCAATCAATGCTATTGATTCATGTATAAATGACAGTTGTAGTGAATGAGTTAACCACTAGGGGGAGGGGAGGGGAGGGGTTATGGGCTCTGACGTGTGTGTGTTTTTTTACATTAGGGGGCGGGGCTGACGTCTGACGTCATTGATCGGCTTTCCCGATGACCGGGAACAGCCAATCAATGACAGGCAGAGTAGGAAGCGCGGGGAGAGGTTTGTTTACACATGCCTCTCCCCGTTCTTCAGCTCCGTGACCCGATCGTGGGACACCAGCGGCGATCGGGTCCGCTGGTCCCGCGGCCGGGGTCACGGAGCTCCCGACCGGGTCGCGAGCGCGACCCACGGGCAGGCATTTAAAGGGCCACGTACAGGTACGTGGTTTTGCCTGCCCGTGCCATTCTGCTGACGTATATATGCAGTGGGCGGTCGGGAAGCGGTTAAATACCACCATAATAAAGCTTTATCTGTCTAAAAAAAGAATTTAGTTTGGGTATAGCGTTACATGACTGCGCAATTGGCCTGGGCAGGAAGGGGGTGAAAGTGCCCAGTACTGAAGTGGTTAAGTTGAATTTGTATGTAAGTTGGAACAGGTACAATTTTAGGTGTAACTCCAGCCACTCCAGTTTTTTTTTTTTTTGGATAGCATAGGGAAGGGTAAAGATCTCACCTCACTTTCTGTCTCAATGACAATTGGATATTGAAAATTTTGGGTTGTTGTGGAAACAAGGATTGGTGGTAAAGCTTCAGTGCAGACATCTTTTTCCCATGATAACTCTTATGCCGCGTACACACGATCGGAAATTCGGCCAGCAAAAGACCAATGAGAGCTTTTAGTCGGAAAATGCGACCGTGTGTATGCTCCATCGGACTTTTGCTGGCCGAATTCAAGCCAGCAAAAGATTGAGAGCATGTTCTCAATTTTTCGGTCGGAAAAAGTTCCGATCGGAAATTCCGATCGTCTGTAGCAATTCCGACACGCAAAATTCCTACGCATGCTCGGAAACAATTCGACGCATGCTCGGAAGCATTGAACTTCATTTTCTCGGCTCGTCGTAGTGTTGTACGTCACCGCATTCTGGTCGAAAGTTCAGCAAACTTTTATGTGACCGTGTATGTGTATGCAAGCCAAGCTTGAGCGGAATTCCGTCGGAAAAACCATCCAAGATTTTTCTGATGGAAAATCCGCTCGTGTGTACGTGGCATTAGAGGAGTGAATTTTCCTTCCTTGGGGTAGATTTCCTCTTGCTTCCTGTTGTCTCCCTCCGTTTGTAAGTAGAAGTCGTATGTAAGTCAGATATATGTAACTGGGGGACTGCATGTAGTGATACAGTAGTAAAAGGTGTCCTTTAAATCTGGTTCCTATGGGATTGCACATGTCAATATGATTTGCTCTGTTTTATTGAACAACCTTCTGTGTAGCTTAAAGAAATGTTTGTACCTTGTTCCCTTAAATTGATCTTATCCACCTTTAATGGTACAAACCTGCTATATCATACGTAAAGTGTTATCATGCGTATTTTATTGGAAGAATATGTGTGAGTTTCTTGTTTACTCTTAAATCTGAGCTCCACCCAAAATGGGGAAGCTCTGCCTATTTGTCTCCTTCTTGGGGGGGGGGGGAGTGGGTACCTGGTTTTGACAGGTACCCACTCCCACATCTGGCTGAACCGGCTGTGAAGCCACAAGGCTTCACCGCTGGGTTTCTCTTACCCGAGGTGGCAGCACCCGAGAGACGATTTGGACAACTGTCTGCAGTGACGACACCAAATATTAAAAACCAGCAGCTACAGTATTTGTGGCTGCTGACTTTTATTTTTTTTCTGAAGGAGCCTGGAGCTCCACTTTTTAAGACAATCTTTTAATAGAAACTGACATTGCATGTTTTTTTTTTGTTTGATCTAGATTATGTCCAGTGTCCATACTGTCAGAGGAGGTTTAATGAGAACGCGGCTGACAGGCACATCGGCTTCTGCAAAGAACAAGCTGCTCGCATAACCAATAAAGGCAAATTAGGTGGAGATACGAAAGTAAAAGCGATTCCACGGACTCAGGTAATTCAATTTTGTTTTTGAATTTGAAAAAACAGACTGCAGTGTCATTGTCCTGTCTTGTTACCACATGCATCTCCCTGCGCCCCCCACCCCAAAGCACCTTGTCCCCCATGTTGATGAGGACAAGGGCCTCTTCCCGGCAACCCTTGCCCGGTGGTTGTCGGGGTCTGCGGGTGGGGCTTATCGGAATCTGGGAGTATCAATGAGGAATGTATGTTCTTTTGTTAAACATTTATTGTTATCAAACTGTTAGGCTCGGTTTCCACTAGTGCGACTTGGGACTGCAAGTCGTACCCCCATGATTTCCAATGAATACCGTTAATATCTGTGCGACTTCAAAGTAGTCCCTGCACTACTTTGGTCACACTTTGATGCGACTTGAGGTTCATAGACCTCAAGAACACACAGGCTTTGTTTCAAATTGCATCAACATCGCGGCCAAAAAATGCAGCAAAATCGCAACTTTCAGGTCGCACTAGTGGAAACCTAGCCTAATGAATAAAGTTCTGCTTCAAGGACAGTTTTTATTTGGAACATTGTTTTATTTAAAACCATGCTCTATTTTTTTTTTCTTTCTGAAATGTTTAATACCTTTTCAATACTGTAATTGTATCTGACAATTACAAGCTTT
Organism: Lithobates sylvaticus; assembly: GCA_028564925.1. Taxonomy (NCBI): domain Eukaryota; kingdom Metazoa; phylum Chordata; class Amphibia; order Anura; family Ranidae; genus Lithobates; species Lithobates sylvaticus. The sequence goes on along the minus strand of CM053030.1, from coordinate 100,715,568 downwards.
AAACATATTGCACTGTATATCCCATTGCAGCCTGAAAGTTCATTTGCACACTGAAAGCTTTTATTTTCTCAGTGAGTCTGCACGTGATCGCTATTTCATGACTAACATAGTGATCACCTGATCAAGAACCACTCTCATTGGTTCTCAATCGTCAATGCAGGACCAAAGCTGTCATTGTTCTCTGATATTAGGAACCACCAGCTAGTGTCAGCTGGTGGTTTCAAAAGGGGAAAGTTTACAACATAATGATTTACACAGTAAAGACAGCAAGGGCTTCAATCGATTGTACTGCTACAGTGCTTCCCAGTTCACATTGGACACGGCTCCATAAAACGTACAGCACAGATGATAAACCATACATCTTTCTACTGGCCAGTTAGGCCATTGCTAGTTAACTTGACAATATGAGGCTGATTACCACAGGATTATCAATGTTCACATAATCAATTTGTGTGAAGTTTCACTTCAGTTTTCCAGTCGTGTGAAAAACAAATCCCTGTTTACTTATTTCATCTGCACATGGTTGGATAGTTGAAGTGAATATTCATACAATGTAATGTGTGAACATTCTCAATGTCTTTAGCAAATCAGCTTCAGCCTGGGTTCACACTGCTGCGGTGCGGCACATTGCCTGTAATTCGCACAGGAATCGCAGCACATTCCTGTGCAAATTACATGCAGTGTCTCTGGGGTGCCATTGGAGCCATGGGTTTATATGGCTCAAATCGCACTGCATTTGCACCAAACTGTTGTAGGACCCCCCTTTTTTTTTTTTTTTGTTCGCACCAGAATCGGATCGCATGGATGTTCACACCCATGCAATCCGATTCTGCAAATTGGGCTGTTTTGCAAACCCGACTGTGGTGTGTCGTTAACTTGACATACACCCTGCAAACGATTTGCATTGACAGGTTGCGATTTAGATGCAGTGCCGAATGTGCAGCAAATTTGCTGTGAATTCGCACTGCATCTAGTGTAGAGTTGCACGATTCTGGCTAAAATGAGAATTACAATTTTTTTTCTTAGAAGATGGATCAATATTTTCTCACGATTCTTGCGGCGTAACATCTTTTTTTACATTAAACAAAAAAATTGGGTTAACTTTACTGTTTATTTTTTTATTTATTGAAGTGTATTTTTTCCCCACAAATTGTGTTTGTAAGACAACTGTGCAAATACAGTGTGACATAAAATATTGTAACAATTGACATTTTATTTCCTAGGGTCTCTGTTAAAAAAAAAATATATATATATATATAATGTTTGGGGGTTCCAAGTAATTTTCGAGCAAAAAACGCTGATTTTAACTTTGTAAGAAACAAGTGTCATAAAAAGGTTTAGACTTTAAGTGGTTAAACTTCCTGCATTTACACACAGAAGTTTATCCCTTTGATCTAAGAAGGAAGAGTTACAATGTTTCTAGTTATCTACTAGCATGGAGAATGTTGGCAGACTGCCTGTTTTTTTTTTATATTGACAGCTGAGTAAGCAGAGAAGTCTCTACACTTGTTACATGAAAGAATTGGGGAAACTGCAATAGAGATTGTAAGGGGGGGGTTGAATCGAGATCACAATTTTTTTAACTATTAATTGTGCAGCTCTAATCTGGTGTGAACCCAGGCTCAGGGTCCATGCACACTGGGCTTAAAAAACTGCCAGTTCTTTTGGCAGAAAAAAACACTCATCTAGGGAGCTTTTGCACAGTCATTTAGAAGTGTTTAGGAGCAGTTCTGTTTTTTTCTGCCTGAAAACTGCTTTAAAAAATGTAAGATTGAAGGTTTTTTTTCTGCCTCTAAATATTCTAATGTGAATGGACACAGAATAACATTGAGCTGCTTCTACAGGCAAAACGCTAAACTCCAGTGTGCATTGACACTAAGGCTACTTTCACAGTGGCGCTTTTAACCCCCGCTAACGACCAAATTTGGGTTAAAAGCACGGCGCGCTTTGCCAGCACTTTGGCGGCGCTGCCCTCAAAGTTGCGGCTTGCAGGACTTTTTTGGTGTCCTGCCAGCGCACCGCTCCAGTGTGAAAACACTTAGCTTTCACACTGGAGTGAGAGGAGAGGCTCTTTACAGGCGCTATGCAGGCGCTATTTTTAGCGATATAGCGCCTGTAAAGCGATTCAGTGTGAAAGCAGCCTTAATGTTTTTAGCAAGTAAGCGCAAACTGGATTAATGATAGGAAAGCCATGAGCAAAACAAAGTCTCCATTTATCTGCTTTCAAGGAAACCTCACAACATTGCTATAGACAGAAGAAGCACTTTACTTTCAGACCTCATGTATGCTGAGGTGTGAGATCCGTGGCACTTTCAGGAGCCTGGTGTGCTACATACAGCTACTATTTTAAGTGAATGGCTGCTCTCGTGTAGACACGTCAATGTGTAGCACATGCACAGCGCACACAAACAAGGTGGATGTGGGAAGTCTCCCTATCCCTATCCCTATCAGGACATTATATTCTGACAGCAGGACCCACCTCTTTTAGAGTACACTGATTGTCTGCTGCAGTTGATTAAATAGCCACAATGTGTTACATCAAGCCTTAATCAGGGGTGTACCTACAAGGGTTGCAAAGGTCCCAATTGTGACCTGGCGCCTTGCTCCAGGGGGCCCGTGCAGCTCCCCTGTACACCTGCATAGGAGAGGTGGCATATAGAGAAACTGATGCCCTCTATTTCCTCCTGTAGCCACTAAATGCCTGCTTCTCCTCCTCCCTCCCTCTCACAGGCATTCAGCAACTGCAGGAGGAAATGGAGGGCATCCGTTCCTCTATATGCCACCTCTCCTATCCAGGCCCTGCTGCCAGGTGTGCGCGCGCTGTCCAGCCTGTCATGCCCGTGCCTCAGGAGCTCCCGCACTGCCTCCCCACTATGTTCTGCATTCATCAAGAGCCTAAAGTCCATAGTGCTCATCACACTGCCCCGGGGGAAGCGGGGCGGGGGGCAGAGGGAGAGCCACGATGGTCCGGAAGTGCAGGAGAGGAACTGACGGGCTGCCCAGGACCCTGAGCCATATATACGGGTCACTGGCAGGAGAAAAGAGGACCTGTCATGGTGGGAGGGTATTGGAGACTGGTAAACCCACCCCCCTGTCACTGAGGCCACCCGCCCTCCTACCCCTAAACAAGTCAGTGGGAGGGGTAAAGAGGACCTGTCAGGGGGGGAAACTGATTAGAGACTAGTAACCCCTGTCACTAAGCCTATTGTTTGTTTTTTGAAGTATCCAATTTGTTCAGATCAGGTTTTCCTTTATGTGATGTTAAAAGATAAGGTCATCTTTTGTAATATGGCACCCCCTGATGCCCCGTTCTGACCTGCAAAAAAATGTACATTTTATTTTTATTTTTTTCTAAAAAGTGAATTTATCCTTTAAAGTTTTTAAACCATAAACACATCTTGCACACTGCTTCCTAATAATGCAACATTAAGCATACAGGTGTTTTTTTTTTTTTTTTTGGTAAATGGTAAAAACAAAATAAAATGTTGTCCCGTCATTATCTTTACAAGCAAATAGATGCATACGCCACAACCCCTGGATTAAAAGCTAGAAAAATGTTTACACAAATGTGTGCATAAATGCAAATACGCACAAGCATGTTCAGATACACACAAGTGCTATACAGCCCATCTTCAATGTGTTTTTCTGCCAGGAATGTCTGATATTCATACATCAGTATAGTGTGCAAATGCTCTTCTTTTATGGAATGTTTCAGTGCAATATTTTTTTCTGCAAATAAATATCAATGCATCACACTTTGAAAGCTGCTGGATTACCATACACACACCTGTATCTGTATCTAACATACAGAGTGAACGTCAACAGTCTGTGAAACAATAAGGCGTTAAAGTAGACAAAAAAGGCAAAATCCTCTCTAAACCTTCTAGAAAAGAAAGAAGCTAGGTACTAAATCTTTTTTTTTTTTTTATGTGCCATTGGTGATTTGCCCCTACCAGGTTTGTTAGAAAGGATTGCCGGGCTTTAAGTGACTTCATCTACCCATTGTCTCTTTGTAGGAGTGTTGTCGGGACGTACTTACCTATTGTGTGTAACTATTTCTTTTAGGTCAAGCCCCCTGCTCTTATGAAGACTAATTCCCCTGCGTCTGTGTCCTCTACAAATTCTCGTTTGCCACAACCACCTAATATTGGTAAACTTGCTTCAGGTATGAGTACTATGCATACAAATTACCAGCATGACAGTTCTACATGGATAACTATTAGTGCCGTTCCTTACTGGTTCACATTCAGTAAATCTGAACATTTTCAGAACGTTGGGAGTGCCAGGTCTTGCTGTCAACATGTGGTCATTGGGTTGCTATGAATAATTTGGGACAACTTATTTGATTCAATGCTCTGAACTATAGATCTAGAACCAACAGAGGGTGGACCTCCACTCTCATAGGCTAAAGTACCTAGGCCATTGCATTGTATGGTTGTGGTGTCACTATGGGGTTGTTTTACCAAAACTGCATAGTGCAAAATCTGGTGAAGCTCTGCATGGAAACCAATCCGCCTCCATTTTATTTTTTTGTAGGGGTTAAAGTATTTGTAAAGCCACAAAAGTTTTTTACCTTTTATGCATAAAGGTAAAAAAAGTGTTTTCATCACTTTTACAACTTTGTCTTAAAGGAAAGACAACCCCTCCCCCAATTCGATTTTGGATTATTATTATTATTATTATTATTATATTTTATATATAGCAGAATGACGGCGGCAAAGTGGTTTCAAAATCCTGACCGGGCGTCATATGACGTCCTCAGGATATTGAGCCGATGCGCTCCCCCGGGGGCGCGCATCGCAGTGATCGTTGTTGCAGTGTGTCAGTCTGACACCCCGCAAGTACGATCTCGGTAAAGAGTCTCCGACGGAGACTCTTTACCACGTGACATGTATCCCTAGTATCCCCTTTGGAAGATTTACTAGTATCCCCTTTGGAAGATTTCCTCTGTTCTGGAGACCATGGTCCTGTTTTGGAGATAGCAGTCACCAGGACGAATATAGACTCTCCCTAATGGGGGTACAGACAGCAATAAAAACCTGGCAGGTGTTCTAATACCTCTCCACTCTGTCCAAAACCAAAAAAATGTATGCCCTTTTTATTTTTTATTTTTTATTTTTTTACATTAGATTTTATTAAGGTTTGCCTTTAGTTTTACTTTGCAGAACCAATGAGGAGGTGTGGGCAAATGGGGATATATTTGGCTATTATAGTAGAAGTTTGAGAATTGGGTTTAAAGTGCCACTAAGCCAACAATGGGGAAAAAAATTCCAATTCTTCAAATTGTATTTGTCTTTGTCCCTTCTAATGGCGTTGCCAGACAGCACACCCAGAAAAGGGGTTTTCCAATCTCCTGAGCTCCAGTTTTCTTATTGTGGGTGGTTATGTTTGCTCTACGTGGTCTCAGTATAAAGAGGGAACATAGCCACCCTCCTGTGCTTGCATCCAAAAAGTCTACAGTAATATGCACTGACACATCCATAGTGGCACTTAATAACACAGAAAAATGCCAATTGATGACATCTTGGCCCACACTGTACTGTTCAATGCAATGTGCAAAGTACAATGGGGATGCATGCTCAGTAGAACCTCCAGGTGCATTGAATCCTGGGAAATGTAGTATGAGCAGAGTGGTGCATTACATGCGCTGCTAACAACTAAAACTGGAAGTTGAGGGGAAAAAGATCCCCATGACTAAGCTCCAGGGGCAGAGTGAAATGCGTTGGGACGTGGCCTGGTCGGAGTCTGGGCTGAGGTTGCCACTCCATTAATTGCAGCAGGACACCATAGATGTGCGGCTTCAAGGGGCACCCTTCCTTTCTTGAACCTTTGCAGGAGCCAGGACGGCTCCATCCCCTAGCAGCAGCTGCGGATGCACTGTCTATATACCCCCTCCCTATCAAGCCTGAGTGACGCACACTTTTCCCAGGTCACCGGAAAAAGTCTTTGTCGGGTATGTTCAGACCGATCATTTTAAAGACCAAAAAATTGTATTTGTAAGAAACTTTAAACTTTTAAGACCATGCAGTATTAATGTCATGCCAGTTGGGGTGGTTAGTTACACATGGAGATTTTATAGGCACTTAATCTTCAGCTGCCGGGATCTACTAAAATGTTTGACGTGCAGTTTTTATAAAGGGATCTTTCACACGGGAGGTTGACCACCCAAATTCTAACAATACAGCTTGACACTGCTGTACACATCATGGGATTTTTAACTTGGGCTTCAGCATTTGACAGGTGGCTCCACCTGTCAGACTTGCCCATTGAGATCAATAGGGCTGCACAGCAACTGCCTAGTAAAATTGTAAAAAAGTTTAGCAGTTTAAAAAAAAAAAAAAGACAGGTGCAGGTGAAAGCAGTAGCGCTTTCTGAAGGCCTCTCAGCTTCTGCTATACCTCTCTCTGAAATAAAATCCACCTTGGATCACCCTTCAGAGGGCGGTAAGCTTACTTTATTTTGTATTTTATTCACTGTATACTTCATTATATAAAATGGGTGAAATAAAATACAATCAAAATCTGCACATTTCACAGTAGCGCAATTAATGTGTATATATAATGTAAAAAAACACAATTAGACAAATATATGCAACAAAGATAGAGGTATGGGGGATGTCAGGACTCCAAAAAATGCCCCATGACAAAGAGAAAATGAATGGACTATCTCGGTACCCAGAGAATGGACAATTGAATATTTATTGTAGAAAAACAACCTGATACACATTTAATACAAGCAAGATATAAGAAATGGTTGCATACAATAGCAAAGTGATACAGACTTAAACAGTGGGAACCCCACAAGATAGCGGAGCCTCCGGAGATGTAGGTCCAAAATGTGATCCTCTACATGTTTCGCAAATTAATTTGCTTCTTCAGGAGGAATTGACCTTATACATCTATGTAGAAATACAGTCTTCTAATTAAATTAATCACAACATATTAAAGGGAAGGGGGAAGAAAATATATGCAACAAAAATGAATAAATGTCCTTAAATAGTGTCCATAAAGTATATAGTGCAAAAAACTCAAGTCCAAAATGCAAGGACTACAGTAAGCTTTATTTTCTATTTTATTCACTATATAGTCGAGTATAAGCCGAGATTTTCAGCCCTTTTTTTTGGGCTGAATCTGCCCCCCTTGGCTTATACTTGAGTCGCCGCCATCTGCCTACCTGATCAGCGTGTCATGCAGACAGACGGCGGCCATTCTAGTGTTCAAAAGCCGCACCTCCTCGTATGTGATAGGCGGAACACTCAATTTCACAGTAGTCAGTGTTCCACCTATCACGGACATCCTCTCATCCTCATCCGTGTTATGAGGATGAGCGGATGTCCGTGATAGGCGGAACACTGACTGCTGGGAAATTGAGTGTTCCGCCTATCACAGACGAGGAGGAGGCGCAGCTTTTGAATACTGAAATGGCCGCCGTATGTTTTGCTATGAAACGCTGATCGCTGCAGAATGACACACAGAGGCTGCATAAGTACACGCTGATCGCTGCATAAGTACACGCTGATCGCTGCATAAGTACACGCTGATCGCTGCATAAGTACACGCTGATCGCTGCATATGGACACACAGAGGCTGCATATGGACACACAGAGGCTGCATATGGACACACAGAGGCTGCATATGGACACACAGAGGCTGCAGAAGGACACACAGAGGCTGCAGAAGGACACACAGAGGCTGCAGAAGGACACACAGAGGCTGCAGAAGGACACACAGAGGCTGCAGAAGGACACACAGAGGCTGCAATGGACACAGGGAGGTATGCAGTTGCAGATGGGCATTGTTGACCCTCTTTTCCACTTACAGTAGCTGCTGCATTTCTCACCCTCGGCTTATACACGGGTCAATACGTTTTTCCATTTTTTTTTTTGTGGTAAATTAGGGGCCTCGGCTTATATTCGGGTCGACCTATACTCAAGTATATACGGTGCTTCATTATAATTGCCCAAATTTCTAGCAAGTTTATTTTAAGCAGTTGTTACATTTCAAAACCTCCATCATGTGAAAAGTTAGAATACATTTTTGTTGTAGCTTCATCAATTTTTTTTTTAGCTTTATCAAAGACAATATATTTTAAAATTGGTTCTTTTTTCTTATTTACTTATTTCCTTGCATTATACTTTTATTTAGGTATACCTTCAGCAAAGACAGCATCGGGCAGTGGAACAGCAATAAATCGTTATCAGCCGTCTTCCCCTGCAAGCAAAAATCCTGCCATACCAACTCCACAAACAGGGTAGGTTAAACGGATTAAGTGAGCACTCCATTCAGAAGCTTTTAGTGGAAGCTGGGTAATGTGATGCTGATCGTTTTGATATATTATGATATGAATATAACATGATGGCTTTACTTGCCTTTGCTCCCTGAATTATATTGATCTGTCATTAAGAGTGCTATTAGGCCATTAGTATTATCTCATCACATAGCGGTCTTGCTGGTAAACCAGCATTAGATCGGTGCTTGAAGCCAACGGCTGTGAGTACTGATCATTGTATCCTGGCGGAGGGGGTTATAGAGTCGGAGATATATATTCCTGCATCATTGTGTTAAAGCAGGGATCTGCCTTTTTGTTTTGTTCAACCAGCTAGTTGAATGAAAATGAACGGAATGTGTATACCCGGTGTAAGCCATTCAGGCTTCACTACATTGCGCAGTGCGGCCAGCAGTGTACTCATACTCCATCAGTGAAAGGTGACCCAGGAAGCTGCATTAGTGAATAGCATTGTCCCTGTTCCGCCTGTGCACTGTGGCGGGGATATTTGAAAATTCAGTAAGCCATTCTTGGTAATCAAATATGGCAGGTAATACAGTTTCATATACGTTTATTATAGCTCTGTATCTGGAGGGTACATTACTTTCCAGGTGTTGGGAGTTTTGTGCCTGTAGTTTTCTGTGCAGAGCTGCTGGTGCCGAGAAAGAGAACTTGGGCCCCTTTCACACTTGTGCGACTTGTCCTGCGACTTGGGACTGCAAAGTCGCATGACGAGTTCTACCCCATGATTTCCAATGAGTACTGTTCATATCTGTGCGACTTAAAGTCGCACCGACTTCAAAGTAGTCCCTGTACTACTTTGGTCCGACTTTGATGCGAGCTGAGGTCTATAGACCTCAAGTTTACATAGACATTCCCTGAAATCGTGGCAAACTTGCGTGACTTTCAAGTCCTGGCAGTGTGAAAGGGGCCTTACCCTAAGGCTCTGCCATACTAACTTTCTCTGTAACTTTAATACTAACACGCATTTATGAAATCTTAACACAATCTTCCTGTGCCAATAAACTAGAGAAGTGGCGTGCACCATATTAACTAAGCAGTTGGATCCTGTTCTCTTTGTATTGCTTTGTGTGAAATCCCTGGTGTCCCTGCCAGTCCCTCTGCTTTCCTAGTAAAAACTGACACACTAAGCAGGAGAACACCGTGATCAGTTCTCTAGCTGTACTGGGAACTCAGCCAGCTTTCCTCCAATGAGCAAACTTGTCCTGACAAGCCCCCCCCCCCCCCCCCAGCCACTTACTGGTAGTGCTGCTGTTTCTCCTCCCCCAGCTCTTATGCAGCTGAGAACAGAGGGGGCAGAGGGAATGTGATCACTTACAAACTTTTAAAAAGGGGGGAAAAAGGTATTTCTAATGTGTGTGTTTTTTTTTTTTTTTGTTATATCTATACACAAATGTTTTGCCTTTTTTGTTTCAGTTTTAATCTGAATGAGCTGTTTAAGGCCTCTTGCACACTGCAGCTTAACCGCTTCAGCACCGGCCATTTTTCACCCTTCCTTACCAGAGCACTTTTTGCGATTCTGCACTGCGTCGCTTTAACTGACAATTGCGCGGTCGTGCGACGTTACACCCAAACAAAATTGACGTCCTTTTTTTTCCCACAAATAGAGCTTTCTTTTGGTGGTATTTGATCGCCCTTGCGGTTTTTATTTTTTGCGCTATAAACAAAAGAAGAGCGACAATTTTGAAAAAAAGCACAATATTTTTAACTTTTTGCTATAATAAATATCCCATTTTTTTTAAAAAAAAATATTTTTTTCCTCAGTTTAGGCCGATATGTATTCTTCTACATATTTTTGGTAAAAAAAATCGCAATAAGCGTATATTGATCGGTTTGCGCAAAAGTTATAGCGTCTACAAAATAGGGGATAGATTTATTGCATTTTTTTTTTTTTTTTTTACTAGTAATGGCGGCGATCTGCGATTTTTTTTTTTTTTTTTTTTTCCGTGACTGCGACATTGCGGCGGACACTTCGGACACTTTTGACACATTTTTGGGACCATTCACATTTACACAGCGATCGTTGCTATAAAATTGCATTGATTACTGTGTAAATGTGACTGGCGGGGAAGGGGTTAACACTAGGGGGCGGGGAGGGGTTAATGTTTTCCCTAAATGTGTGATTCTAACTGTGGGGGGAGGGGCCTCAAGGGGAGGAGACCGATCATGTGTTCCTCCGTGCTGGGATCACATGATCGGTCTCCTGCTCGCTGACAGGACGTGGAGCTGTGTGTTTACACACACAGCACCACGGTCCCGCACGGTCCCGTTGTTTTAAACGGGCAATCGCGGGTGCCCGGCGGACATCGAGGCCGCCGGGCACCCGCACCGGGTCCCGAGCGACGCCGCGGGCGCGCGCGCCCCACAGGTGCCCGGGAATGGGAGGACGTCATATTTTTATTAAGCTAAAATACAGCCCATTAATTGTAATGTGCTTATACACACATGGGGTGTAAACAAGAGCCGTGCATTCTTCAGTAAAAAAAAAATATAGAAAAATCTGCATTTTTGGTCAGTAATCTACGCCTAATGCATGCAAATATGCGTGATTGCGCACAAAAGTGTGCAAATTCGCACGCACATGGCCACTTACATATTCTTCAGAACAAAAAAAGCGAGAATAAGTTTTGCACATGCACGCGGATTTGCGCAAACACAAATGCGCGCAAATATATACAAAAAAAAAAACTCTAAAAAAGTAGATGCTCAAACAGGAGTATTGTGTGCAAGAGACCTTACAAGGTGATTGTTTACAATCACTTTAAAGTGACATTCCGACAACAAAATCCATCAGATTTTTCCTGACGGATGTTGGCTCAAACTTGTCTTGCATACACACGGTCACACAAAGTTGGTTGGAAATTCCGAACGTCAAGAACGCGGTGACGTACATGTACGACAAGCTGAAAAAAGGAAGTTCAATAGCCAGTGCTGCTCTTCTGCTTGATTCCGAGCATGCATGGCACTTTGTGCGTCGGAATTGTTTACACATGATTGGAATTTGCGCAAACCGATTTTGTTGTCGGAAAATTTGAGAACCAGATCTCAAATTTTGTGCGACGGAAAATCCGATGGAAAATGTCCGATGAAGCCTACACATGGTCGGAATTTTCCCGACAACAAGCTCCGATCGCACATTTTCCGTTGCAAAGTCCGACTGTGTGTACGCGGCATACCACTTAAATTCAGTATTGCCTGTGGTCTTCTTGCAGCCGATCTTTTCCCTATTACTAACTTACTATTAGGCCTCATGCACACTGAAGCTGATAAACTGATGTTTTTGGGAGTTTGGACGTTTTTTTCCTTAACAGCTCTCAATTTCCCCTCTATGCTATTCTATGTGTCCATGCACACATGGAAGTTTTTTGAAGTTTATCAGCAGGGGAGTTTATGGGCTGTTGTCTGAACGCACTAAAATCGTGTTCAAGAGCAGCTCTTCTGACCACAAAGCAATGAAAAACGGTCATAAACGCACTTGTAAGCCTCATGCACACAGATGTTTTTACAGCCGCATTTTTGCAGCTTAAAAACTCTTGTCCATGTTAGTCTATGGCTTCATGCCCACCTAGGCATTTTTGAGCTGCAAATGGCATAGGTATTTTTAAGCTGTAAAGAAAACCCAGGACCAGTGCGTTCTGAGGCTCCAGCGTTAGAGCTGTAAAAACGTCAGATGCCGGCAAAAGGTGTTAAACGCGAATTAACGAGGCTTAACGCTGTGTTAAGCCTCGTCTGCCGTTTCTTTCTCTATTCAAAACCAATGGTTCCCTATAGGAGTCCATAAATTTGAATAAAAGTCGTACCATAAGTCGGATCAAGATGATCCGACTTGCGGTGCGTCTCGTGTGCTGAGAATCTTGAAGGGGAACCCCGCGGAAATTAAAAAAAATTTGCGTGAGGTTCCCCCTCAAGACGATACCAGGCCCTTCGGTCTGGTATGGATCTTAAGGGGAACCACCCACACCAAAAAAAAATGGCGTGGGGTTTCATCCCCCCCCCCCACGATCCATACCAGACCCTTATCTGAGCACGCAGCCTGGCCGGTCAGGAAAAGGGGTGGGTATGAGCGAGCGCCCCCCACCCCCCTGAGCCGCACCAGTCCGCAAGGGCATCAACATGTCCTCCCCCCACCCCACGGCACCTTGTCCCCATATTAATGATGACAAGGGCCTCTTCCAGACAACCCTGGCCATCGGTTGTTGGGGTCTGCGGGTGGGGGGCTTATCTAATTGTGGGAGCCCTCTTTAATAAGGGGGCCACCAGATCCCGGCCCCCCACCCTATGTGAATGAGTATGGGGTACATCGTACCCCTACCCATTCACCTGGGGAAAAGTGTCAATAAAAAAAAAAACGCACTACACAGGTTTTTAAAGTCATTTATTAGGCAGCTCTGGGGGTCTCTTCCGACTTCTCCGGTGTCTTCTCCCGCTCTCTGGTGCCTTCTGCCGGGCTCCTCCGCTATCTTCTTCCAGCTCTTTTACTAGCGTTTGCCCGGGCTTCTCCCTCGCCGCCGCAGCCATCGTCTTCTGTCTTCTTTCTTCTCTCGTCCGATGTTACACACGACTCTCTCTCCCGCTGTAATGCAGTGTACGCGTGGCGCAAAGATTTATATAGACATGGGGCATGGTCACCAGGTGATGTGACCCCGCCCCCTTATGACGTCAGAGCCCCATCATGCCCCGGGCTGTGACGTCATAAGTGGGCGGGGTCACCAGGTGACATCACCCGGTGACCACGCCCCATGCCTATATAAATCGCTGCGCCCCGTGTACGCTGCATTACAGCGGGAGAGAGCATCTTGTCAACATCGGAAGAGAGAAGCCGGCGGCGGCAATGGAGAAGCCCTGGCCAATGCTAGTAAAAGAGCTGAAAGAAGATGGCGGAGGAGCCCAGCAGAAGGCGGGAGAAAGGGCCGGAGAAGTCGGAAGAAGACCTCCCGAGCTGCCTAATAAATTACTTTAAAAACCTGTGTAGAGTGTGTCTTTTTATTGACACTTTTCCCCCAGGTGAATGGGTAGGGTTACGATGTACCCCTTACTCATTCACATAGGATGGGGGGCCGGGATCTGGGGGCCCCCTTATTAAAGGGGGGCTCCCAGATTCCGATAAGCCCCCCGCCCGCAGACCCCGACAACCAACGGCCAGGGTTGTCAGGAAGAGGACCTTGTCCTCATCAACATTGGGGCAAGGTGCCCCAAAGACCCCCACCCCCCCCCATGTTGAGGGCATGCGGCCTGGTACGGCTCAGGAGGGGGGCGCTCGTCCCCATCCCCTTTCCTGAACGGCCGGGCTGCGTGCTCGGATAAGGGTCTGGTATAGATCATGGGGGGGGGGGACCCCCACGCCATTTTTTTACGGCGTGGGGGGGTCCCCTTAAGATCCATACCAGACCGAAGGGCCTGGTATCATCTTAGGGGGGGAAACTCACGCAAATTTTTTTTTTTTTTAATTTCCACAGGGTTCCCCTTCAAGATTCTCAGCACACAAGAAGTCGGATCAAGATGATCCGACTTGCGGTGCGCAAGTCGGATCATCTTGATCCGACTTCTGGTGTGACTTCTATTCAAATCAATGGACTCCCATAGGGAACCATTTGGTTTTTGAATAGAGACAGAGAAACGCGGCCGAAAGCTAGCACGGCTTAACGTGCATTGAATTCACCGTCATCAAGGCATGGAATGTTAAAAACATTTTTCATCTTTCCATCTATTAAATCTTCTGTCCTTGTTGTTTTAACTTTGGATAATAAAGCATTTTTTTTCTGCCAGTAAATCCTGTTTCTTGTCTGGTCATTAGCCTAGGCTTATGACATCATGCACAGCTCTCTCTCTCTCTCTCTCTCTCTCACTCTGGTGAGAGTTTGCCAGGAAGGGAGGGGGGATGAGTCATAAGAGGGCCAATCAGAGCTGAAGAGCTGGAGGTGTGTCTGTGTAAATCCAGGGGGTGAACAGGCAGCAGCTTCAGCAGCCCACAGTTAAAATGGTTGCAGACAGACTCAGTGGAGGGAGATTTCTGCAGCATTTGGCAAGTACAGAATTACAGTATATATAAAATAATATGCAAAGTGGTTGGAGGGAAGCTTCATAATGGCAAATATGTTTTTATTAAAAATTATGTGAGCAGACTGCAGTTCCTCTTTAAACCGCCCACCGCCATGGCGGCATATATGGCGGCAATTTGAAGAGGAATATCGTTGTTATGGCAGCAGATAGCTGCCATAACCCTGGTATCCTCTTCTTCAACGGGCAGTCCTCTTTCAGATAAAAGTGGTCTTTGCGGCGGATTTGCCACAAAATCACTTTTATCGGTAGCGGGAGAGGCGGAGATAATCGGGTCCTTTCCCCTGCTTCGCTGGCTGCAGAGTGAGAGATGGCCCCCACCATTGGGACAGCCACACGTGTTTGGGGCCACTAATCCACACAGATGTCAAATTAGGATGAGTGACTGTGTCCATGCAGCTTCTGCATCCCAATAGCCACAAATGGACTGCCCACGCAACACCTGCTTCCCATTCACAGACTATGGCACTATGAGCTGTTGTTTCTCAGTGGCATATCACTAGGTTTGCAGCGAGTTAGTGTATAGGGGGTACCCCAAGCCAGCTAGTATTTTAATGCCAGAGCTGTCATTTGTTTTAAAGTGGTACTAAATCCAGGACCCTGCAATCACTATATCTGTTCTCCCACAGTACACAGAACATGGAAATGCAATTATTTTAGTAAATATAAACTGCTAAATACTTTTTCTCATCAGCTGTATATAGCAGTCTTGTGACTTCTATCAGTGTCTGGCTAAAGCTTGTAGGAGGAGTTTTCATACTGCACTGACTGTCCTATCAGGATGCCGGACCCCGCTGTCTGGACAGTGATGATTGGCCCTGTGCTGATCACATGCACTCTTCCAAAAGAAAAAAAACTCTTGAGCAATGCGCACCAAACTGAGCATGTGCAGCCTACCCCTTGGCTCTGTATTACCAGGAAATATATTGGGGACAGTGGAAGGAGGGAAGGATCAGAGCAGACAGGATCAAACAGCCTTTTTACACAATGCAGAAGATTAACCCCTTATGTTCCACAGTGAGTATAACAAGCATGCTTTACTGCATATACAGACTGATTTTACTGTTGTGGGTTTATGAATGAATGAATAACTTGTATAGCGCTACAATGCGAACTGAATCGCCTCAAGGCGCTGTATTGGCGTTTGGTTATCCAGCTTCTAGAAGAGGTAGGTCTTGAGTTTCTTCCTGAAGGCCTGATGGTTTTCTTCCATGCGGATGTAGGTTGGTAGAGCGTTCCATAGCCGTGGTCCCTGGACAGCGAATCTCCGTTCCCCCTTTGATTTGTAGCGGGATTTAGGAATGAGGAGAAGATTTTGATTAGCCGATCGAAGACTGCGATTCGGTGTGTAGTGTTTTATTTTCTCGCAAAGGTATTGCGGAGCGTTTCCATGTGCGCATTTGTGGGTAAGGCAGAGGGTCTTGAATGCGACCCGATTCCTTACGTTTAGCCAATGTAGATTCCTCAGGGAAGGGGAGATGGATTCCCAGGGTTTCTTCCAAGGGTTTAGTAACACTTTAATGGTGGGGGAATATAGGTGCAACATATTCATAAAACTTTGTAAGGAATTGGATATCATATCGAGTAATAAAGAGTTCTCTGAGTGCCGCTCACCATTGCACTGCTACTGTACCGCCAATCCAAGATCTTTTAACCACTTCCCACCCGGCCAATGCATATAAACGGCCGGGTGGGCGCTCGCTCCTTCTGAGTGGACGTTCAGGAACGTCCCTCAGGAGGGGGATCGTGCGCACGTGCCTGCGCAGCGGCGCAATCCTGATGCGCTCGTGTCACCCGGACACGGCACATCTCTAATGGGCAGGAGGGCTCAGTGATTGGCCCTCCTGATCACATGACGGCTGTGTCCAATCACAGCCGTCATGTGATGTAAACACAGAGCCGGTTGCTAGGCAATCGGCTCTCCTCTCACACGGAAGCAGATCGCGGCAGCCGTCTGGTGATCAGTGAGTATGAGCTGTTTTTTACAGCTTTTTACTCACTGATCACCAACCTAGTGTAAACACACGTCACCACAAAGTATAAACACACATGTCCCCACACAATGTCCCCAAAACACATGTCCCCAAATAATAAAAACACATGTCCCCCACATATGTCCCACTAAAATCACATGTCCCAATGATTATCTGCACACATATGTCTGTGATCACCTGCGCACATCTGTACATGATCATTTGCGTACATCTGTCCGTGATCACACAAACCAATTATTATACATTTAACTGAATTTTTTTTACCAAAAACATGTAGCAGAATACATTTTGGCTTAAATTTATGCCAAAATTAGATTTTATTGGATTTCTTTTAAAATTAGAAAGAAGAAAATATTGTTTTTTTTTTTCCAAATTTCTGCTCTCTTTTCGCTTATATCGCAAAAAATTAAAAACAGAGTCGTGAATAAATAACACCAAAAGAAAGCTCTATTTGTGCAAACAAAATGATAAAAAATGTATTTGGGTACAGTGTAGCATGACCGCGCAATTGTCAGTGAAAGTGCGAGAGCGCTGAAGGCTGAAAATTGGTCTGGGAAGGAAGGGGGCGAAAGTGCCCGGTATTGATGTGGTTAACAAAATGTAATTGTCAAAATGTTGACAGACTATATAATAAAACAGAAAGCCTGGGGGTGATACAAAAGGAAATGGAACAAAATGAACTGTTTATTCTGTTGTTTTGGCTGGGAATATACAGAGTGTAACAATCTTCAGCGGCAATGTAATTAACCACTTCAGCCCCGGACCAATTGTCAGCTTAAGGACCAGAGGTCTTTTTTCAATTTCGCACTGCACTACTTTAACTGGTAATTGCGCGGTCATGCAATTTTGTAACGAAACGAAATTTGCGTCCTTTTCTTACCACAAATAGAGCTTTCTTTTGATGGTATTTGATTGCCTCTGTGATTTTTATTTTTTGCGATATAAACGGAAAAAGAGCGAAAATTTTGAAAAAAAAAGAGATTTTCTACTTTTTGTTATAAGAAAAATCGAATAAACTCAATTTTAGTCAAACATTTGGGCCAAAATGTATTCAGCCACATGTCTTTAGTAAAAAAAATGGCAATAAGCGTATATTTATTGGTTTGCGCAAAAGTTATAGCGTCTACAAACTAGAGTACATTTTCTGGAATTTACACCGCTTTTAATTTATGACTGCCTATTTCATTTCTTGAGGTGCTAAAATGGCAGAGAAGTACAAAACCCCCCCAAATGACCCCATTTTGGAAAGTAGACACCCCAAGCTATTTGTTGAGAGTCATGTTGAGCCCATTGAATATTTTTTTTTTTTAGTCCCAAGTGATTGAATAAAGACAAAAATAAAAAATAATTTTATTTTTTTCAAAAAGTTGTCACTAAATGATATATTGCTCACACATGCCATAGTTATATGTGGAATTGCACCCCAAAATAAATTTTGCTGCTTCTCCTGAGTATGGGGATACCACATGTGTGGGGCTTTTTGGGAGCCTAGCCGCGTACGGGGCCCCGAAACCCAAGCACCGCCTTCAGGATTTCTAAGGGTGCAAATTTTTGATTTCACTCCTCACTACCTATCACAGTTTCGAAGGCCATAAAATGCCAAAATAGCACAAACCCCCCCAAATGACCCCATTTTGGAAAGTAGACACCCCAAGCTATTTGTTGAGAGGCATGGTGAGTATTTTACAGCTCTCATTTGTTTTTGAAAATGAAGAAAGTAAAGAAAAAAAAAATTTTTTTTTTTCAATTTTCAAAACTTTGTGACAAAAAGCGACATCTGCAAAATACTCACAATACCTCTCAGCAAATAGCTTGGGGTGTCTACTTTCCAAAATGGGGTCATTTTGGGGGGTTTTATGCCATCTGGGCATTCCATGGCCTCCGAAACTGTGATTGGCAGTGAGAAGTGAAATAAAAAAATTACTCCCTTAGAAAGCCTGAAGGCGGTGCTTGGTTTTTGGGGTTCCGTACGCAGCTAGGCTCCCAAAAAGTCCCACACATGTGGTATCCCCGTACTCAGGAGAAGCAACAGAATGTATTTTGGGGTGTATTTCCACATATGCCCATGACATGTTTGAGCAATATATCATTTAGTGACAACTTTTTGTAAAAAAAAATATATATATATTTTTTTTTTTCATTATTCAATCTCTTGGGACAAAAAAAAAAAAATATTTAATGGGCTCAACATTGCTCTCAGCAAATAGCTTGGGGTGTCTACTTTCCAAAATGGGGTCATTTGGGGGGGGTTTGAACTGTCCTGGCATTTTATGCACAACATTTAGAAGCCTATGTCACACGTCACCCACTCTTCTAACCACTTGAAGATAAAGCCCTTTCTGACACTTTTTGTTTACATGAAAACATATTTTTTTTTTTTTTGCAAGAAAATTACGTTGAACCCCAAACACTATATATATTGTTAAAGCAAAGGCCCTACAGATTAAAATGGTGGGTGTTGCATTTTTTTTTTCCACACAGTATTTGCGCAGCGATTTTTCAAACGCATTTTTTGTGGAAAAAATACACTTTTTTTATTTTTAATGCACTAAAACACACTATATTGCTCAAATTTTTGATGAAATAAAAAATATGATCTTAGGCCGGGTACATGGATACCAAACACGACATGCTTTAAAATTGCGCACAAACACGCAGTGGCGACAAACTACATACATTTTTAAAAGCCTTTAAAAGCCTTTACATGATACCACATTAGATTCACGGAGGAGGTCTACTGCTAAAATTACTGCCCTCGATCTGACCTTCGCGGTGATACCTCACATGCATGGTGCAATTGCTGTTTACATATGACACCAGACCAACGCTTGTGTACGCCTTTGCGCAAGAGAAGGGGGGGCAGGGGTGCTTTTTTTTTTTTTTTTTTTTTTTTTTTTTTTTTTTTTTTTTTTTTTTTTTTGTTTAGCTTTTTTTTTTTATTTTTAAACTGTTGCTTCCATTTTTTTTTCTTTGTTATGATTTTTATTGTTATCTCAGGGAATGTAAATATCCCCTATGATAGCAATAGGCAGTGACAGGTACTCTTTTTTTGAAAAAATTGGGGTCTATTAGACCCTAGATCTTTCCTCTGCCCTCAAAGCATCTGACCACACCAAGATTGGTGTGATAAAATGCTTTCCCAATTTCCAAATGGCGCGGTTTATATCCGGGAGGGGGGACATTCCCTCCCACTGCTTGTAAAAGCAGTCTAGAGGCTAATTACCCGCTAGAATTGCTTTTACATGAAAGCCGATCACTGGCTGAAAAGAATGATACCAAGATGATACCTAAACCTGCAGGCATCATTCTGGTATAACCATTCAAAGTCCAGCAACATACTGGACATATATTGTAATCTTTTTTTTTTTTTCATGCAGCCTCTTGGCTGAACGAAAAAAAGAGATTGATTGGTGGGTATGCCCACCATTAGAATACCTCCCTTCATCCACCCACTTCTAATGATGGGCATACATCCACCATTTATATATCGGCATATATAAATGGTGCATGTATGCCCATCATTAGAAGTATGGGGGCATCCTCCCGCAAAAGTTATGCCGTGTACACACGGTCGGAATTTCGACCGTATGTACGTGGCATTAGGAGCCAATCGCTCCTCCCCCCCCCCCCCCCTGCTGCCCCCATGCTTCGGCATATATGCTCTTTTTTTTAACTGTGGTGGTGAAATCACCTCCTACAGCATTGGAGTCGCGGCTTTATGTATTGTGGGAGCAAACGCTGTTGCTGTCAAGATAAATAAATCCGTGCTGCAACTGAATGGCGCACCTGAAAACTAAAAAATGCTTAACACTAAAACACAGTAAACAAAATTACATACCTGAAAAGCAAGCATGATAAAACATAATAAAACATTGCAGAATAGAATGGAGTAAAAAAAGAGCGAGAATAGAGAGAGAGAGAGAGAACAATAAAACGACAACTATTTTTGTTTTTTTTATTTTTTTGAGATTCACAGGTAAAAAAGCTCCTGACTGTTAGCGACTGAATCAAAACGCTACCACAAAAAAAATGTTAGCGATCGCAGGGATCAGGCCTGACTCTGCGAACGCTGCAGTTATGTGTGCTTAGTGTTTTGTAAGTGACAGTGATCGATCGATACTGCACTTGGGTGGGCTGGGCGGAGGGGGAAAACGCAGGTGCTAGCAGGTATCTGGGCTGATCCCGCTAACAATGCGTTTTTTTGGAACCCTAAACTGCTGGGACGCTAGTATAGATATGATCAGATCAGATATTGATCTGTTCAGATACTGTGCCACTAAGGGAGGTGTATGCTTTGCGCGTGGGTGTTTGCGGTACTGGCACTAACCTGGGGCGACGCAGACCTTATTTGACCCTAAAACCTAATTGATATCACCCGCCGGGCGATCAGGGGGTTAAACCGTTATTGGGTAATAAATGGCGGGTGCCCTGACAGTATAAAAAAACAAGCTAACTAACCAGCGTCACCCGTAACAGTAATACAAAAAAAAACTGGCTACCTAGCGGCACCAGTGACACTAATGCAGCGATCAGAAAAACACGCTTAGTGACACTGGCAAAAGGGGGTGAAAGGGTTAACTAGGGGCAATCAGGGGGTTAAACCTTTATTAGGTAATATATGGGGGTACCTGACGCTATATAAAAACCTGACGGGGAACCTAAATAACGAAATAACTAACTGGCTAACCAGCGTCACCAGTGACATTTATACGGTGATCACTGGTGAAAGGGTTAACTCTAGGGGCAATCAGGGGGTTAAAACCTTTATTTAGGTTGTAATATGGGGGTACCTGACCTATAAACCTATTTATGAACCTATATAAACATGGCGGTTAACCTAAAAAAAAACTGGTTACCTAGCGACACTAATGCAGCGATCAGAAAAACGATCGCTTTGTGACACTGGCAAAAGGGGGTGAAAGGGTTAACTAGGGGCAATCAGGGGGTTAAACCTTTATTAGGTAATATATGGGGGTACCTGACGCTATATAAAAACCTGACGGGGAACCTAAATAACAAAATAACTAACTGGCTAACCAGCGTCACCAGTGACAGTTATACGGTGATCACTGGTGAAAGGGTTAACTCTAGGGGCAATCAGGGGGTTAAAACCTTTATTTAGGTTGTACTATGGGGGTACCTGACCTATAAACCTATTTATGAACCTATATAAACATGGCGGTTAAAATAAAAAAAAAATGGTTACCTAGCGACACTAATGCAGCGATCAGAAAAATCGCTTAGTGACACTGGCAAAAGGGGGTGAAGGGGTTAACTAGGGGCAATCAGGGGGTTAAACCTTTATTAGGGGGGGTAGGGGGCTACCTAGGACCTAAAACTAACTGCCCTGACAGTTATTACAGTCACACTGACACTAAATGCAGTGATCAGTAAATAAATGATCACTGCAATTAGTGACACTGTGACTGGGGGGGGAGGGGGGGATCTGGGGGGTGATCTGGGGGTGACAGGGGGGTGGATTGTGTGCCTATGTGTACTGGTGTCAGTGTACTGTTTGTGCACTAACCTGTACATCTTCACTCCTCGGCGTTCCGGTCACATAGACCGGCGCACCGAGCGTGACATCACTTCCGCCTTCCTGTCTATACAATAGACAGGAAGGGGAAGCTTTTCATTCGCCAGGAGCGATCGCGACGGGGTGGCCAGAAACCACTGGCCGCCCCCTCGTCCCGGATCGCTCCTGAAGCGATGCCGACCGTCCCCGCCGGCGGAGGGGGTTCCGATCGGACACCCCACCCGCCGGAAGAATGTCACGTACAGGTACGTGATTCTGCCTGTACGTGCCATTCTGCCGACGTATATATACATGGGGCGGTCGGCAAGTGGTTAAGGAGATCCATTCACATTCCTGGCAATTGTAGAACAGTTCTGTCCCAGACAATTTAGATCATAAGTTTTAGTTAAAAAAATAAAAAATAAAAATAAATCAGCACAAGGGACATTACTTAACATCAATGTGATTTGTCCCTTGTGCTGGTGGCTCCTGGTTTAGTAGAAATATTCTTCCCCCTGTCCATCACCCCCACTGTCATAAACCAATGCAGAGGGGGTTAATCAACTCGATGGACCTGTATGGGCATTTATCAAGAACGCCAACCATGCCTGCCCTTTTCACCCCCTCTTACAATCATAGAAGCCGTACTATAGCTTCAAAGTTAACAAACAATAAACAAGACAAGAAAAAATACAAAAACGTATCATTTTGCCGTCACTTTTTTCTATCTTTTCTTTTATATTGAATAAATAAAACCTGATCTTTAAGTGGAAGAGGTGGACCTTTCAATCATCCACCAGTCCGGAAATGTGTCCCAAATGTCTCATTGAATCGCCTCCCCTAAGGTGAACTTGCGTGCAAACTTGACTGTGTATAGCTTGTGTGATTTTAAATTGTATCTTCACTATTGCAGTCAAAATTTAAAACCCTCTCCTACTATTTGTTTGGGTTATGTTCCCATTCACACAGTGTGCGTAATTTAAAAAAAAAAAATTTTTTAACTACTTGACCGAAAGATTTACCCCACTTCATGATTACTTTACTTTAGCTGACAATTGCGTGGTCGTGCAATGCTGTACCCAAATAAAATGTATGTAATTGTATTCCACACAAATAGAGCTTTTGGTGGTATTTGATCACCACTGCGTTTAAAAAAAAAAAAAATAATAATATTTAAAAAAAAATAATCTAATTTATTCATAAATTTAGGCTAAAATGTATTCCGCTACATGTTTTTGGTAAAAAAAAAAAAAAAAAAAAATCCCAATAAGTGTATATTGATTGGGTTACGCAAACGTTATAGTGTCTACAAATTATGAGATATATTTATGGAATATTTATTTATTTTTGTATACTAGTAATAGTGGCGATTAGCAACTTGCTGTGATATTGTGGCGGACCATCTGACACTAACGGACACTTTTGACACTTTACGGGAACCAGTGATGCTAATACAGTGATCGCTGCTAAAAAAATATGCACGGTCACTGTACTAACGACACTGGCTGGGAAGGAGTTAAACATCTAGGGCGATTAAAGGGTTAACTGTGTGCCTAGCCTGTGTTTTTGTGTATTGTGTTAGGTACTTTTACTTGCAGGAACACAAAATCCATCCTTTTTCTCCTGTCAGAATAGAGATCTGCCTTGTTTAAATAGGCAGATCCCTGTTCTGTGTGTTTTACTGCCGATCAGTGGGTGCCGGAGGACATCCAGTGCCCAGCACCTGCAGAAAGAAAATTACTGCAAAAGCGGCCCACTGGTAGCGTGCGCATGCCCCCTGCAGGCAGAAGTGCAGAATGTGATTCTGCACAGGAGAGCCACCCTATAGCAGTGAAACTGCTAGGGGGCGGTCTTTAAGTAACCATTTGAGCTCCGAAAGGTTTATCTCCGTTCAGGACCAGGCCATTTTTTGCGATACGGCACTGTGTTATTTTAACTGACAATTGTGCGGTCGTGCGATGTTGTACTCAAATAAGATTTATGACCTTTTTTTTTCCCACAAATAGAGCTTTTTTTTTTTTTTGGTGGCATTTGATCACCTCTGCAGTTTTTATTTTTTGCATTAAAAACAAAAAAAGACCAACAATTTTGAAAAAATAAAATAAAAAAAACTATTTCTTTCTGCTATAAAACATATCTGATAAAGAAAATAGAAAAATCGAATTTCTTCATAAATGTAGGCCAATATGTATTCTGCTAAATGTTTTTGGTAAAAAAAAATCCCAATAAGCGTTTATTGATTGGTTTGCGCAAAAGTCATAGGGTCTTCAAAATAGGGGATAGATTTATGGAATTTTTATTTATTTATTTATTTATTTATTTTTTACTAGTAATCAGCGACTTATAGCGGGACTGTGACATTGCAGCGGGACAAATCTGACACTAAGTGACAATTTTTGGGGACCAGTCACACTAATACAGTGATCAGTGCTAAAAATACGCACTGTCACTGTACTAATGACACTGGCAGGGAAGGGGTTAACATCAGGGGCACTCAAAGGGTTAACAGTGTCCCTAACCTGTGCTTGTGTACAACTAACGTTTGGCGGGTCCCGGCGGAGATCGCCCCAGACCCGGAAGTGCAGGATCTTGTACAGGCCCAGGAGAGCTGCCTTGCCACTGTATGTATACGGTCAGCAAGCAGTTAAGGGGTTAATATTCCTTACTTTTTTAGATGTTGCCGACTGCAAGGTTTTTTGAACAATGTCAGAGTGCATGTCCCAAGTCTGTCTTCATTAACATACAAAGCAAAAACATTTAACCCTTTCATAGGACAGACAGTGTTCGAATCTAGTTACATTTGATAATGAAGATCTGCCTGCACAGCACAGACAGGGTTATAGTGGATCTTCACTCTCCCAGACAACATTGATTATTTCTAATCCTTATGCTGCCGGCATTATTAAATAGATAGGAAAGCATTTCATATTTACTTGTGTTACACTCTTCTTTTTTTTTTTTTTTTTTTTTTACATTCCTTCAGTTACTTCATGGTTTCTTGCCTAGGCAAATGATGTGATACATCCCAGGAGTCTTCAGGAGGGGAGGATGGGTTTTCTCAGCTTGGCACACTCCCCTGCATGCATGCCTGAGCTAAGGGCAGATGGATTCCAGGAAGTACATGAATCATTTGCCCTTACTCAAAATGGCCACCACCGAAAATGCTAGGGGGGTGATTTTCAAATTGATTTCTCAACAAAATAAGACATTGAGACATGGATGGATGGGGGCGTTTGCTTTTAATATAAAAAAATGTATGAAATAGTGTTTTTGTTTGTAGTGCTTAGATGTAGTGAAGATCTGCTTTAACTATAGCAAACACAGTTGCTCAGGCACTCACAAAGGGTGCTAGGCGGTCTAAACAGAGTATCTAAAAAAGTTAAGCTGCAATTTTTTTAATATTTTTAAAGTTATGCTATATGAATGGGGGCATGTAACAAATATAAAGTAGGTGTAATCACAATTTGGCTGCAAAAGTGCAAATACACTTTAATCGGTTCAGGACCGCACACCGCATATATACTGTAGCGGCCAGACTGCGCAAAATCACGTGCACGCGGTTTTGAGCGTGCTCCGCCAGAATGCCGCTCCCGCTGTGATTGGACACAGTGGGAGCCAATCAGCGGGTCCGGTGGTTGCGATGGCGGCCGCGACCTGCTGATTGTTCACAGGAGAGACGGATCAGCCATCTGCCTGTGTAATCAAGGCAAACAGGAAGGGAAAGAGAGATCTTGTGATTCAGCTCCCTTCTAGATTGTAAGCTCTAATGAGCAGAGCCCTCCGATCCCTCTTGTATTAATTTGTATTGTAATGCCGCGTACACACGATCGGAATTCTCGTCGGAAAAAACTCTGGCGGTTTTTCCGACGGAATTCAGCTCAAGCTGTGTTGCCTACACACGGTCACACCAAATTCCGACGGTCAATAACACAGCGGCATAAAACACGTTCAACAGCACTATAAAAGGGAAGTTTAATGCTTCCGAGCATGCGTCGAATTGTTTCCGAGCATGCGTCGGAATTTTGCGTGTCGGAATTGCATACACACGATCGGAAAATCCGATAGAAAGGTTTTCCGTCGGAAAAATTGAGAACAGGTTCTCAATTCAAAGTCCGTCGGAAATTCCGACAGAAAAAGATCGTTGGGCATACACACGGTCGGAAAATCCGATGCAAAGCTCCCATCGGACTGTTTCCATCGGAAATTCCGACTGTGTGTACGCCGCATTAGTGTATTATCTGCCCTCACGTTGTAAACTGTTGGCGCTATATAAATCCTGTATAATAATAATAATAATAATTCAGCTAAGCTGAACTGTGGATCTCTCCTTTCCTTCAGTGTAACACTACCCCACACAGTTAGTAAGCACCTCCCTAGGGACCATTTAACCCTTTGACCGCCCCTGGTGGTAACCCTTTCCCTGCCAGTGTAATTTATACAGTAATCCGTGCATTTTTATCCGATTTTGTCAGCCGCAATGTCGCAGTCTTGCTAAAAATCGCAGAGCACCATCATTACTAGTAAAAACAATTAAAAAAAAATAGGCCCTAAATCTATCAGCTATTTTGTAAACGCTATAACTTTTGCGCAAACCAATCAATATACGCTTATTGCGATTTTTTTTTTTTTTTTTTTTTTTACAAAAAGTATGTAGCAGAATACATATTAGTCTAAATTCATCAAGAAATTTTTAATATTTATTGGTGATGTTTTTATAGTGGAAAGTAAAAAAAAAAATGTTTTGGTTTGTAGCGCAAAAAATGAAAAGCGCAGAGGTGATCAAATATTACCAAAAGAAAGCTCTATTTGTGGGAATAAAAGGAGGTACAGCGTCACACGTCCACGCAATTGTCAGTTAAAGTAACGCAGCGCCGTATCGCAAAAAATGGCCAGGTCAGGAAGTGGGTAAAACCTTCCGCAGCTGAAGGATAAGTTCACCTTTCGGGAGCATGTTACATGTTCCACCTGATTTTAGGGTGGAACATGTAACATGTTCCCAGTGCTGCAGACGCTGTACAAAGGTGAACTTATCCTTTAAGGAAATGCTTTGCTTCACTCAGTCCACTAGGTGGCACTCTTTAGCTACCAGATTTGATCATTGATTTTTTTTTAACTCTCGTTATAAACTGGTCAAAGGGGAGGGGGTTGTAGTGACTAATCAGCATTTTATGTTTATCACTAGATTGCTGCCAGATCAACAGTTTATTTTTGTATATTATTCTGATTGGCTGGCTAAAAATACCTTATTGGAGACGACATAAACAATGCTTTTGCATGATTCACTGCCTCCTGTGTGTAGCATCACATTTCACGTGTTCGGCGGTCACTCCAGTGTGAATCAACTGCGGTTTTCTGTATTTCTCTTCTCCCTGAACTTCTATATTTAATTTTTTTACGCAAAATATGACTCCTAAGACTCCTTTCACACTGGGGCGGTTTTCAGATGCTTTAGCGGTAGAAATAGCCTCTGCTAAGCGCCTGGAATCCCCCTCTCATTCATTCCAGTGTGCCTTTTCACACTGGGGCAGTGCACTTGCGGGACGGAAAAAAAAGTCCTGCAATCAGCATCTTTTGGACGGGTTAGGAGCGCTGTATACAGTGCTTTAAAAGCGCCCCACTAGCGTCCGAAAAGCGGCGCAAAAGTGATGCTAAAACGAGCAGTGCTTTAGCGCTAATGCGACCGTGGCCCCAGTGTGGGTCGGGTCTTATTTTCTTGAAAATGAATAAAACAAGGAAATTTAAAGGAATTCATATAATGATGGGGATTTACCAAGCAAATTGGCAAATTGGCCAAATTAGAAGGATATTCATTGTAAACCAAGGCTTGTTTTTTGTTTAGTAAAATATTTACAACCGATTTGTGTTATTTGTGACCCCTGCGTCCTCAGTCCTGTGCAGTTTTTTCAGGGGCAGGTTATGTATCATTGCAGTGTTACTTTTGAGCAGAAGAGAAAAGAATTTATGAATCAAGTTGCAGTTTTAGAGAAAATTATGTTATTTTTTTTTTGCTATGTCCTGTTGGGAAAGATTCTTCCCACATGGAATGGCAGAGGAAATTTCTACAAAGCCTCTTATGCAGCGTACACACGGTCGGAATTTCCGATGGAAAAAGTCAGATGGGAGCTTTTCATCGGATTTTCCGACCGTGTGTATGCCCAACGGTCTTTTTCTGTCTAAATTTCCGACAGACTTTGAATTGAGAACCTGTTCTCAATTTTTCTGGCGGAAAACCTTTCTATCGGATTTTCCGATCGTGTGTATGCAATTCCGACATGCTCGGAAGCATTAAACTTCCCTTTTATAGTGCCGTCGAACGTGTTTTATGCCGCTGTGTTATTGACTGTTGGAATTTGGTGTGATCGTGTGTAGGCAACACAGCTTGAGCGGAATTCCGTCTGAAAAACCGTCAGAGTTTTTTCCGAAGAGAATTCCGATCGTGTGTACGCGGCATTAGAGCTTCCGCTCTGAGACAGGTGTCCCCTGTATATATCCTCTCCTTTG
Organism: Lithobates sylvaticus; assembly: GCA_028564925.1. Lineage (NCBI taxonomy): Eukaryota > Metazoa > Chordata > Amphibia > Anura > Ranidae > Lithobates > Lithobates sylvaticus. Next base: position 100,687,215 of record CM053030.1, on the reverse strand, counting down.
TTCTGGTGACAACTTTGTAATCTTAGCTATACCATCACTGGTACAACCAGGACACATAGACCATACATCTCCCTAGTGGGAGACTTATCTTATCATATCACATTTTTGTAAATATTTTATTCTATCTTTTCATGTGACAACACTGAAGAAATGACACTTTGCTACAATGTAAAGTAGTGAGTGTACAGCTTGTATAACAGTGTAAATTTGCTGTCCCCTCAAAATAACTCAACACAGCCATTAATGTCTCAAGTGCTGGCAACAAAAGTGATTACACCCCTAAGTGAAAATGTCCAAATTGGGCCCAAAATGTCAATATTTTGTGTGGCCACCATTATTTTCTAGCACTGCCTTAACCCTCTTGGGCATGGAGTTCACCAGAGCTTCACAGGTTGCCACTGGAGTCCTCTTCCACTCCTCCATGATGACATCACGGAGCTGGTGGATGTTAGAGACCTTGTGCTCCTCCGCCTTCCGTCTGAGGATGCTCCACAGTTGCTCAATAGGGTTTAGGTCTGGAGACAAGCTGACAGGCTGACCCCTTCAACCTCTGCAGCAATGCTGGCAGCACTCGTATGTCTATTTCCCAAAGACACCCTCTGGATATGATGCTGAGCACGTGCACTCAACTTCTTAGGTCCACCATGGTGAGGCCTGTTCTGAGTGGAACCTGTCCTGTTAAACCGCTGTATGGTCCTGGCCACCGTGCTGCTGGTCAGTTTCAGGGTCTTGGCAATCTTCTTTTAGTCTAGGCCATCTTTATGTAGAGCAACCATTCTTTTTTTCAGATCCTCAGAGAGTTCTTTGCCATAAGGTACCATGTTGAACTTCCAGTGACCAGTATGAGAGAGTGAGAGCGATAACACCAAATTTAACACACCTGCTCCCCATTCACACCTGAGACCTTGTACCACTAATGAGTCACATGACACCAGGGAGGGAAAATGGCCAATTTGGCCCAATTTGGAAATTTTCACTTAGGGGTGTACTCACGTTTGTTGCCAGCGGTTGAGACAATAATGGCTGTGTGTAGAGTTATTTTGAGGGGACAGCAAACGCTGCCGGACCTTGCCGGGAAGAAAACTCCTGCACGAATGCACAGAAGTGACGTAATCTTCCTGCGGGTATACAACCGCTTTAAAGAATGGTGCAATTGGACTTTACCATTGACCTAATACCTAACCCTTTGGTGCAGCACAGCATTAACCCTAACCCTGCAACCTTGTAATCTACGATTCAAACAAGGGAGACGCTGCTCCAGGTGACCAGTCATTACAGTCCGGATGCGTTGGGTGCAAGCCACGGCTCGCCACCGATGATCAATAGGAAGAAAAGAATGACTACACAGCACAGGAACGTTCCAATGATTTCTATTCCAAAAAAAGCAAATGACAGCCAACAACGACAGAACCCAGGACCTCAGTGCTTCTTCAAACCTTGAAGAAGCATGGAGGTCAGTGTCAAACGCACGCGTCGCCTCCTGGGTTCTGACACTCTGTCTTTGTTGGCTGTCATTTGCTATTTTTGGAATAAAATCATTGGAAGGTTCCTGTGGTGAGCCTTCTTTTCTTCCTACCTTATAATATAAGCCTAACCTTACACCTAAAGGGAACCCTGGGCTTGACTTTACACCAATCTAACCTAATACCCATACCTGTCATTACTAAAAATACCAGACCACAAAAATCAGCACCACATTCATCCAGTCATTGTGCCCTAAACACATAGGGGCCGAGTTACAAAAGGCAAATAGACAATGCACTTTGCAAATTGCTCCAGAGCTTGGTAAATAAGGGGAAGCTTCACTTTAAAAAGAACACCTAATCACATGCAAGGAAAATAAAATAAACAGCATTTTTGCTTGCAAATGATTGGATGATGGAAGTGAGTTGAACTTCATTTACTAAGCTCTGGAGCAACTGCATTTTCAGAGTGCACAGTCTATTTGCCTTTAATAAATCCACATCATTGTTCTAAGATCTTTCACAAAAAATAACTGAATTGGTACTATCGTATCTGATATTAACACTCAGGCTTTTACAAGTGTCCTGAATCTAAGAATTACATTTTTTCAAGAAAGTAATATTGTGACGCAGTGTGTCCATGCATCCATGTGTCCCAATAGACATTAGCACCATTCCTATGGAGCGTGTATTAGAACTTGGTAACATGCATGAACATAAAGCTTTAGAGAATTTGTTGATGGGCAATTAAATAGTTAAGTTACAAACTAATTGGACTTATTTAAATGTCATCTGATAAAATATTCTATAAATTATTGTATATGTAAATAAAAAGACGTACTCGCATGCATTGAGACGTACATTTATTTTTATTCCTTGTTGCAACAGGCATTTAAATCCTTACATCTTAAAGTGGTTCTAAAGCACATTTATTTATTTCTTTTGCCTTTTATGCATTCCCTCCATCAAGGTAAAAGAACGTTTTAGGACTTGCTGTGCTCCTTCCCCTCTAAACACTTGCCTCACTCCTGGATCCATCCAGCGCTGTGCCCGACTGCAGTCTTCTTTCCTCTCTCCCTCCTCACACAGGAACCAAAAGGTAGCAGTGGGAGCCATTGGCTCCTGCTGTTGTCTGTGAAATTCAGTGAGGAGGTAGCAGGGGGTGGGGCTGAGCAACACTGTGTTTGTCTATAGACACACACAGCCCAGCTCGGAAGCTAGCCTTGTAGCCCTTATAGCAGGGGTCTTCAAACTACGGCCCTCCAGTTGTTCAGGAACTACAATTCCCATCATGCCTAGTCACATCTGTGAATGTCAGAGTTGTACAATGCCTCATGGAATGTGTAGTTCCGCAACAGCTGGAGGGCCATAGTTTGAAGATCCCTGCCTTATAGCAAGCGGCTTGCTATGGTGGCAGACACAGAAAGGAAGGAGTTGAGAACGCCAGTGGAGGAGGCTCCGGGCCATTGCACAGAGTAGTTAAATATACATTGTTGTTATTTTCGGAAAATAAAAAGATTTTTGAACCACTTTGAATGCCCCATTGTTCAAATGCCTTAAAACTAAGCTCCAGGAATTCAGATATTTTGTAAAAAGTGTAGGCATACTATGAGTTAGGTCCAACAAGGTGCCTCCTGGGCTTATCCCTATTTACATCTGACAGGTTTATGGAGCTCCTGGAAGTCAGCTATCACCAGGGGTGTTGCTAGGTCTACAAAAGATCTGGGGCTAGAGCCCATAGCAGCGAAGTAAAGTAAGCCATACGCTTGGGCAGGGAAAAAACATGTATATAATATAAGTGTGTGTGTGTGTGTGTGTGTGTATATATACAGAGAGCCCCTTCCTTACATCAGGGTCCCCAGAGAGCCCCTTCCTTACATCAGGGTCCCCAGAGAGCCCCCCCTTACATCAGGGTCCCCAGAGAGCCCCCCCCTTACATCAGGGTCCCCAGAGAGCCCCCTCCTTACATCAGGGTCCCCAGAGAGCCCCCCCCCCTTGCATCAGGGTCCCCAGAGAGCCCCCCCCTTACATCAGGGTCCCCAGAGAGCCCCCCCTTACATCAGGGTCCTCAGAGAGCCCCCCCCCCTTTACATCAGGGTCCCCAGAGAGCCCCCCCCCCCCTCTACCCCTGTCTGCAGCAATTATAAAAAAAACTTCTGCTCAGCTGGGGGCCAGGGGAAGCAACCAGCTCCAGTAGCATTTGTATTATGTGAACTCATTTAGAAAATGCAATGGTTTCTGTGAATGGGCAACAGAGTGAAGGGGCGAGCAGAGCTGCTGTGTGTGCTTCTCACCTTTCAGAGCCCTAAATGCCTCCTCCCTAAATATAAATAAATAAAATGGATAAGTCCAGGAGGTGGCATGCGCATTGTTGGAGTTAACACATAGTATGTCTGCACATTTTACAAAGTGGCTGATTTCATGGGCAATTCAGCTTTAAGGAGTGCATACAGTGGATGCTTGGGTTGGATCCAAAAGGGTAGCGGTACAATGTGTCTTTTTAATTTTGGAAGGTTGAGAGCTATGGAAAAGGGAGAATATGATTGGTTACACCACAGGACGTTAAGAATAAGGGCCAATTTACATCAATAGAAAATAGAAAAGTGACCTTCGCGCTCTTAAAACTAGAAAAAGGAGCACGTGATGAAAAGTGTGATATCTCTAAAAAGTGCTAAACAGTGCCTAATAACCGAATAAAATTCTTGTGTATAGCCGCAAAATCTAATGGTGAACACTGAACCACAAGATGAATGTAAAGTAAATGATTTTGCGCTAAAGGTGGCACTAATATAAATAATGATTAATATAAATATACATAGTGAGAAAATTATATAAATATATAATAATAGTGATGGTGAATTAATATATGTACAATGTGAGTGCACAATAGCTAATAATACACATAAATTACATAAATATTAAAAAAAATACAATCCCATAGTGATAAATAAGTGTATAAAAATAAAATAAAACCAATACGTGGATATCAAAAATATATATGGATAAATCTAATAAATAGTGACTATAATAAATAAGACTGTTTTTGGGATAAATGGACATTGTGCAATAATTTCTTCATTAATTTACTGCATGGGCAATATTATTCACTTTACTGCATGGTTATCACTAGCATTAATTGATTTGCAGGACACTATTTATTAGATTTATATTTAGTTTATATTTACTAAAATGATTTGCATTTCCATGTTCTGTGTACTGTGGGAGACCAGATAGAGTAAATGCGGGGTCCTGGGTTTAGTACCACTTTGAGCTTCCTTGACATAATTCAGTCATTAAATTCTATTAGAATCGGCTTACACTGAGTCAGTAGCAGTGGCTGCTAAGGTCAACATTCTCACTTCTGCTTTTTTTCTAGTTTTGCTACACAAGCTCTATTATCACTTTTCTACTAGTCTGTGTTCATCTATCAATGGGAAAAATTGAACACAGCAGAGAGGGAGCTGGGTGGTTTAGTAATGACTGTGTATGAACAACCGTAATCTTTAGGAATTGTATTTGGGTTTACTGTAGTAATATTAGGTACAAGCACTTTACACATAGCCCTGGCATTTCACCGGTCTTATTATATGACATCAAGTCATTTTAAAGGGAACAGTTGTGTTTCTGCGTTCACTTGCATGGTTTAGTTTTGTTATCACACACTTACAGATAATGGCAACAAATAAAACCGGTCCACCTTTTCTTTTTACTAGTAAAATTGGTGGAGTAGGCCCACCTCTGCGGACAGGAAGAGATTTACAAAGCCTGAATAATGGTAAACCTAAAACAGACAGTTCCAACCCAAGATCTAATGACTTGCTCCCAATTAACAAGTAAGTATAGAAAGATGTGGGGATTGGTGTAGATGTACGTGTGAAATGTGAATGCCCATCGGCATCAGAGAAGACACCCAGACATGATCTGTCCATCTCTGAAGGAAACAAGGCAGTTTTACAATGTTTAGTAGCCTATCTGATCAATATTTTCCCAACTGCTTGCAAGCCTCGATGTCTAATAAGACATGATCTTGTGTGATGATCTCAAATCTATGAAATCCCTAAAGCCCAACTTTGGACAACATTTTATTTTCCCCTTGCAGTGGGGCTGTGCCCGTTTTTGTCTAGGGGTGAACACAGAGCCTATACTCAACCAATCCTTCCATCCTGTGGAAAACGGCGCTCCCCCACATCCTACTGTCCCTGACATCTTCACACGCAGAGCAGGTCTATGGGTATCATGTCAGGAACAGTCCACCGCACCAAGGCCTTTGGACAGAGTATTTTTGCTGTCCAAAGATGGGGAACAGAATTTCCATCATAGAGAATTGTCACATGAACATTTTGTCCCCATTAGATCTTCCCTCACCCCTTGTTGTGACAGCTTTACATTTTGGATTCTGCTTAATTTGATGTCTCCTTGAAAAAATAGAGGGCCGAATCTGGCTAGTGAGGACACAGACAGCAAAGAAAGTTAACCAGACAAAACGCACACCAATTGAAGGATCAAGTGTCGAAATTAGTTTTTTCGTTTGCACTGAAAAAAACAGCCAGCACATTTCGGGGGCCTGAAAACACTCCCCCCTTTTATGTTGTTAGACTTATCGTTATACCAGTCACAATAACATTTCTATAATATTGTGTTTTGTTGTAGTCTTAAAGAAGGGGCGTTTTTTTCTTGCCTGCGAAACACATTGATTGTATTTGGACACCTTTTTATTATTTGGTCTGGCACTCCTTCCATTGGTGCATGTTCTTTTTCTGGTAACCTGGTGGGCAATTTCTGTACAACCAGCCTGCCCAAACATGGATGGAAATTCGTCCGGTCCCTGCTGAACTGGTCAAATTGCGATCTATGTATGGCCAGCTTTAATCTTTCTCTCGTTAATTGCTTGAATTACACTCTCTGTGATTAAGCGGTTGCCCAAATGATCTTTTTTACTCTATAATCTAATTAAACAGTTGGCAAGGTTACAGCCTTGAAGTGGTTGTAAACCCCATTCATGAAATCTGACCAAGGCACATATATCTATAGTGTTTACTTATCTCTGTCCAAAGATCTAAGTGCCGTTTCTCTCTGGTGCTCTGTTCCTCTTATCAGCAGTCACTTCTGACAAGCTCTCCAACACATGAGATAAGAGCAGCTGACAATTAGTGTCGGAGGGACATTAGCAGAGAGCTTGTCTATTCAGACTACAGCTCTGTGGAGGGGGGGTGTCCCTTTCCCCCAATCAGCGTTCACACAGTGTAAGCCCAGACTCCCCACCCACTGCTGAAACAGGAAGATAGATTTCTAACACAATCTGCACTTTTCAAAGAGTGTACTATTTGATTTCGTGTTGATTTTGTACATTTGCCCACTGACAAAGAAATTATCAATCTATAATTTTAATGGTAGTTTTATTTTAACAGTGAGGGTCAAAAATAACAACAAAAATTTCCAAAACGCATTTCAAAAAGTTATGAATTGATTTTCATTTTAATGAGTGAAACAAGTACTTGATCCCCTATCAATCGGCAAGATTTCTGGCTCCCAGGTGTCTTCTATACAGGTAACGAGCTGATATTAGGAGCGCTCTCTTAAAGTACCGTATTTATCGGCGTATAACACGCATCCCAAGTTTAGGAGGGAATTTTAAGGAAAAAAACTTTTAGGATGGAAGTTTAAGGAAAAAAAAAAAAACTTACATTTAAGTGTCCATTGCAGCCTTGCCAGTGCAGCCTTGTCCCAGTGCAGCCTTGCCAGTGCAGCCATTGCAGCCTTGTCCCCATTGCAGCCATGTCCCCATTGCAGCCTTGCCCCCATTGCAGCCTTGCCCCCATTGCAGCCTTGCCCCCATTGCAGCCATGTCCCCATTGCAGCCATGTCCCCATTGCAGCCATGTCCCCATTGCAGCCTTGCCCCCATTGCAGCCTTGCCCCCATTGCAGCCATGTCCCCAGTGTCCATCGCCATTTAAAATTGGCGCCGACAGGACACGAGAGCGTAGCGAACGCCGCCGAGATACACATGTACTCGGCTCTTGTCGGCTCTTCTCGCCTCCGCTCACGTGACTGTGAGCGGAGCCGAAAAGAGCCGAGTACACTCGCTATGTGTAGCTCGGCGGCGATCGCTCCGCTCACAGCTAGCACAGATCGGCGGGGGATCGCTGGGGATCGGCGTATAACACGCACCCACGATTTTCCCCTGATTTTAAGGGGGAAAAGGTGCGTGTTATACGCCGATAAATACGGTAAGTGCTCCTAATCTCAGTTTACCTAAGCTACCTTTTATAGAAGACACCTGTCCACAGAAGCAATCAATCAGATTCCAATCTCTCCACCATGACCAAGACCAAAGAGCTGCCCAAGGATGTCAGGGGCAAGATTGTAGACCTACACAAGGCTAAAATGGGCTACAAGGCCATCGGCAAGCAGCTTGGTGAGAGGGTGACAACAATTGGTGCGATTATTTGCAAATGGAAGAAACACAAAATAACTGTCAATCTCCCGCTGTCTGGGGTTCCATGCAAGAACTCACCTCCTGGAGTTTCAATGATCATGAGAACAGTGAAGAATCAGCCCAGAATTACACGGGAGAAACTTGTCAATGATCTCAAAGCAGCTGGGACCATAGTCACCAAGAAAACTATTGGTAACACACTACGTCGTGAAGGACTGAAATCCTGCAGCATCAACAAGGTCCCCCTGCTCAAGAAACCACATGTACAGGCCCGTATGAAGTTTTCTAATAAACATCTGAATGATTCAGAGGAGAACTGGGTGAAAGTGTTGTGGTCAGATGAGACCAAAATCAAGCTCTTTGGCATCAACTCAACTCGCAGTGTTTGGAGGAGGAGGAATGCTGCCTATGATCCCAAGCACACTATCCCCACCGTTAAACATGGGGGTGGAAACATTATGCTTTGGGGGTGTTTTTCTGCTAAGGGGACAGGACAAATTCACCACATCAAAGGGACGATGGATGGGGCCATGTACCATCAAATCTTGGGTGAGAACCTCCTTCCCTCAGCCAGGGCATTAAAAATGGGTTGTGGATGGGTATTCCAGCATGACAATGACCCAAAACACACGGCCAAAGATACAAAGGAGTGGCTTAAGAAGAAGCACATTAAGGTCCTGCAGTGGCCTAACCGGTCTCCAGACCTTAATACCATAGAAAATATGTGGAGGGAGCTGAAGGTTTGAGTTACCAACGTCAGCCTTGAAACCTTAATGACTTGGAGAGGATCTGCAAAGAGGAGTGGGACAAAATCCCTCCTGAGATGTGTGCGAACCGGGTGGCCAACTACAAGAAACGTCTGACCTCTGTGATTGCCAACAAGGGTTTTGCCACCCAGTACCAAGTCATGTTTTGTGAAGGGGTCAAATACTTATTTCACTCATTAAAATGCAAGAACAGAGGCATATCTTTAATGTGTTGACCTCTGTGGGCTGCCTGTGTATGTGGACACAGGCAGCATCCTCTCATCCGGCTCTGATGAGCTGGTAAGGTGAGATCATACAAGACCTGAACATTGCTGACCCAGGTAAATGAGCCCAAATGCTGCGCAGTCCATGTACACCTTTCTGCTATTACAAATAGCAGACACACTAGTGCTATGCATGATGGGATATGTAGTCTTGATGATGGAATTCTAGGTCACTGAAAACTAAGTCACTAAGGGTGCAAGTTCCCAGACAGGAAGTTTAGGAAATCTGCACAGAAAGCCAGAGGATGTGGCTACATGACAAAAAAAAATTAAGTGTTTATGTTAACTGTGTAGGAAGCCACTTGCTATGGGGGCACTCGTGCATGCTCCCTCCCAAGCCGACTGTGTGTCCATGCACATTGCTGAATTGAGATCGGGCTCCGGTGAGTATAGGAAGGGGGCTGGGGGAGCTGCATGCAGAAGGTTTTTTACCTTAATGCATAGAACTGCCTTTAGAACCACTTTAAAGGATAAGTTCACCCTTGTAATAACAGAAATAATAAATACACATCTTTTTGCAGGTTAATATAAATATATATGTATATTAAATATAATATAATTATTTTTTTTTGGAGCCTGCAAAGCATTGCACCTGCGACCAGCAGATTGCGGGTGCAGTGCAGGACTCCGCCAAACTGCCTGTGCAAGCTGTCTACTTGTACCTCGTACGGGCAGGCAATTGCACTATGACAGGAAGCATCAATGAACTACCTAGAGTGCTCAGCTGCTCTTGAGAAATACAAGCTGACAGCCATGGAGCCCCACGCGGCCAAATCTTTTTTTAAATGGTGACAGCGAGTGGGGGGAGAAGATTCCCTGCTTGCTGTCGCAACAGGGGATCAGTGCGCTGGGGCTGCAGCATCTGTAACATGTTGCACCCTGAATATGGGAAATATTTGCAAAAGGTGAACTTGTCCTTATCCTTTAGAGCAGGGGTCTCAAACTGGTGGCCCTCCAGCTGTTGCAGAACTAAAAGTCCCATCATGCCTCTGCCAATGAGAGTCATGTTTGTAACGGTCAGCCTTGCAATGCCTCATGGGAATTGTAGTTCTGCAACAGCTGGAGGGCCACCAGTTTGAGACCCCTGCTTTAGAGCCCTTTAACACTGAGGCGCTTGAAAACTGCCCATAAAACGCTGAGCGCTTTTGAGGCGTTAGCAGTGAGCTTTTTTGAAGGTCACGTGACTCAAAAACTCCTTCAAGAACCATTTTGAGGCGCTTTTGCGGCCCTTCTCATTAATTTCAATGAAGAGGGGTGCTTTTGAGTCTTTTTTATTTTTTTTAGCGATTCAAAGATGTTGTTTGCAGGAGTTTTTTCACCACCCCGCCAATGCACCGCCCCAGTGTGAAAGCATTCATTGATTTTAATGGAAAAAGATTTCCGTGAGCTTTTCAGGCATTTTTATTTAGCGCCAAAGCGCTTGAGAAGTGCCTCAGTGTGAAAGGGCTCTTAGGGCTGGGGCTACGAAAATGCTAAAATGTCAAAATCGATGTTTTGTAAATGAAGCAGCTGCTAACAAGGAGTTAAATCTGGGCTAAGCAGCATTGAAAACCCCATGGGGAGCCCCAGCTGAAGGTGTGATGGTTTAATGGGTGTGTTAAACAATTCGCGGCCCTGTAGTCATTCACTGATTCATTCCTCTACGGTAATATTATATGAAATGCTAGTTTTAATTTCATTTACAGCTTGGCTTTAGAAAACAGCATTATGATGCTGTGTCATGGTCACACTTTTATAATGCTGATGGGGAAATATAGTTTTAAAATTGTGAACGTCTTCCAAGATGATATTAAAGCTGAACCCGGCAGATATAAAACACAATTTTTAAAGCAATTCTGTAATTAATAATACATACATAAATTGAATATTTTAATTTGAGCAATGTAAGAAGTTTGATGTGACGTGATGTCAGCCTCTTGCAGTCAGGGTGGAGGAGTTAAAGTGCTGCTGATCACCAATAATTGTGGGATAGTTTTTTCAAACGAATGAAAGGAAAATGTAAGCAAATTTTTTTTTTTTTTTTTTCTTTTATATAGTAAAAAATTAACAGTGGTTATTAAAGAAAAATAAATAAATGCACATATTTTTGCGGGGGGGGTACATTTATTAAGTTTCTCCACTGCAAAGCATTGCACCTGTGATCAGGACTCTGGGGTGGGAAATAGGTGCTTGGGAACAAAAGAATACATTATTATTCTGGCCAATGAAATTGACGCCCAATCGCTTGGCGTGCCTAGATGTGCTACACGCGTTTACGAGCATCAAGCTTTTTTTTCCACCAAAACACTGCTGCCAGGAGGAAAGGCGTCTCGGCGAGATGGCCAAACGTCGAGTGTGCATGAGGATTAAGCGGTTGACAAAAGTGCATGGACAAAAATCCCAAAGTTTGAGTTGTTCCCAGAAAAGTAATAGAGGGGAAATCTTCCAATTGGGACACTAGTTCTGGTGACCTGGGGGTCCCTAAGGAATTCCCTTTATTTGCAGGGATTTCCTCTCACTTTCTGTTTGGCTATGGGACAGGAAGTGAAGGGAAATCTCTGCAATAGGGATACAAATGGCAAAAAAAAAAAAAAAAATTGGCAGGGTTATAAACCCACCTTACTCTATCCAAAATGAAAAAAAAGTTTTGCCTAAAGTTTCTTTTTTAAGCCTTAACCCTTTCCCGCCGAGCGTACGCAGATATGCGTACTCGACTTTCGGGGGTTATACCGGGATGATGCCCGCAGCTGCAGGCATCATCCCGGTACCGTTGTTTAGAGCGGGCGATTGGCTATCCAGGTATAACAACCGATGTGGCTAAAAGCAGCTCGGCTGTTATACCGGAGGAGCGGGAGGGGACATTCCCCCCTCCCGCTGCCTCATGCCGCTCTTACCGGGCCTCCCGTTCAATCGGGATTCCCGAACGAACATCCGCCGCTTCCAGCGGCTAGTGACAGACTGTAACGAAGCCGGAAAGGGCTTGGTTCCAGTCTCCTGGATGTAAAGACAGAAGCGACGTCATGACGTCACTTCCTGTTTACTCGGCTGCCAATGGCACCAGATTAAAAAAAATCGACAGTGCAAAGGAGGGATTTGGGGTCTTTTAGACCCCCGATCCCTCCATAAAGGGTACCTGTCACCACCTATTTTTTTTTTTTTAACACAATTTAATTATCTAAAATTAAATAAAATAAATAAGAAAAAAAAAGACTTTTTTTTTAAAGCGCCCCCTTCCCCGCGAGCTCGCACAGCAAAGAAAACGCATATGGAAGTCGCGCCCGCATATGTAAACGGTGTTCAAATCACACATGTGAAGTATCGCCGCGTTCGTCAGAGTGAGAGCAATAATTCTAGCACTAGACCTCCTCCGTAACTCTAACCTGATAACCGTAAAACGTTTTTAAAGCGTCGCCTATGGAGATTTTTAGGTACCGTGCAATTATAAAGCATGATATGTTTGGTATCTATTTACTCAGCGTAACATTATCTTTCACATTAAATAAAAAATTGGGCTAACTTTACTGTTTTGTTTTTTTTTAAATTCATGAAAGTATCTTTTTCCCAAAAAGTTACGCTTAAAACACCGCTGCACAAATACCGTGTGACATAAAATGTTGCAACAATCGCCATTTTATACTCTAGATCCTCTGCTAAAAATATATATATATATATAATGTTTGGGGGTTCTAAGTAATTTTCTAGCACAAAATACGGATTTTAACTTGTAAACACCAAATGTCATAAATAGGCGTAGTCATGAAAGGGTTAAAGTGGTTCTAAATCCTTAAGGATTTTCACCTTAATGCATTCTATAAATGTCGGCTCCTCTCTAAAAACTTGTGCTGCAGCACCCCCCACCCCCCCCCTTTTCTTATCTGAGCCCCGTCCGATCCAGCGATGTGCATGAGACCAGGGGCTCCCGCCGCTGTCTCCCTCCTCATTGGGCAATTTGACAGCGGCTGATGTCAATTAAATGCTGTGACGGGAGGGCGGGGTCGAGCTGCCCATTCTGTGTTATAAGACAGGGCGGCTCGGGAGCGAGCACACACAGATGCCCCCATGGAAAGCTGCTTTCCGTGGGGGCACTCTCGGAAGAGGAGGGGCCTGGAGCACTGGCGGGGACCCCAGAAGAAGAGGATCGTGGCTGCTCTGTGCATAACCACTGCACAGAGCAGATAAATCTAGACATGTTTGTTATTTTAATAAAAAAAAGGAAGGTTTAATAACCCTTTAATGGAAAACTTCTCCGCTGCCCAAGCTTGGAAGCTATGCCACACCCACAGATCAGCTGATTTACAAGAGCTACAACCAAATGAAGATTAAAGGATAAATTCACCTTTCAAAACATGTTACATGTTTCACCTGTATTTACGGTGTAACATGTTCCAGCTCCTGCAGCCTTTGCCCCTGCTCCCCACCTCAGTGTGACAGTGGGCAGGGGATCTTCTCCCCACACATGCTGTCACAATTCAAAAACATCAAGGCCGTGTGGGGCTCTGCTCACACATCTGCATCGTTCACAGTTTTCTGTAAATGAACTACAACTTCTGTCGGCCACTGAGACTGACGGCTTGTTGTTCTAAATGGACTGCGAGGACGCTGATTAGCGCTCTCACAGTTCATTGATAAGCCCTGCAGCTTGTAAACAGCCCGTGTCGAAGATATGGCCTGAAAGCTGCAGGCTTGTCTGCAGGGTGATCAGGGTTGCAATGCTTTCCAGGCTCCTGCAGAAAAACAATAAACAATTCACATTTTTTTCTGCAGGTGAACTTATGCATTTAATTTTTCACAGGTACACACAATGCAATTTCGATTATAAAAGTAGTATCTACTAAATTGTTCAAAATAGTGCTTTGAGGATTTGGGTTTACAACCACTGTTTTTATGTTTCTATAGAAGACCAGACTCAGTCTAGATGAGTTGGCAAGGACTCTAATAAATGTGATTTCTGGTTTGATTCTTTGCAGACATACCAGTAGAGATACAATCTATCCCATGTTCTGAGCCTGCAGTCAGGCTGTGTTATGGCTTGTCAGTCCATGGAGATTTATGGCATTTACAGGCCTGAAAAACAACAGCAACATCTGCAGACCGCAAGCCGAAGGGTTTGTGTTGGCCACACACACACTGATGTTTTTAGCGTGGGAGGTGAACATTTCCTAAAATGACCAAACCTACTAGTGTCACTAGTATACAGTGGAGGCATTGTTTGGCCTGGAACAACATTCTTGAGTTTGAGGCTTATCAGTTCAAAAGAAACTGAGAACCTGTTGAATTTTGCCCAGAGGAATTTTTGCCTTTTTTTTTTTTTTTTTACAGTTCTGTTAATGTTTCATAGTTTCATAGTTTCATAGTTAGTAAGGTTGAATAAAGACATCAGTCCATCCAGTTCAACCTGAGTGAGTTTCTACAATTGTCCCTACCTATCCCTGTACATTGCACACTCACATCGGTCCCTACCCTCAAGGAGCCCACAATCCAATGTCCCCATTCATATACTAGGGCCAATTTTTGGACAGAAGCCAATTAACCTACCAGCATGTCTTTGGAGTGTGGAAGGAAACCGGAGTACCCGGAGGAAACCCACGCAGGCACAGGGAGAACATGCAAACTCCAGGCAGGTAGTGTCGTGGTTGGGATTCGAACCAGCGACCCTTCTTACTGCTAGATGAGAGTGCTAACCACTACACCACTGTGCCGCCCATGTGATAGTTTACAGTACAGTTCTATCCCTAAAGCTGGCCATACATGGATCAAAATTTGGCAGGTTCAGCATGGACCAGCTAAATTTTGATCCATGTATGGGCTAACAGGTTGTACACAAGTTGATCTAGCAATCAACTTGTGTACAACCAACCTGTCGGGTTTATCCCCGATGATCAGTGCCTCCCGGCTATAGCCGGCAACATTGATTATTGTATTCTACAGGTGGGGAAGTCTCCCTGTCAGCAAAATACAATAGCACAGCAGGAGTTTTCCATCAACTTTGAATGGGGGAAGCAGCTTGTTTTTTTTGTTTTTTTTCTATCAACCTGGTAATATATAGGCTGCTTAAATCTTACTGAATAGTAAAGCAAGCCATACATTAAGTAATTTTCTTTCCTTCACGTGGGTTGAAGGAAAGAAAATCGCTTGAATGTGTTGATGGGGGGATCCCTCCCACTGCGCTATTGTATTCTGACAGCGAGAGGTTTCCCCGCCGCCAGAATACAGTGATTATTGCTGTTGACTATAGCCCTCGGCAGTAATTGTATGGGAAAAAAACATGCTTGCCCATAGATGGATTTAAATTCGGCTGGTTCCAGCTGAACCGGTCAAATTCAATCGGTCTGTGGCCGGCTTAAGAGGATTACTATAGAATGCCACTTGAGTGACAGCTTATGCCGCGTACACACGATCGGACTTTCCCGCGGAATTGGTCCGGCGGACATTGCGATCGTGTGTGGGCTCCAGTGGGCTTTTTCTTCCCAAAAGTCAGACGGACCTAGAAATCAAACATGTTTTAAATCTTCCCGCCGAAAGTCAGTCGAGCTCAGTTCCTGCCCACACACGGACTAAATTCCGTTCATTTTGAACGTGACTCCAGGTACGACGGGACTAGAGAAGGAAGTCAATCTCGCCGCTTTCATCGGTGAGATTAACACCTTGCAAGCCCCATTGCCTGGTATGGATTTTAAGGGTAACCCCCTATGCCAAAAAAACGGCGTGGGGGGTCCCCCCCAAAGTCCATACCAGACCCTTATCCGAGCACGCAGCCTGGCCGGTCAGGAAAGGGGTGGGGACGAGCAAGCGCCCCCCCCCCCCCCTCCTGAACCGTACCAGGCCGCATGCCCTCAATGTGAGGGGGTGGGTGTTTGGGGAAGGGGGGCACCCTGCGCCCCCCCCCCCCTCCAAAGCACCTGGGGGTTCATGGTACCCCTACCCATTCACCTAGGGAAAAAGTCAATAAAAAAACACACTAGACAGGTTTTTAAAGTAGTTTATTAGGCAGCTCCGGGGGGGTGGGGTCTTTTTTCGACTTCTGGGGTCTCTTCCGACTTCTCTGCACTTCTCTCCGGCCTCTTCTCCCACTCTCTGGTTCTTCTGCCGGGCTCCTCCGCTATCTTCTTCCAGCTCTTTTACTAGCGTTGGCCCGGTCTTCTCGTTCGTCATCGTCGCCACCACCTTCTTCTTTTTCTTCCTTCTTCTCTTCATCCGACGTTGACACGACGCTCTCTCCCGCTGCGGTGGACACGCTGCATATCGACTTATATAGGCATAAGGGGCGGGGTCACCGGGTGATGTCACCTGGTGACCCCGCCTCTTATGGCATCACAGTCCCGGGGCATGCTGGGGGACATGAAGGGGGCGGTACTGCTTCTTCTTCAGACCATAATTGGCCTACACATCTGTCAGTCAGGAAAGGAAGACTAAAAACGATAATATGATAGGCTAGCCGACCCATCAATCAAGACGCAAGCTGGAAAAATGTATTACAACAATAAACACAGAAGCGAACATGTCAATGTATTCAGATATGGGAACAGACAGTTTGTCTATCCCGTTCAATACAACCCAAGCAGATACATTTTTAACCTTCATTTTTTAACAACC
Organism: Lithobates sylvaticus; assembly: GCA_028564925.1. Classification (NCBI taxonomy): domain Eukaryota; kingdom Metazoa; phylum Chordata; class Amphibia; order Anura; family Ranidae; genus Lithobates; species Lithobates sylvaticus. The sequence continues at coordinate 100,670,713 of CM053030.1, read as the reverse complement.
ACTTTTTTAATAATTGTTTTTTAAAATGATTTAATGTAACTCTCTCTGTTCTCATATCTGAATACATTGACTATTATAACCCATTTATTTTATAGTAAGCACATTCATGTTCGTTTCTATGTCTATTGTTGCAATTCATTTTTCCAGCTCGCGTCTTGATTGATGGGTCTGCTAGCCTATCATATTCTCATTTTTAGTCTTGTTTTCCTTTATAAGACTGACAGATGTGTAGGTCAATTATGGCCTAAAGAAGAAGCAGTAGCTTTGAAATGCATTACCGCCCCCTTCGCATTTGAATGCCAATCATCACGTTCCTATGACGTCACGTCAGGCCCGGTGCCATCTTGCAGTTCACACTGGTCAAGGATGTGATCGGCTGTTTCCTGGTCCTATTACAAACATCATCCGTGCTCAAGGCTGCCACGGCCATCAGAAAGATTTGGAGTGACCCCAGGACTGGCGATTACTAGTACACATGCTTTTATCATTCATCTATCTTGTTGTTGCTAATTTGCTTTTATAAATAAACTTACAATTAATGCTGCACTTAGTCTGGTGCCCCTTTGTCCCTGCTTTACTTCGCTCTAAGGGTGCTGCCTCCAGGTGCTGATCGAACAATATCATGGACTAATTTATGGACTAAAAGTGTAAAGAATACTGCGCTGTCCAAAAATTTCTATAAATAATATCCCATAACATTGATTATAGAATAAAATTTTTTGTGTACAATAAAAAACCAAACAATAAAAATTAAACAAGCTGCTGCAGTTGTGAATGTGAGATACCCACACCAACAAGACCAATATAAAACAAACAACTGCGCTGCAAATATTGTGCACTAATGACACAAATTAGTATAAACCAACATACATTGGAATTGACACAACAATTTTAGACCTCCTTGTACCAATGAAGTCCGTGATGACATAAAACAATCGTATAAAACCAAAAAAAGAAATAAAAGTGAAAAAAACAAACAATAGTGATCGATTGTTTTTATAAAGTTCAATGTGATTTGTGAAAAACACACAATAAACGTATGAGAAGTTCCAGAGACTCCACAGTGCTCTCATTCGATAAACAGCAGTTCAAAAGTGTGATCCAGATAAGAACAAGAAAACACCTCCACCGTCCAGTCACACTGACCCTTACCGGATTGTGCGACCCCCTGTCACAGAGGTCACACTAGCTTGTGGCTTTAATCCCGGCCAGGGAAATCCAGAGACTTTACCAGGTTACTTCAGAATGGATGGTGTGGGCTCAGATAGGGTCAAACAGGGAGCATGGAACGAAAGAGACAATCCATAGTGTACCTCTGTATACAGTTTATTTAAAAATTAAAAAATTCATGCACTTACAGGATCGCAAGTAGATAAAAGCATTAGTAATAGCCGGCCGGCTCAATTTCGCTGCCCGTTTGCTTCCGGGATCTGCGTTGGTTCGTATGGTGACGTCAGCACGCCGCTCCTCCCTACGCCGTTTCGTCACAACTGACGTCTTCCAGGGGCACGGGCGGCGTGCTGACTCACCACCTTTTATTATCCTACACACAAAAGAACCGCCCAGATCTGAGTCACTGAGGGCCGAGTATGTATCCACCATATTGGTGAAGGGCAAAGTTGCCCTAACTTGAGAAATAATGGCTCAGAGGCCATAGTGTATATAGTAAAGGGGACAGTATGTTCGCGAGGTGTATCTGAAACACCCCGCAACAACTAAATAAAAATAAAAACAAAAAGAGAAAAAGAGAAGCAAAAAACATCGCCCTAAGCCTGTCATCCCGGCGAAGCACGGCCGATTTATCCCAAATCAGCCAGCACCAGGAGAGGGCCGGGTTCTGCACAGTCTCTTCTTAGTTCAAGGGTCTATTAGAGTGAGAGTGGCAACAAATTGGTTAACTGCCGCTCATAACTCACAAGTGATACAAATTACACAGCTCATAAACGATCTCGATTTGGAATTTCTTATAGGAAAATTCCATTTACAAGATATTAAAAATAATTAAAATATTTTGTAAATATTTAAAATTAATATTAATAATATTTGATTGTTATTATATAGAAAAAAATGAATGAACAGAAAAAGAGGAAAAATAATTAGTAATCAGTGTAATTGTATCAACATTGTTATGGGTGAATAATAGAAATTCCCCAAATGAGTTTGCTAACCTAGCCCTTTTGGGCTATTCAACAAAATATGTGTGTTTGCTAACCTAGCCATTTAGGCTATTCAACAAACCATAATCTAATAGCAGGAACTAATATTCGATAATATTGATATAAATATGGTCCCAGGGGCTCAGATTTGGTTAACATGGAGCAGAACAAAGATATAAATTCAATATACATCTGAGGAGGGATTTCAAGGTATTATAACTCCGGAGCAGTACCTCATAAACATGGATAATAGGGACACTCTATATTAGATCTCACTAGTGACTCCCTCCTCCACAACCAGTATTTAAGTAGTGAAGCCTGTATCATTCATGCTAAGTACAGCACGTATAAATGGGGCCTCTGTGATTCAAGGTATGTACAATCTAGACAAAGATGATCATTATTACCATATTTGGTTACAAGACTGGTATATAATCCGAACCACGTCCGGAAGTAGGGAACCGTGCTGGGATGTGATTAGAAAGAACACCCAAAACATCAATCCCCCCTTCTCAAGTATAGGTAATATAAAACAAATTATACTAAGCTATAACAGTTGCACCCCCCTACACCTGGGGTGCAACTCAAGCACTACCGAGAGTCCACCTGACATTGATCTAAAGTTAAGGACAACAGTTTCTCTAACTATTGTCAATGAAACAGTTGACATCTGTATCTATGTTGAGGCCGTAGGGGACATAGCAACGGACCCTATGGATCCAGGACATCTCCAGTTTCGATAATTCCCTGACTAGAGAGCTCCCCCTCCAGTGGGCACTGTATTTGTCGATGCCTAGGAATAGAGTATTAGCTGGATTTCGGTCATGGTGCATAGCATAATGCTTAGAGACAGAATGGAATCGATAACCATTCTTGATATTGGTTATGTGTTCTCCTATCCTCACTTGCATAGAACGTTTAGTTCTACCGATGTATTGGTACCCACATGGGCACTGGAGCAAATATACCACACCTGTGGAACTACAAGTGATAAAAGGTTTAATTTTAAGAATAGCCGAGGTACTAGTAGAAACAAAAGTCTCAGTCTTCCTCATTTTACTTTTGTTGAGCGTGCAAAGCTGGCATTTACGGCATTGATGGTAGCCTGTGATATTCTGGAAGAAAGAAACCTTCTTAACCGGAGGGTTAATGGCATTGGGGGCAATCCTGTCACGAAGGCAGGGTGCTCCTTTAAAAATTAATTCAGGTTTTGGGGGTAAAAAAGTCTTGATGATACTGTCATTCCCCAACAAGTGCCAGTGTTTCCGCAAGATCTTTTTGAGGACATAGTGTTGAGTAGAAAAGGTCGTAACAAGGGGAAGAGACGGTCTTTTATTGGCCTTTTTAGGGGCATCGACCAACAACTGTGCTCTGTCCAGCAGTGCCACTTCTTCTAGTGTTTTATTGAGTGACGTTTGATCATATCCTTTGTCAAGGAGTCTATTTTTTAATACACCTGCTTGGGTATTATAATCCTCAATACTAGTACAATTACGCCTCATTCTTAAAAATTGGCTCTTGGGAATGGATCCAAGCCAGGAGTCAAGGTGGCAGCTCCCTTGAGGAATGTATGCATTACGGTCGGTCTTTTTAAAAAAGGAAGTGGTAGAGAAAGCATCACCCTCCTTCCTAATTGTGATGTCTAGAAAGTTGATCTGGACATTACTAGCTTCGTATACAAATCTGATCCCTCTGGGATTATCATTGAGATTTGAGAAAAAGTCACTGAGTTCCGAGGCCGACCCATCCCATAGGAGGAGGACGTCATCGATGTATCTCGCCCAGAACAAAAGTGCTGGGTTACGATCATGGTAGATGACGTCCTCCTCCCACTTGGCCATAAACAAGTTGGCCAAGCTAGGGGCATATTTTGCTCCCATGGCTACCCCGCGGAGCTGCCGGAAATAATTTTGGTCAAACCAAAAATAATTATGATTTGCTGCATATTCCAGCAGCTCCATGATAAAGGATTGTTGTAATACAGGGAGAGTAGACAAGGCATTCAGATAATGCTTGACAGCAGCAATCCCCAAGTCATGTGGTATGACTGTGTAAAGTGACGCCACATCAGCAGTCACTAATAAAGTCTGGGTGTTAGGTTTCAAATCTGCTAATAAATTAATCACATGTTTGGTATCCCTAACATATGAAGGCATAGTTTTAACTAAAGGTTGCAAAAAATAATCAATATACTTCCCCACCCGGGACGTGATGGAATCTATACCACTCACTATAGGACGTCCCGGGGGGGAGGTGAGGCTCTTGTGTATTTTCGGCAAGATGTACAGTACCGGTGTTCGTGGGGCTTTGGGAACCAAGAATAATTTTTCCTTCTCATTTAGAATATTCAATTGGAACCCCTTTTCAACCAGACCTTGCAAGGTCTTTTTATATTTGAAAATAGGATTCCCAGTCAACCTTTCATAGGTGGCCTCATCACTAACTATATTATGCATCTCCTGGAGATATTGGGCACGATCTAATATGACGATACCCCCACCCTTGTCCGCAGGGCGAATCACAAGGTCCTTATTATTACAAAGACTATCCAAGCCTTCCTCTGAAGATTTATCCATTCTCTGATTCGAGATTTTGATAGAATCAAGGTCTCTGAGAACCACATCCCTGAAAACCTTCAACGAAGGTGCCAATACCCCTGGGGGGTTAAAAGTGGATGAATTGGCTAGTCCCGAGTGTTGATAGCCATGTTGATTTGCTATATTTTGTAAGGAGGGACGATTAGCAAAATGTCTCTTGATATTGATCCTACGGACATACTTGTGTATGTCCATGTAGGTTTGGAATTTATTTAACTTGTTAGGAGGTGCAAATTTGAGACCCTTATTTAAAAGGACTTTCTCAGAGTCGCTCAGGGTCTGGGAGCTTAGATTAAATATGCCACCATCCTTCAATTCCTTGCTCTCTTTAGATTTTGTCCTCCTCCCCCCTCTGCTTCCTCTTTGTTTTCTCCTTGGCGTTTTACTCCTTGAGTTGACCTGGGAAAACCCCAATGTTGTGCCTGATTTCCATCAGGATTAGTGTCCCCATGGTTCCCCGACGCAACGGGTCTAGGTGTCCCACCAGGTCCCCTTAAATGACTGGGAACCCATGGAGTACCAAAATCCGGGCCGTCACGGTCCCTTAAAGGAAAAAAACGATTCTGTGTGTCCACACCAAACTCGAATTGGCGGTAAGGTGGTTCGCCATCCCGATGTTGATGGCTACTGTTATAAGGATCGTAATGAAACTGGGTCCCTGGAAGTCTTTGTGGGGACCTATCAAAGTTCCTCATATAATGTTGAGGGTCTCTGTTAGGTTGATAATAAGGTCCCTGGTTATAGCTAGGACCATAATTGCGGTCATGGTTGGCTGGATGCCAATGTGGGGGAGGTTGGTTCCAATTGGAGTTCTGGTGTTGTCCTCCTTTTTTGGATCCCGAACTCCTTTGTGGGGATTTATGTGAAGGGCGTCTCCCTTTTTTTCCTTTCATAGTGCTTTGTGCTGGTTTAGAAGTTTTACTTGACTGGTTACCCATAGATGGATGTATGCCTCCCCTAGGTGTTGCTACTATAGGGGCCTCTCCCTGGGAAATCCCCTCCATTCCCGGGTCAGTAGAGGCTATTTGATCCGCTGCAAGTATTCTTTGCCATGCAAAAACACTATTTGCCTGATAGTCCCCATAGTCCCTATTATATTTTTTCCTCTTTTTCATTTTCTGTTCCTTTTCTTCCTTATCTAGGATTTTTAACAAATTACTAGTTCTTTCTCTATATTCCTCGCTCTCTTTAAATGGAAGCAGGCTCACTTTAAGAGTCTGAATTTCATTATCAAGTTTGGAAAGTTTATTATTCTTCCTGGTAACCAGGAATTGGAGAAATTTAAGACCTGCCTCGTTAAAATATAGAAACCAATCTTCTAGTTCCTGTTCGCCCTTTTGTGGGCACACCTCCCATCTCAGGCTTCTGGGTACCATTTTAAGTTTAATATATGTTTCCAGGTAAGCCACATCCCATTGGGTATGGATCTCTGAGATAGTTAGATTTTTTAGCCTGACAAACAGACCACTGAGATCACCCTCGTTTTCCTTGAATGTTTCAAACACTCCCTCCGTGTTTACTGATTTGGCGGCTCTGTATTCAAAAATATCCATGATGGAATGAACCGACTTCTCCTATGTTCAAGTGAAGGGCTCTATGGTCCCACTGTAGGAGTCAGTATCGACTAGAACGGGAGTGATGTCTTCAAGGAAAAAAAAGGCTCTCCTATGGAGGCTATTCCTTCAGACTATCTGGATTCAGTGTTCAGATATAAAAACACCTACTTGATATAATTAAAATAGGTATAGTGAATAAACCCAAAAGGGATTGTAGTGAACAATCATAGACTGCTGCAGTAAGGTTGTATCAATAAATGCAAGGAAAAAAGTGTAAAGAATACTGCGCTGTCCAAAAATTTCTATAAATAATATCCCATAACATTGATTATAGAATAAAATTTTTTGTGTACAATAAAAAACCAAACAATAAAAATTAAACAAGCTGCTGCAGTTGTGAATGTGAGATACCCACACCAACAAGACCAATATAAAACAAACAACTGCGCTGCAAATATTGTGCACTAATGACACAAATTAGTATAAACCAACATACATTGGAATTGACACAACAATTTTAGACCTCCTTGTACCAATGAAGTCCGTGATGACATAAAACAATCGTATAAAACCAAAAAAAGAAATAAAAGTGAAAAAAACAAACAATAGTGATCGATTGTTTTTATAAAGTTCAATGTGATTTGTGAAAAACACACAATAAACGTATGAGAAGTTCCAGAGACTCCACAGTGCTCTCATTCGATAAACAGCAGTTCAAAAGTGTGATCCAGATAAGAACAAGAAAACACCTCCACCGTCCAGTCACACTGACCCTTACCGGATTGTGCGACCCCCTGTCACAGAGGTCACACTAGCTTGTGGCTTTAATCCCGGCCAGGGAAATCCAGAGACTTTACCAGGTTACTTCAGAATGGATGGTGTGGGCTCAGATAGGGTCAAACAGGGAGCATGGAACGAAAGAGACAATCCATAGTGTACCTCTGTATACAGTTTATTTAAAAATTAAAAAATTCATGCACTTACAGGATCGCAAGTAGATAAAAGCATTAGTAATAGCCGGCCGGCTCAATTTCGCTGCCCGTTTGCTTCCGGGATCTGCGTTGGTTCGTATGGTGACGTCAGCACGCCGCTCCTCCCTACGCCGTTTCGTCACAACTGACGTCTTCCAGGGGCACGGGCGGCGTGCTGACTCACCACCTTTTATTATCCTACACACAAAAGAACCGCCCAGATCTGAGTCACTGAGGGCCGAGTATGTATCCACCATATTGGTGAAGGGCAAAGTTGCCCTAACTTGAGAAATAATGGCTCAGAGGCCATAGTGTATATAGTAAAGGGGACAGTATGTTCGCGAGGTGTATCTGAAACACCCCGCAACAACTAAATAAAAATAAAAACAAAAAGAGAAAAAGAGAAGCAAAAAACATCGCCCTAAGCCTGTCATCCCGGCGAAGCACGGCCGATTTATCCCAAATCAGCCAGCACCAGGAGAGGGCCGGGTTCTGCACAGTCTCTTCTTAGTTCAAGGGTCTATTAGAGTGAGAGTGGCAACAAATTGGTTAACTGCCGCTCATAACTCACAAGTGATACAAATTACACAGCTCATAAACGATCTCGATTTGGAATTTCTTATAGGAAAATTCCATTTACAAGATATTAAAAATAATTAAAATATTTTGTAAATATTTAAAATTAATATTAATAATATTTGATTGTTATTATATAGAAAAAAATGAATGAACAGAAAAAGAGGAAAAATAATTAGTAATCAGTGTAATTGTATCAACATTGTTATGGGTGAATAATAGAAATTCCCCAAATGAGTTTGCTAACCTAGCCCTTTAGGGCTATTCAACAAAATATGTGTGTTTGCTAACCTAGCCATTTAGGCTATTCAACAAACCATAATCTAATAGCAGGAACTAATATTCGATAATATTGATATAAATATGGTCCCAGGGGCTCAGATTTGGTTAACATGGAGCAGAACAAAGATATAAATTCAATATACATCTGAGGAGGGATTTCAAGGTATTATAACTCCGGAGCAGTACCTCATAAACATGGATAATAGGGACACTCTATATTAGATCTCACTAGTGACTCCCTCCTCCACAACCAGTATTTAAGTAGTGAAGCCTGTATCATTCATGCTAAGTACAGCACGTATAAATGGGGCCTCTGTGATTCAAGGTATGTACAATCTAGACAAAGATGATCATTATTACCATATTTGGTTACAAGACTGGTATATAATCCGAACCACGTCCGGAAGTAGGGAACCGTGCTGGGATGTGATTAGAAAGAACACCCAAAACATCAATCCCCCCTTCTCAAGTATAGGTAATATAAAACAAATTATACTAAGCTATAACAGTTGCACCCCCCTACACCTGGGGTGCAACTCAAGCACTACCGAGAGTCCACCTGACATTGATCTAAAGTTAAGGACAACAGTTTCTCTAACTATTGTCAATGAAACAGTTGACATCTGTATCTATGTTGAGGCCGTAGGGGACATAGCAACGGACCCTATGGATCCAGGACATCTCCAGTTTCGATAATTCCCTGACTAGAGAGCTCCCCCTCCAGTGGGCACTGTATTTGTCGATGCCTAGGAATAGAGTATTAGCTGGATTTCGGTCATGGTGCATAGCATAATGCTTAGAGACAGAATGGAATCGATAACCATTCTTGATATTGGTTATGTGTTCTCCTATCCTCACTTGCATAGAACGTTTAGTTCTACCGATGTATTGGTACCCACATGGGCACTGGAGCAAATATACCACACCTGTGGAACTACAAGTGATAAAAGGTTTAATTTTAAGAATAGCCGAGGTACTAGTAGAAACAAAAGTCTCAGTCTTCCTCATTTTACTTTTGTTGAGCGTGCAAAGCTGGCATTTACGGCATTGATGGTAGCCTGTGATATTCTGGAAGAAAGAAACCTTCTTAACCGGAGGGTTAATGGCATTGGGGGCAATCCTGTCACGAAGGCAGGGTGCTCCTTTAAAAATTAATTCAGGTTTTGGGGGTAAAAAAGTCTTGATGATACTGTCATTCCCCAACAAGTGCCAGTGTTTCCGCAAGATCTTTTTGAGGACATAGTGTTGAGTAGAAAAGGTCGTAACAAGGGGAAGAGACGGTCTTTTATTGGCCTTTTTAGGGGCATCGACCAACAACTGTGCTCTGTCCAGCAGTGCCACTTCTTCTAGTGTTTTATTGAGTGACGTTTGATCATATCCTTTGTCAAGGAGTCTATTTTTTAATACACCTGCTTGGGTATTATAATCCTCAATACTAGTACAATTACGCCTCATTCTTAAAAATTGGCTCTTGGGAATGGATCCAAGCCAGGAGTCAAGGTGGCAGCTCCCTTGAGGAATGTATGCATTACGGTCGGTCTTTTTAAAAAAGGAAGTGGTAGAGAAAGCATCACCCTCCTTCCTAATTGTGATGTCTAGAAAGTTGATCTGGACATTACTAGCTTCGTATACAAATCTGATCCCTCTGGGATTATCATTGAGATTTGAGAAAAAGTCACTGAGTTCCGAGGCCGACCCATCCCATAGGAGGAGGACGTCATCGATGTATCTCGCCCAGAACAAAAGTGCTGGGTTACGATCATGGTAGATGACGTCCTCCTCCCACTTGGCCATAAACAAGTTGGCCAAGCTAGGGGCATATTTTGCTCCCATGGCTACCCCGCGGAGCTGCCGGAAATAATTTTGGTCAAACCAAAAATAATTATGATTTGCTGCATATTCCAGCAGCTCCATGATAAAGGATTGTTGTAATACAGGGAGAGTAGACAAGGCATTCAGATAATGCTTGACAGCAGCAATCCCCAAGTCATGTGGTATGACTGTGTAAAGTGACGCCACATCAGCAGTCACTAATAAAGTCTGGGTGTTAGGTTTCAAATCTGCTAATAAATTAATCACATGTTTGGTATCCCTAACATATGAAGGCATAGTTTTAACTAAAGGTTGCAAAAAATAATCAATATACTTCCCCACCCGGGACGTGATGGAATCTATACCACTCACTATAGGACGTCCCGGGGGGGAGGTGAGGCTCTTGTGTATTTTCGGCAAGATGTACAGTACCGGTGTTCGTGGGGCTTTGGGAACCAAGAATAATTTTTCCTTCTCATTTAGAATATTCAATTGGAACCCCTTTTCAACCAGACCTTGCAAGGTCTTTTTATATTTGAAAATAGGATTCCCAGTCAACCTTTCATAGGTGGCCTCATCACTAACTATATTATGCATCTCCTGGAGATATTGGGCACGATCTAATATGACGATACCCCCACCCTTGTCCGCAGGGCGAATCACAAGGTCCTTATTATTACAAAGACTATCCAAGCCTTCCTCTGAAGATTTATCCATTCTCTGATTCGAGATTTTGATAGAATCAAGGTCTCTGAGAACCACATCCCTGAAAACCTTCAACGAAGGTGCCAATACCCCTGGGGGGTTAAAAGTCGAAAATACACAAGAGCCTCACCTCCCCCCCGGGACGTCCTATAGTGAGTGGTATAGATTCCATCACGTCCCGGGTGGGGAAGTATATTGATTATTTTTTGCAACCTTTAGTTAAAACTATGCCTTCATATGTTAGGGATACCAAACATGTGATTAATTTATTAGCAGATTTGAAACCTAACACCCAGACTTTATTAGTGACTGCTGATGTGGCGTCACTTTACACAGTCATACCACATGACTTGGGGATTGCTGCTGTCAAGCATTATCTGAATGCCTTGTCTACTCTCCCTGTATTACAACAATCCTTTATCATGGAGCTGCTGGAATATGCAGCAAATCATAATTATTTTTGGTTTGACCAAAATTATTTCCGGCAGCTCCGCGGGGTAGCCATGGGAGCAAATTATGCCCCTAGCTTGGCCAACTTGTTTATGGCCAAGTGGGAGGAGGACGTCATCTACCATGATCGTAACCCAGCACTTTTGTTCTGGGCGAGATACATCGATGACGTCCTCCTCCTATGGGATGGGTCGGCCTCGGAACTCAGTGACTTTTTCTCAAATCTCAATGATAATCCCAGAGGGATCAGATTTGTATACGAAGCTAGTAATGTCCAGATCAACTTTCTAGACATCACAATTAGGAAGGAGGGTGATGCTTTCTCTACCACTTCCTTTTTTAAAAAGACCGACCGTAATGCATACATTCCTCAAGGGAGCTGCCACCTTGACTCCTGGCTTGGATCCATTCCCAAGAGCCAATTTTTAAGAATGAGGCGTAATTGTACTAGTATTGAGGATTATAATACCCAAGCAGGTGTATTAAAAAATAGACTCCTTGACAAAGGATATGATCAAACGTCACTCAATAAAACACTAGAAGAAGTGGCACTGCTGGACAGAGCACAGTTGTTGGTCGATGCCCCTAAAAAGGCCAATAAAAGACCGTCTCTTCCCCTTGTTACGACCTTTTCTACTCAACACTATGTCCTCAAAAAGATCTTGCGGAAACACTGGCACTTGTTGGGGAATGACAGTATCATCAAGACTTTTTTACCCCCAAAACCTGAATTAATTTTTAAAGGAGCACCCTGCCTTCGTGACAGGATTGCCCCCAATGCCATTAACCCTCCGGTTAAGAAGGTTTCTTTCTTCCAGAATATCACAGGCTACCATCAATGCCGTAAATGCCAGCTTTGCACGCTCAACAAAAGTAAAATGAGGAAGACTGAGACTTTTGTTTCTACTAGTACCTCGGCTATTCTTAAAATTAAACCTTTTATCACTTGTAGTTCCACAGGTGTGGTATATTTGCTCCAGTGCCCATGTGGGTACCAATACATCGGTAGAACTAAACGTTCTATGCAAGTGAGGATAGGAGAACACATAACCAATATCAAGAATGGTTATCGATTCCATTCTGTCTCTAAGCATTATGCTATGCACCATGACCGAAATCCAGCTAATACTCTATTCCTAGGCATCGACAAATACAGTGCCCACTGGAGGGGGAGCTCTCTAGTCAGGGAATTATCGAAACTGGAGATGTCCTGGATCCATAGGGTCCGTTGCTATGTCCCCTACGGCCTCAACATAGATACAGATGTCAACTGTTTCATTGACAATAGTTAGAGAAACTGTTGTCCTTAACTTTAGATCAATGTCAGGTGGACTCTCGGTAGTGCTTGAGTTGCACCCCAGGTGTAGGGGGGTGCAACTGTTATAGCTTAGTATAATTTGTTTTATATTACCTATACTTGAGAAGGGGGGATTGATGTTTTGGGTGTTCTTTCTAATCACATCCCAGCACGGTTCCCTACTTCCGGACGTGGTTCGGATTATATACCAGTCTTGTAACCAAATATGGTAATAATGATCATCTTTGTCTAGATTGTACATACCTTGAATCACAGAGGCCCCATTTATACGTGCTGTACTTAGCATGAATGATACAGGCTTCACTACTTAAATACTGGTTGTGGAGGAGGGAGTCACTAGTGAGATCTAATATAGAGTGTCCCTATTATCCATGTTTATGAGGTACTGCTCCGGAGTTATAATACCTTGAAATCCCTCCTCAGATGTATATTGAATTTATATCTTTGTTCTGCTCCATGTTAACCAAATCTGAGCCCCTGGGACCATATTTATATCAATATTATCGAATATTAGTTCCTGCTATTAGATTATGGTTTGTTGAATAGCCTAAATGGCTAGGTTAGCAAACACACATATTTTGTTGAATAGCCCAAAAGGGCTAGGTTAGCAAACTCATTTGGGGAATTTCTATTATTCACCCATAACAATGTTGATACAATTACACTGATTACTAATTATTTTTCCTCTTTTTCTGTTCATTCATTTTTTTCTATATAATAACAATCAAATATTATTAATATTAATTTTAAATATTTACAAAATATTTTAATTATTTTTAATATCTTGTAAATGGAATTTTCCTATAAGAAATTCCAAATCGAGATCGTTTATGAGCTGTGTAATTTGTATCACTTGTGAGTTATGAGCGGCAGTTAACCAATTTGTTGCCACTCTCACTCTAATAGACCCTTGAACTAAGAAGAGACTGTGCAGAACCCGGCCCTCTCCTGGTGCTGGCTGATTTGGGATAAATCGGCCGTGCTTCGCCGGGATGACAGGCTTAGGGCGATGTTTTTTGCTTCTCTTTTTCTCTTTTTGTTTTTATTTTTATTTAGTTGTTGCGGGGTGTTTCAGATACACCTCGCGAACATACTGTCCCCTTTACTATATACACTATGGCCTCTGAGCCATTATTTCTCAAGTTAGGGCAACTTTGCCCTTCACCAATATGGTGGATACATACTCGGCCCTCAGTGACTCAGATCTGGGCGGTTCTTTTGTGTGTAGGATAATAAAAGGTGGTGAGTCAGCACGCCGCCCGTGCCCCTGGAAGACGTCAGTTGTGACGAAACGGCGTAGGGAGGAGCGGCGTGCTGACATCACCATACGAACCAACGCAGATCCCGGAAGCAAACGGGCAGCGAAATTGAGCCGGCCGGCTATTACTAATGCTTTTATCTACTTGCGATCCTGTAAGTGCATGAATTTTTTAATTTTTAAATAAACTGTATACAGAGGTACACTATGGATTGTCTCTTTCGTTCCATGCTCCCTGTTTGACCCTATCTGAGCCCACACCATCCATTCTGAAGTAACCTGGTAAAGTCTCTGGATTTCCCTGGCCGGGATTAAAGCCACAAGCTAGTGTGACCTCTGTGACAGGGGGTCGCACAATCCGGTAAGGGTCAGTGTGACTGGACGGTGGAGGTGTTTTCTTGTTCTTATCTGGATCACACTTTTGAACTGCTGTTTATCGAATGAGAGCACTGTGGAGTCTCTGGAACTTCTCATACGTTTATTGTGTGTTTTTCACAAATCACATTGAACTTTATAAAAACAATCGATCACTATTGTTTGTTTTTTTCACTTTTATTTCTTTTTTTGGTTTTATACGATTGTTTTATGTCATCACGGACTTCATTGGTACAAGGAGGTCTAAAATTGTTGTGTCAATTCCAATGTATGTTGGTTTATACTAATTTGTGTCATTAGTGCACAATATTTGCAGCGCAGTTGTTTGTTTTATATTGGTCTTGTTGGTGTGGGTATCTCACATTCACAACTGCAGCAGCTTGTTTAATTTTTATTGTTTGGTTTTTTATTGTACACAAAAAATTTTATTCTATAATCAATGTTATGGGATATTATTTATAGAAATTTTTGGACAGCGCAGTATTCTTTACACTTTTTTCCTTGCATTTATTGATACAACCTTACTGCAGCAGTCTATGATTGTTCACTACAATCCCTTTTGGGTTTATTCACTATACCTATTTTAATTATATCAAGTAGGTGTTTTTATATCTGAACACTGAATCCAGATAGTCTGAAGGAATAGCCTCCATAGGAGAGCCTTTTTTTTCCTTGAAGACATCACTCCCGTTCTAGTCGATACTGACTCCTACAGTGGGACCATAGAGCCCTTCACTTGAACATAGGAGAAGTCGGTTCATTCCATCATGGATATTTTTGAATACAGAGCCGCCAAATCAGTAAACACGGAGGGAGTGTTTGAAACATTCAAGGAAAACGAGGGTGATCTCAGTGGTCTGTTTGTCAGGCTAAAAAATCTAACTATCTCAGAGATCCATACCCAATGGGATGTGGCTTACCTGGAAACATATATTAAACTTAAAATGGTACCCAGAAGCCTGAGATGGGAGGTGTGCCCACAAAAGGGCGAACAGGAACTAGAAGATTGGTTTCTATATTTTAACGAGGCAGGTCTTAAATTTCTCCAATTCCTGGTTACCAGGAAGAATAATAAACTTTCCAAACTTGATAATGAAATTCAGACTCTTAAAGTGAGCCTGCTTCCATTTAAAGAGAGCGAGGAATATAGAGAAAGAACTAGTAATTTGTTAAAAATCCTAGATAAGGAAGAAAAGGAACAGAAAATGAAAAAGAGGAAAAAATATAATAGGGACTATGGGGACTATCAGGCAAATAGTGTTTTTGCATGGCAAAGAAAACTTGCAGCGGATCAAATAGCCTCTACTGACCCGGGAATGGAGGGGATTTCCCAGGGAGAGGCCCCTATAGTAGCAACACCTAGGGGAGGCATACATCCATCTATGGGTAACCAGTCAAGTAAAACTTCTAAACCAGCACAAAGCACTATGAAAGGAAAAAAAGGGAGACGCCCTTCACATAAATCCCCACAAAGGAGTTCGGGATCCAAAAAAGGAGGACAACACCAGAACTCCAATTGGAACCAACCTCCCCCACATTGGCATCCAGCCAACCATGACCGCAATTATGGTCCTAGCTATAACCAGGGACCTTATTATCAACCTAACAGAGACCCTCAACATTATATGAGGAACTTTGATAGGTCCCCACAAAGACTTCCAGGGACCCAGTTTCATTACGATCCTTATAACAGTAGCCATCAACATCGGGATGGCGAACCACCTTACCGCCAATTCGAGTTTGGTGTGGACACACAGAATCGTTTTTTTCCTTTAAGGGACCGTGACGGCCCGGATTTTGGTACTCCATGGGTTCCCAGTCATTTAAGGGGACCTGGTGGGACACCTAGACCCGTTGCGTCGGGGAACCATGGGGACACTAATCCTGATGGAAATCAGGCACAACATTGGGGTTTTCCCAGGTCAACTCAAGGAGTAAAACGCCAAGGAGAAAACAAAGAGGAAGCAGAGGGGGGAGGAGGACAAAATCTAAAGAGAGCAAGGAATTGAAGGATGGTGGCATATTTAATCTAAGCTCCCAGACCCTGAGCGACTCTGAGAAAGTCCTTTTAAATAAGGGTCTCAAATTTGCACCTCCTAACAAGTTAAATAAATTCCAAACCTACATGGACATACACAAGTATGTCCGTAGGATCAATATCAAGAGACATTTTGCTAATCGTCCCTCCTTACAAAATATAGCAAATCAACATGGCTATCAACACTCGGGACTAGCCAATTCATCCACTTTTAACCCCCCAGGGGTATTGGCACCTTCGTTGAAGGTTTTCAGGGATGTGGTTCTCAGAGACCTTGATTCTATCAAAATCTCGAATCAGAGAATGGATAAATCTTCAGAGGAAGGCTTGGATAGTCTTTGTAATAATAAGGACCTTGTGATTCGCCCTGCGGACAAGGGTGGGGGTATCGTCATATTAGATCGTGCCCAATATCTCCAGGAGATGCATAATATAGTTAGTGATGAGGCCACCTATGAAAGGTTGACTGGGAATCCTATTTTCAAATATAAAAAGACCTTGCAAGGTCTGGTTGAAAAGGGGTTCCAATTGAATATTCTAAATGAGAAGGAAAAATTATTCTTGGTTCCCAAAGCCCCACGAACACCGGTACTGTACATCTTGCCGAAAATACACAAGAGCCTCACCTCCCCCCCGGGACGTCCTATAGTGAGTGGTATAGATTCCATCACGTCCCGGGTGGGGAAGTATATTGATTATTTTTTGCAACCTTTAGTTAAAACTATGCCTTCATATGTTAGGGATACCAAACATGTGATTAATTTATTAGCAGATTTGAAACCTAACA
Source organism: Lithobates sylvaticus (assembly GCA_028564925.1). Taxonomy (NCBI): domain Eukaryota; kingdom Metazoa; phylum Chordata; class Amphibia; order Anura; family Ranidae; genus Lithobates; species Lithobates sylvaticus. The sequence continues at coordinate 100,653,832 of CM053030.1, read as the reverse complement.
CCCAGACTTTATTAGTGACTGCTGATGTGGCGTCACTTTACACAGTCATACCACATGACTTGGGGATTGCTGCTGTCAAGCATTATCTGAATGCCTTGTCTACTCTCCCTGTATTACAACAATCCTTTATCATGGAGCTGCTGGAATATGCAGCAAATCATAATTATTTTTGGTTTGACCAAAATTATTTCCGGCAGCTCCGCGGGGTAGCCATGGGAGCAAAATATGCCCCTAGCTTGGCCAACTTGTTTATGGCCAAGTGGGAGGAGGACGTCATCTACCATGATCGTAACCCAGCACTTTTGTTCTGGGCGAGATACATCGATGACGTCCTCCTCCTATGGGATGGGTCGGCCTCGGAACTCAGTGACTTTTTCTCAAATCTCAATGATAATCCCAGAGGGATCAGATTTGTATACGAAGCTAGTAATGTCCAGATCAACTTTCTAGACATCACAATTAGGAAGGAGGGTGATGCTTTCTCTACCACTTCCTTTTTTAAAAAGACCGACCGTAATGCATACATTCCTCAAGGGAGCTGCCACCTTGACTCCTGGCTTGGATCCATTCCCAAGAGCCAATTTTTAAGAATGAGGCGTAATTGTACTAGTATTGAGGATTATAATACCCAAGCAGGTGTATTAAAAAATAGACTCCTTGACAAAGGATATGATCAAACGTCACTCAATAAAACACTAGAAGAAGTGGCACTGCTGGACAGAGCACAGTTGTTGGTCGATGCCCCTAAAAAGGCCAATAAAAGACCGTCTCTTCCCCTTGTTACGACCTTTTCTACTCAACACTATGTCCTCAAAAAGATCTTGCGGAAACACTGGCACTTGTTGGGGAATGACAGTATCATCAAGACTTTTTTACCCCCAAAACCTGAATTAATTTTTAAAGGAGCACCCTGCCTTCGTGACAGGATTGCCCCCAATGCCATTAACCCTCCGGTTAAGAAGGTTTCTTTCTTCCAGAATATCACAGGCTACCATCAATGCCGTAAATGCCAGCTTTGCACGCTCAACAAAAGTAAAATGAGGAAGACTGAGACTTTTGTTTCTACTAGTACCTCGGCTATTCTTAAAATTAAACCTTTTATCACTTGTAGTTCCACAGGTGTGGTATATTTGCTCCAGTGCCCATGTGGGTACCAATACATCGGTAGAACTAAACGTTCTATGCAAGTGAGGATAGGAGAACACATAACCAATATCAAGAATGGTTATCGATTCCATTCTGTCTCTAAGCATTATGCTATGCACCATGACCGAAATCCAGCTAATACTCTATTCCTAGGCATCGACAAATACAGTGCCCACTGGAGGGGGAGCTCTCTAGTCAGGGAATTATCGAAACTGGAGATGTCCTGGATCCATAGGGTCCGTTGCTATGTCCCCTACGGCCTCAACATAGATACAGATGTCAACTGTTTCATTGACAATAGTTAGAGAAACTGTTGTCCTTAACTTTAGATCAATGTCAGGTGGACTCTCGGTAGTGCTTGAGTTGCACCCCAGGTGTAGGGGGGTGCAACTGTTATAGCTTAGTATAATTTGTTTTATATTACCTATACTTGAGAAGGGGGGATTGATGTTTTGGGTGTTCTTTCTAATCACATCCCAGCACGGTTCCCTACTTCCGGACGTGGTTCGGATTATATACCAGTCTTGTAACCAAATATGGTAATAATGATCATCTTTGTCTAGATTGTACATACCTTGAATCACAGAGGCCCCATTTATACGTGCTGTACTTAGCATGAATGATACAGGCTTCACTACTTAAATACTGGTTGTGGAGGAGGGAGTCACTAGTGAGATCTAATATAGAGTGTCCCTATTATCCATGTTTATGAGGTACTGCTCCGGAGTTATAATACCTTGAAATCCCTCCTCAGATGTATATTGAATTTATATCTTTGTTCTGCTCCATGTTAACCAAATCTGAGCCCCTGGGACCATATTTATATCAATATTATCGAATATTAGTTCCTGCTATTAGATTATGGTTTGTTGAATAGCCTAAATGGCTAGGTTAGCAAACACACATATTTTGTTGAATAGCCCAAAAGGGCTAGGTTAGCAAACTCATTTGGGGAATTTCTATTATTCACCCATAACAATGTTGATACAATTACACTGATTACTAATTATTTTTCCTCTTTTTCTGTTCATTCATTTTTTTCTATATAATAACAATCAAATATTATTAATATTAATTTTAAATATTTACAAAATATTTTAATTATTTTTAATATCTTGTAAATGGAATTTTCCTATAAGAAATTCCAAATCGAGATCGTTTATGAGCTGTGTAATTTGTATCACTTGTGAGTTATGAGCGGCAGTTAACCAATTTGTTGCCACTCTCACTCTAATAGACCCTTGAACTAAGAAGAGACTGTGCAGAACCCGGCCCTCTCCTGGTGCTGGCTGATTTGGGATAAATCGGCCGTGCTTCGCCGGGATGACAGGCTTAGGGCGATGTTTTTTGCTTCTCTTTTTCTCTTTTTGTTTTTATTTTTATTTAGTTGTTGCGGGGTGTTTCAGATACACCTCGCGAACATACTGTCCCCTTTACTATATACACTATGGCCTCTGAGCCATTATTTCTCAAGTTAGGGCAACTTTGCCCTTCACCAATATGGTGGATACATACTCGGCCCTCAGTGACTCAGATCTGGGCGGTTCTTTTGTGTGTAGGATAATAAAAGGTGGTGAGTCAGCACGCCGCCCGTGCCCCTGGAAGACGTCAGTTGTGACGAAACGGCGTAGGGAGGAGCGGCGTGCTGACGTCACCATACGAACCAACGCAGATCCCGGAAGCAAACGGGCAGCGAAATTGAGCCGGCCGGCTATTACTAATGCTTTTATCTACTTGCGATCCTGTAAGTGCATGAATTTTTTAATTTTTAAATAAACTGTATACAGAGGTACACTATGGATTGTCTCTTTCGTTCCATGCTCCCTGTTTGACCCTATCTGAGCCCACACCATCCATTCTGAAGTAACCTGGTAAAGTCTCTGGATTTCCCTGGCCGGGATTAAAGCCACAAGCTAGTGTGACCTCTGTGACAGGGGGTCGCACAATCCGGTAAGGGTCAGTGTGACTGGACGGTGGAGGTGTTTTTCTTGTTCTTATCTGGATCACACTTTTGAACTGCTGTTTATCGAATGAGAGCACTGTGGAGTCTCTGGAACTTCTCATACGTTTATTGTGTGTTTTTCACAAATCACATTGAACTTTATAAAAACAATCGATCACTATTGTTTGTTTTTTTCACTTTTATTTCTTTTTTTGGTTTTATACGATTGTTTTATGTCATCACGGACTTCATTGGTACAAGGAGGTCTAAAATTGTTGTGTCAATTCCAATGTATGTTGGTTTATACTAATTTGTGTCATTAGTGCACAATATTTGCAGCGCAGTTGTTTGTTTTATATTAATTTATGGACTATTTAGAATGATATGATCTATTATTATTATTTTGGTTATTCCAGTTGTTAATTTCACCTATTCACATCAGTCTAGTGCCACTGTTCCCCTTTTTTGTACCTGTAATTCATACACATGGGGTGAAGTGGTGACATGCCGTTTCTAGGGGCAACAAGTACAAGAGAAGGATAATTTGATAGCCAAACAGCAGGAGATCGGTACTGGCAGGGGTGACAGATCTCATGCATAGTGACGGCAGCAGTCGGTGCCCCAGCAATCGGGACCAGGCCTGCATTGCAGAGACCCTAGGGACCTAGCTGCATGGTACAAAAGAGTAAAGCGTTAATTATGCACGTGCATGGGCTCCGCGCAGGTGCCTGGCAGGACCATATTCTGTCGCTGGCACATAGGTGCAGAGTCAAGCTGGACTGGTGGAACGGGACACTGCTCTGTGGTGTCTCCTTCAAAATGTTGCATCCTGAGCAGATATATATATAGTGGGACCGGGAGGCACTTGTATGACAGCTTCAGGTTATGATACAGAGACACCGGAGTGTACAGCTCGCTTCTAAGTCTGGAGAAGAGTGAGAGCAAATAGGCCCCGTGTGCATCATGCAAGTCGGCCCACCAACACGTTATTCCTAAAGCGATGGGAAGATGACCTGGGAATTGTGTTCTTTGAATGCACAAAGCTTTTATTGCTTGCAAATATTAAACATGGCTACAAACTACTAACCAGATGGTACAGGACACTCGTTGTCCCCCATTGGATGTTTCCACAAGTGTCCAATAATTTTTGGAGATGCTTAGAGGCAGAGGGAACCCTTCTACATATCTTTTGGGACTACCCCAAGTTGAGGAATTTCTGGAATTCTGTAGAACCTACAATAAAGGCCCTTATATATGTGCCTCTGGAAAGAACCTTGGCAGCCTAAGTATTGCATGACACTCCTCTTTCTATTAAGAAATATAAGTGTTCATTGCTGATTCATTGTTCATTGTCATTGCTTAATAGAATACATTAAGGTGAAAAACCTTGAGGGTTTACAACCCCTTTAAACAAACAAAAAAAAAATCCCCTGCAAGGCAATAGCATGCTAGTATGCATCACATACTAGCACATTATGAAATACTTGCCTTAGAACTAAGCCCTCGAGCAGCAGTGCGCTGTCACCGCTGACAGGGCTTACATCTTCCACTGGTCTTTGTTCTGGATTCGCTGGCTCTGGTCCTTTGCATGGCCGAGACGCAATAATGTCACTTCTTCACGATTTACAGCACAGAGCTCTGAAGGGATGGCACAGGTATGCCATCCCTTCAGAGCGAATGCACCCGTGCCGTCACCGGCTGTATCCAGAGTGAATATCTCCTAATTAAAGTTAAGGAGATAATCACTGTACCTACAGGTAAACCCTATTGTTAGCTTACCTGTAGGAAAAAGTTCAAAAGTGGCGTTTACTACTTTTGATTGGAGTTGCACTTTAACGTGATTCAGCTTGACTTGACACCATAAATGTTGCCTGGTATCTGCTTGCCTTCATTCATTTGCAGACCTATTCATTTTTTTTTTTTTTTTTTTTATTGTTGGTAAGAAAAAAAAAAAAAAAACCTTGAATGTACAAAGGTTTAAGTATATCACAACGAAAAACTACAATTACCTGCAAAAATGTCTGCGCCTTGGTACTTTTGTGTGTACCTATCGGTACCTGATCTACTTTGTTCTCATAAAAAAAAAAAAAAAAAAAAAAATACCATGCATTGCAGGGAAGGGCTGTTTAATCTCAATTGTTTTCTTTTTTAGACTCTTGCATCATGTTTTTTACAATATGTTGCATTTGTAATCCTATTTGATGTGTCGTTTCAGAGGTTCAATAAAGTCTAGAACACCACCGAGTTTGGCCAAAAATCTGCCATCAGCTGCATCTGCTAACAAAAGGAAAACCTACAATGCTGAAAACTACACTAGGTAATGTTGCCCTTTTGTGCGTACGCTTGTATGGTTACTGTTAAGCTGCATTCAGGTTGTGGTGAGTGCACTGAAATAGCATTTTATCTCAGCAATAGCTCTGCATTACATTTACAACATACAGTGCCTTAAAAAAAGTATTCATACCCCTTGAAATGCACCACATTTTGTCATGTTACAACCAAAAACATACATTTATTTTATTGGGATTTTATGTGATAGACCAACACAAAGTGGAACATAATTGTGAAGTGGAAGGAAAATGATAAATGGTTTTCAATTTTTTTTACAAATAAATATGTGAAAAGTGTGGTGTATTTGTATTCAGCCCCCCTGAGTCAATACTTTGTAGAACCACCTTTCACTGCAATTACAGCTGCAAGTCTTTTTGGGGATGTCTTTAGCACATTTTTTTTTTTAAATAGCTCGAGCCCTGTCAGATTGGATGGAGAGCATCTGTGAACAGCAATTTTCATGTATTGCCACAGATTCTCAATTGGATTTAGGTCTGGACTTTGACTGGGCCATTCTAACACATGAATATGCTTTGATCTAAAACCATTCCATTGTAGCTCTGGCTGTACATTTAGGATCGTTGTCTTGCTGCAAGGTGAACCTCTGCCCCAGTCTCAAGTCTTTTGCAGACTCTAAGGCCCCTTTCACACTGGGGCATTTTTCAGGCGGTACAGCGCTAAAAATAGCGCCTGTTCACCGCCTGAAAAAATCCGGCCCCTTTAACTCCAGTGTGAAAGCCGGCGGGCCTTCACACTGGAGCGGTGCGCTAGCAGGACGGTCAAAAAAGTCCTGCTAGCAGCATCTTTGGAGCGGTATAGGAGCGGTGTGTTCACCGCTCCTATACCGCTCCTTCCCATTGATTTGAATGGGAAACCGCGGCAATACCGCCGCAAAGCGCCGCTACGGCGTCGCTCTGCGGGGGTCTTTAACCCTTTTTCGGCCACTCGCGGGGGGGTAAAACCGCACCGCGAGCGGCCGAATACCGCGGTTAAAACGACGGTAAAACAGCGCTAAATATAGCGCTGCTTTACCGTCACTGCCGCTCCCCGCCCCAGGTTTTCTTATAAGATTGTCTTGTATTTGGCTTCATCCATCTTCCCATCAACTATGACCAGCTTCCCTGTCATTTCTGAAGAAAATCATCCCACAACATGATGCTCCACCACCATGTTTCACGTGGGGATGGCTTTTTTTTTTATATACTAGGGATGAGCTAATGTTGCCATATTAGGTCAACAATGTAATGAGCATCCCTGTCCCCTTGTGTACCTGCAACTGTGGGGCGCGGCATGCCTGGCTGCAGATGAGTGGGCAGCAGTGGGTGGGAGTGACAACTTCTAAATTTGGACAAAACCCAAGCTCTGCCATAATCTTTACCTAGCAATCCTGCAAATATTACACCTCCTGTTTCTGGGTAGCTACGGCCACTTCTCCACAGTATCTATGGAAAGAGCCTTGCTTGTCATGCAGCAAGTGCAGAAGACTCCACTCCATTAGCTTTTGCATGAGGGTCCTGGGTTCGATGGTAGCCTAATTTGAGGTAGTGTCTTATGCCCATTTTCACTCCAGGGCGTTACAGTTCAATATTCTGGCTGCATGAAACAAGTGGACTCTGGATCACTCCATGCACCTACCAAAAGGGTCAGACTCCACCTAGCATTCAGAGCAATAGTCGACAGGTTCTTACGATGGATGTCAGCTTGCCAGGCGGGGAGGAGTGCTTTACACCTTGGATGGGAAAGAGCCTCCAAACCCTGATTACAGGGATTTTGGTCCCAAAAGTGTTAACCTGCCCTCAGGGGAAGCTTGAAAAGGGGGCGATAGGAGTCTGCACCTGCCTGTAAGGTAGTGTGGAGTGATTCAAAATCTAGAGACTGAGACTGTTGGGAACCCCCAAACTTGTGTGCGGGACTGGTATATTGGTGTTGAGCCATTCTGGTTTATTAATTGTACCAGAATGATGGACTGTTTGTTTCATTTGCTGAAGAAAAGCTGTTTTATTTACCTACTTTTAAAAGAGCATTTTTCACAAGTGGCTGGCTGGTGATCCCAGGCTCTCCATATTACAGTGGTTATCTTCATCCTCCTTAATCGGGATATTGTCGTCGTCCCCCCCCCCCCCCCATATGTCCTGCTCTCACACATTCCTAGGAACTTTTTTGCCACTGCCTGAATGTGGTACATGCTGTTTGAGTGTACCTCTCTGCTACAGCATTGTTCTGGCAATCGGATTACTTCTTTGTCCTTCCTGAGGTATCCTGCAGGGAACTCCCTGCCTCTCGCTCCACCATTGGTTGGTGGATTAGCCAGGTCATGAATCAAGCTTATTGTTTAAAGGACAGGGTTCCCCCCTTCCCTGTTAAGGCTCATTCTATTAGATATGTTAGTGCTTCATGAGCTTTTCAGCAACAGGATTTTGTTTCCCAGAACTGCAAGGCTACCTCATAGTCTACTGTTATCATATTTGTTCGGTTTTACCAAATGGATCTTCGGCTCTCATTTGATACCAGTTTTGGGCGTAAGGTGCTTCAAGCTGCTGTCTTGAGTTCTATCTGTTTAGCGAGCCTGTTAGTGTTTGTTTTTCCGTGTTACCCAGCGCTCAGTTGGACTTCTTTTTGGAAGTCCCATTGTTAGAATTAAGGATCCTGTGTCCTGGAGTACAGTACAAGACACAGGATCCTTCTCTTATGATATCACTATCTTGTGTTACAGAATCAAGGTTTGTTGGTAGAGGGAGGGCTGACATTGGGGCTGTCCTTTGCAGCTTTTTTTTTTTTTGTTTGTTTTTTGCCAGAGTCCAATCACCTGAAGGTAACTATGTATAACCATGGTTAAGCATAACGATCCTGCACTGTACTCTGAAAAAAAAAATTAATGTATTTTTACAGGCAAGTGAAAATCATATTTGTTGTGCTCTTACTCAAGTTAGGGGTACAACGAATAAAAATTTTGAAACTGAAGAATGAAGGATGCACTAGGCCCGAAAAACGATACCAAAAATTACAGTTTTAAAAAATATATTTATATTTTTATATATAATTGTATTCAACTTTTTAATATCATCAGTTTAAATTAATATGAATTTATTGTTGGCCATTATTTTCACCTTTAGTGCAAGAAAGGTAAAAAAAACAATGCAGTCTGCTGTCTCTTACCATCTCTTGTATCATGTCCTCACTCTCTAACGATCTCTTGTATCATGTCTTCAGTCTCTAACCATCTTTTGTATCATGTCTGCAGTCTCTAACCATCTCTTGTATCATGTCTGCAATCTCTTACTTAAAGTTAAACACAAACACATTTCTAATAGTATTAGCAAAATTTCCATTCGGAGATGGTCAGAGACTGCAGACATGGTGCTGGAGTTGGTCAAAGACTGCAGACATGGTGCGGGAGATGGTCAGAGACTGCAGACATGGCGCGGGAGATGGTCAGAGACTGCAGACATGGCACGGGAGATGGTCAGAGACTGCAGACATGGCACGGGAGATGGTCAGAGACTGCAGACATGGTACGGGAGATGGTCAGAGACTGCAGACATGGTACGGGAGATGGTCAGAGACTGCAGACATGGTACGGGAGATGGTCAGAGACTGCAGACATGGTACGGGAGATGGTCAGAGACTGCAGACATGGTACGGGAGATGGTCAGAGACTGCAGACATGGTACGGGAGATGGTCAGAGACTGCAGATATAGTACAGGAGATGGTCAGAGACTGCAGACATGGTACATGGTACGGGAAATGGTCAGAGACTGCAGACATGGTACATGGTACAGGAGATGGTCAGAGACTGCAGACATGGTACATGGTACAGGAGATGGTCAGAGACTGCAGACATGATACAAGAGATCAATGCAGCCTCACCAGTGCCCGTCAGATGCAGCCTGCCTGTGCCCAGCAGCCTCACTAGTGCCCGTCATATGCAGCTTACCAGTGCCCAGCAGCCTCACCAGTGCCCGTCATATGCAGCCTCACCAGTGCTCGCCATATGCAGCCTGCCTGTGCCCAGCAGCCTCACCAGTGCCCGTCATATGCAGCTTCACCAGTGCCCGTCACATGCAGCCTACCTGTGCCCAGCAGCCTCACCAGTGCCCATCATATGCAGCCTGCCTGTGCCCAGCAGCCTCACCAGTGCCCGTCTTATGCAGCCTCACCAGTGCCCGTCTTATGCAGCCTCACCAGTGCCCGTCTTATGCAGCCTCACCAGTGCCCGTCTTATGCAGCCTCACCAGTGCCCGTCATATGCAGCCTCACCAGTGCCCGTCATATGCAGCCTACCAGTGCCCATCATATGCAGCCTATTAGTGTCCAGCAGCCTCACCAGTGCCCGTCATATGCAGCCTGTCTGTGCCCAGATCAGAGCTGCGATCTCCGTTTGTCACGAAGCTGGATTTGAATTGCCCAGGCCGCAGTAACAATGTCCCGCCTCCTGTGATCACGTCACACTGATTCAATGTCCCAGCATTGAATCAGTGTGCCATCTATCACAGGAGGCGGGACATTGTTACTATGGCCCGGACAATTCAGCTCTGTGACACATGGAGATTGTGGCGAGGAGGAGGGAGTGGAGGACTGGGCGCTCCAGGGTGACACTCCCGCAATGGGTGGCACACGGGTGGACCCTGCCCCCTTTCGGTATCGGCTGTTTTTTTCTTTCGTCTGAATGAAAAAACTGTTTTCTCCCGATTTTTTTAATTTTCGGCAGCCAAAATTTCGGTGCACCTCTAATTCAAGTATATCATCTCTATCTGTACTCACTGTTTGAATAAAGAGCTAATGTTTGCAGGTTCACATATACAGCAAGTTGAAAAGGTCAAAAAGTTTTCATGGGTTGTATTTCATTTTGTGGATTGATGGATTGACTTGGATACAATCAGCCTGCCTATTAAATAAATCTTCTTCCTTTTGTATTTGGATACTGCGCATGGAAATAAAATCCTTGAATACCTTCTGGGGGTCTTGTGATACCGCCATTACTGTATGTGGTGCACAGTCTTTCTTAGTATAGATATTCTTGCCCAGTCCTACAAATCTCTGCATACTGCCTTAAATTATATACAGACAAAAATACTATTTCCCATCACTTACAATCATGACAGCAGCATGGGGTGTGTAAAGGAATCCTTGTCCCCCTGTCTCTTTATTTAGCTTCCAAGAGTCTGCACAAATTTTAAAGGATAATTGAGTTTTTCATACAAAATGCACATATCCTTTTATTAAGCAAGGAGACTAAATGATTTTAGATTTCCTAACTTGCTGGAAAAAAGTTCTGTGCAATCAGACTAATCCATGCCTCCTATCAGTGAGAAGATGGAAAGATGTGCCTATCTGTAGGTACACTTCTTCAGTGTGTTTGGCAAATTACACTTGAAAAGTGCCGGTCCCAGGTCACAGACAATACCATCTTCCTGTCCGTCCTTGAACCCCTATTTATAGCTGTAAAGTATTTGTAGACTAAAGTATACTCACTAGACACTCTGTTTTCCAAAATAGAGTAGGATTACTAGACCGGAAATCCCCTCTATTTCGGGAAAATTCTATGTCCTTGAACTAATCTCAAATATGTTTCGTTTTTTATTTATTTTTTTTTTTTTTAAAGCATCCAATTTATTTATACTCTTGATTATTTATACCATGTTGTAGTCTGTGTTTATTTGGCACATTTACACGTTTTTTTCCTGTTGATAAAACCGAACAGGATGGATTCCTAATATGAATAGTGTGGCCTGGTTTCAATTGTTTGGATTTCATTAAAGCCTAAGTTTTTAGTTTTAAATTTTTATTTTAAATCAACACAAGGCTTTAATGATTTCCTCTTTGTAAAGAATCTTGCAGTTTACAAATCAGCACATACTTTTATTTCCTGTAAAGACCATGACTTCAAGCTGTCTGAAGCCAGGCATGCTTGTAACTAAAGCCTCGTACACACAATCAGATTTTCAGACGGGAATTGTGTGTTGACAGACTGTTGGCCTAAAAGCCGACCGTTTGTATGCTCCATCGGACAATTGTCGGTTTTTCGTTTCGTAATGAAGAATTAACATTCGTGACGTGCCAAATTAATTAAATCTCGAAAAGCAGCACACAATTCTCTTCTTCTTTAATGGGATAATAATGAAGCAGCTTTGCTGGTGATACTAATGGAGTCATACATTTTCCAGTTTCATTTGTTCACAAGTGGCTGGCTGGTGAATCCCAGGCTCACCATATACAGTGGTTTATCTTCTCATCCTCCTTAATCGGGATATTGTCCCCCCTCCCCCCATATGGTCCTGCTCTCACGGACATCCTGCGGTCTTCCCCCCTTCCCTGTTGTCGGATTTTCTGTCTTGAGTTCTATCTAACCCATGGCCTTATTGTGACCCATTGGTTTATCGAGCCTGTAGTGTTTGTTTGTTTTTCGTGTTACTCACCGCTCAGATTTGGACTTCATTGTTAGAATTAAGGATCCTGTGTCCTGGAGTACAGCACAAGACATATGTATAGAGATTAAGGGGACATCCTTTGCTTTTTTTTTTTTTTGTCCTGGATGTATAACCATGTTTAAGCATAAAGATCCTGCACTGTACTCTGAAAAAAAAAAATAAAAAATAACACATGTAAGTTCTGCTTCTTACTTATTGATATAGCTCCATCGGACAATTGTCGGTTTTTCCACGGACAAATGTATCATACATTTTCCCACGGACAACGGTCTGTTGTCGGATTTTCCAATCATGTGTACACAAGTCCATCATAGAAAAGTCCAAAGTACAAACACGCATGCTCGGAAGCAAAGACGTGCCGGAAGCGGCCGGTCTTGTAAACTAGCGTTCGTAATGGAGAATTAACATTTGTGACGTGGCAAATTATGAAATCTTGAAATGCAGCGCACATTCTCTTCGTCTTTAATGGGATAATAATGAAGCTGCTTTGCTGGTGATACTAATGGAGTTATGGCAAACGTATTTTCAAAGCCTTCTTTTTTTCCTAGTGATATCAAGAATAATATTATTATGCTTGTTATTTATTTTTGGTACAAGTTACCACAACACCATTATCCCGTAGTTTTTAAGATCAAAGCTACAACTATGTTGGTGTCCATTGTAAATTTTACATTGTATTTTTTTTTTAAATGTAACTGCCTACTCCCAAACTGTAATTTGAAGTAATATTGAAGTATTATTCTCCATTTTTTTTTATTGTGCATTAAAAAAAAAGAAAACAAGTAAAATTAGACATGCTATCTGCCAATAGAACTTAACCAAAAAGTGCATTCTATGCATCCAAAAATATAGAAAATATATCAAATCAAATCATTATTCAACCAAAAAAAATAAATAAAAGCCTTATCCATGTGTCCTGCTTCTTAATATAGGGAGTCAATAATGGCAAGAGTTGGTGAAAGCAGGGGTTTGTCATCCACAGATAATTCAGAAAATCATCTGGATTATTCTCCTGGAGCTCCCACAGCAAAGACATATGACATGCCATACATACTCGTGTATAAGTCGAGTTTTTCAGCACATTTTTTTTTATCCTGAAAAAGCCCCCTTGGCTTATACTCGAGTGAGGGTCCCACTTACCTGTTCTCCAGTGCAGTGTGGGTGTTCTCCGATCTCTCCCGCTCATCTGAGGTCACCTGCGGTCTCTGTGGGTGAACAGTGCTGCACATCAGTGCCAACTATCAGTGCCATCTATTAGTGGTACCTATCAGTGCCCATCTGTGCCACCCATCCGTGCCACCCATCAGTGCCATCTTATCAGTGGCCATCAGTGCCGCCTTATCTGTGCCCATCAGTACCAACTTATCTGTCCCCATCAGTGCCGCCTTAACTGTGCCTATTAGTGCCCATCAGTGCCGCCTCATCAGCGCATATCAATGAAGCAGAAAAATTACCTGTTTGCAAAATTTTATAACAAACTATTATACATGATTTTGTTTTTTGTTTTTTTAATTTTTCCATCTTTTTTTGTTTAGCAAAAAATAAAAATCCCAGCTGTGATTAAATACCACCAAAAGAAAGCTCTATTTGTGGGAAAAAAATTATAAAAATTTCATTTGGGTACAGTGTTGTATGACCGCGCAATTGTCCATCAAAGTGCGTCAACGCTGAAAGATGAAAATTGGTCTGGGCAGGAGGGGGGTTTAAGTGCCCAGTAAGCAAGTGGTTAAGCCTAAGCAGGCAGGTACATTTATTTTATTGTGGAACAGACATTGTATGTCTCTTCTACAATAAACAGTCTGCTGCTCCCAAAAAAAAAAAAAAAAAAATCCTTGGAGTCCTGGATCTGATTCCATTTAAGCAGACATGATCTACATTTGTTATATATACAGTATACACAAACGTGTGTGTGTGTATATATTATATATATATATGTATATATACACATGCATACATACATGCACTACTTGCTAGTACCGGGTTGGACCCAATTGTGCCTTCAGAACTGCCTTAAGTCTTTGTGGCATACATTTAACAAGGTGTTGGTAACATTCCTCAGAGATTTTGGTCCATATTGACATTATAACATCACACAGTTGCTGCAGATTTGTCGGCTGCACATCCATGCGAATCTCCTGTTCTGCCACATCCCAAAGGTGCTCGATTGGATTGAGATCTGGTGACTGGGGAGGCCATTGGAGTACAGTCACCTCATTGTCATGTTCAAGTAACTAGTGGTGAGATGATTGATGCTTTATGACATGGTGCATTATCCTGCTGGAAGGAGCCATCAGAAGATGGAGACACTGTAGTCATAAAGGGATGGACATGGTCAGCAACAATACTCAGGTAGGACGTGGTGTTTAAACGATGATCAATTGGTACTAAGGGGCCCAAAGTGTCCAGTCCAGGCTCCCTTCCAGATTGTAGCTCCCCCCCCGTCCTATCTAATACCAATATGAGAGCACATCTTTTACATTTTGGATAGATTTTTCCCCCATTAGGACACTGTTTACGTCTTCACATATTAGGTCCAGCTTTCAGGTGGATCCGCTTGCATTAGACACGTTCTTAAGATCATTGAATGTTCATTGAAAGGCTGATTTGACCTGTTTCTATCAACCTTCGCCAAGCTGTTTTTGCATTCCCATTCACTTGTATGGGCTGTGAAGCAGTTCTGCCACAAGCAAAAGCCCCTTAACAAAAGCCCATTGAAAAAAAAAAAATCCTGCTTATTGCATCTATATTGGGGTATCCAGTAAAATACAGCTTACATAGGGATCAGTGGTAAGGCATGCAACATGTAATAATGTCACTGCCTTCATTTCGCTTAACAGAGATCCCTCAAGTTAGATATTACTGTATTTTATCTCATTAGTTTGACCCATCGCATGCTCACCTGTCCTAATGTCAAGGCTTAACTATCTAAAAAATTGTATTTACAACAGTTCCTTTTTTTTTTTTTTTTTTTTTTTTTTTCACCGTAGATTTAGTTTGCCCTTTGTGTGACTTCCTAATAGTGAACAGGAATTCATAGAGTAGAATGTGTTGTGGTAGAAATTTGCTGTATGGATAGCAGGTCAATGCTGCCTTCTAATATTGATGGAAAGTTCCAGTATTCTGTATTGGCCAAAATATCTTTATAGATATCTTTGTCATAGAACTGCTGGCCTCATTGATTGTAACTGTATCAAACAATGGGAGAGATTTCCCAGGACAAGAGGTATAAAGTGACCCCAGACAACAAAATTGAAACAGTTTATTGGACTCGGAACATGATTAGAAACCAACATTAAAAATGTATCAACCCTCCTGTCCTGTCCCCAAACAACAACATTGTTATTAGCTAAAAGTAAAAAAGCACACGCCCATGAGCTCCGCTATTAATATAAGAGATTGCTATCCCAATCTGGAAGGAGGATAGCTATCGTGTATACAGCTTACTGGGCAATAACTATTAACCACTTCAATACCGGGCCTATTCTGGCACTCCTCTCCTACATGTAAAAATCATCATTTTTTTGCTAGAAAATTGCTCAGAACCCCCAAACATTATATATGTATTTTTAGCAGACACCCTAGGGAATAAAATGGCGGTCATTGCAACTTTTTATCTTGCACGGTATTTGCTCAATAATTTTTCAAACGCCTTTTTTTGGGGGGAAAAAAACTGTTTAATGAATTCAAAAATAACAAAACAGTAAAGTTAGCCCAATTTTTTTGTATAATGTGAAAGATAATGTCACGCTTTAAAATTGCGCACACTCATGGAATGGCGCCAAACTTCGGTACTTAAAAATCTCCATTTTTACAGGTTACCAGTTTAGAGTTACAGAGGAGGTCTAGTACTAGAATGGTTGCTCTCACTCTAACGCATGCGGCGATACCTCACATGTGTGGTTTGAACGGTGTTTACATATGTGGGCGGGAATTGCGTGTGTGTTCGCTTCTGAGCGCGAGCTACCGGGGACATGGGCGTTTTAAAAAAAAAGAATTTATTTTACTTAATTTCTTTTTATTTTTTACACTTTTTTTTACATTTAATTTTTTTTGATCACTTTGATTCCTATTACAAGGAATGTAAACATCCCTTGTAATAGGAATCTATTGTGACAGGTCCTCTTCATGGAGAGCTGCGGGGTCAGTAAGACCCCACATCTCTCCTCCAGGCTGTAAAGCATGAGATCGGAAAAAAAATTCACTGATTTCATGCTGACGTCACGCCCGGGCCTCCGACGGTCATAGAGAGACATCTCTATGGTCGTCATCCAGCGCCGTCCGTTTCTTTCTCTGGGCCCTCAATGGCACGGGAGAGCCGGAGACGCACCAGATGGCAGCAGGAGGGGTGGATGTTGATATGCAGCACTAATGGGCACTCATGGGTGGCACTGATGGGCAGCACTTATGGGTGGCACTGATGGCCACTGATTGGCATCCCTGATGGGCATGGGTTGGCATCCCTAGTGGGCATCCTAGATGGGTCTGCACCAATAATCAATGCGCCCTTAACTCAATGCCCCCCCCCCCCCCCCAGAAGAGTCGCTGATCGTATCTCCTCTACTCGTGCCGTGTTAGCGCGAATAGAGGGAAAACCAATAAGCAGCACTTTTTGGTTACAATGTGACCAGGTGTGATTGGACACAGCAGTTCACATGGTGAAGAGCCTACGTCCATAGGCTCTTCACCGGGATCGGAGTTTTAGAGCAACACACCGCACTACCGCTGCGCGCCCTCGTGGCTCATTCTGCTGGACATCATAGGACGCCCAATCAGGATAATAGAGCCACTCTGCAGCCGTCATTTGCATATGGCAGGCGGTAAGTGGTTAAAGGAACCTGTGCTTTGTCCATGCAGGGCAAAGGAACCTATTTACTTTAATCCTCCCTCCACAGCACCACATAATTGCATCCACGCCTTGAGTAAACTACCACAACCCCCAATCCGAATGCAATGATTTGCAAATCTCATAAAACATAGAAAAAAAAAGCGACGAGGACTGTTGAGGAGTTAGAATCCTATTTTAGGCAAGAAAATGGGTCAACATTCCTCTCCCAAAACTCCAGAAATTGTCCTCCTCAGTTCCCAGATGCTTACCGAGTGTTAAAACAAGAGGGGATGTTACATTGTGTTAAACCTGTTCCTGTCCCAACTTTTTTGAGGCATGTTGCTGCCACCTATTTTAAAATTAACTTTTTTTTTCTTAAAATGGTACATTTTTCTCAGTTTAAATATTTGATATGTTTTTTTTATTTTCTATTGTGAATAAATTATGGGTTTATGAAATTTACAAATCATTGCATTTTGTTTTTATGAAGATTTTATACAGCGTCTCAACTTTTTTGGATTTGGGGTTCTAGTTGCTCAGTTGAATCTTACACACAAGCCTATGCACTTTCCCCATGTGAGTGCTTGGTGATTGATGTAGTGCAGTCAAATAGAGTAAGTCACATGTTCTCGTTTGCTGACTTTTCATTTTTACTGAATGAGCCTGGAGCTCTTCTTTAACACATTGAACACAAAAAATAAACATTCCCCAGTAAAGTATATGTTGAAATTCTTTCCCCAGCACTTGAAGTTCAAAGCTGATTCCTTCTCTCTCAGTGCTGCTTACTTGAATTTCAAGTCTTGAGTCAGTCTGTTGGCTTGAAGAAGGGAGGGGGGGGGAGCAGGAAAGCACCTTGTCATCCTAGTCTATGGGGCTGCGTGTTTCTATTGATGCAAGCAATGTAGGGATACACAGTTATAGTCTCTATAGGCAGGATGCTGCAAGGGAGAGGAGCCACCTTGAAACAGGAAATCTGAGTCAGCAGTCATAGCACCAGCTTAAACAGGACATAGACAAGGATTTAAAGATAGAAAAGCTGCGTACTCAGTAAGTGATTAAATCAGTTGCCAAAAGTACTTAACCACTTCAATACCAGGCACTTTCGCCCCTTCCTGCCAAGGGCAATTTTCAGCTTTCAGCGCTGTCACACTTTGAATGACAATTGCGCGGTCATGCTACACTGTACCCAAACTGCATTTTTATAATTTTCTTACCACAAATAGAGCTTTGTTTTGGTGGGATTTGATCACCTCTGGGGTTTTTATTTTTGATAAAAATACCCAAAGTTTTTCTTACTTTTTATCATAAAATGTGGTTTTCCCCTTCACTGACGGGCACTAATGGACACTGATGAGTTGGCACTGATGGGCACTGACAAGTTGGCACTGATAAGGTGGCACTGATGAGAAGGCACTGATATGTAGAATTGATGGGCACTGATAGGCGGCACTGATATGCAGCACTGGGCACCAATAGGCGGCACTGATATGCAGCACTGATGGGCATTGATGGGCACTGACAGGTGGCACTGATGGGCACTGACAGGTGGCTGTGATGGGCACTGATAGGCGGCACTAATAGGTGGTACTGTTGAAGCTCAGAGGGAGCTCTGTCATGTGGCAGTGAGGGATAGTACTTGACAAACGAGTATGAGTGGTCAGGGGTGGCTTTACAGACATTGTCACTTTGTCACGAATGGCCAAGGTGACATTGTTACTTTAAACAGGTGGCCAACTCATTACTTTCCACTATCCATCAAATCTTTAGAAATCCACTTAAAACGGACTTCTGCCCTCTGTAACCCCTATTGAGGAGTTTTCCCCTTACTTCCTGTTCTGTCTGACACTGATCACCTACACAGGAAGTGAGAGGAAACCTTGCTTTTTTGGGGACATGGTCTGTAATAAAAACCTTGTATAGTTCTAACCCTTGCTTACACTTCTAGTGAAATAATTTCTTGTCTGTTTTCCTGGCAGGGAGATTTTCTCTGTTTTGTCTGTGACCTGTCAAATTGGTAATAAAGTCTACCCAAAATGGGAACACAGACTGCAACAAGACATTGGCAAAAGTTTTGAGCCTATGCTTAACCAAGCAAAAAAATAAAGTTAGCTAGACTTGGGCTTTGCATTTTGAACTTTCTTCAAAGCGGAACTTTACGCATAACAATTTCATTAAAAATAATGTTCTTTAGCAAGAAACATACATTCCACATTAATAGATATGTTACCAAAATGAGTGCATGTTGTAAATTGCCTCCAGCATTGTTCCTGTTTCTTTTGGCTGGAGGCTGCCATTTTGTTGAAGCCCAGAGCCCCCGAGCAGAAGTAAATCATAAAACTAAACCCACCAATTTACCACTTGGAAGAGAGACATCTGTGATTCTAATCCTAATCAGGAACACTCTCTTCCTCGAGTGCATCCGTCCCCCACACAGTAAGCGCCGCTCGTTTTAGTGGCACTTTTTGGCCACTAGCGGGGTGCTTTTAACCCCCGCTAGTGGCCGAAAAAGGGTTAAAACCGCCTGCGTTGCAACGCTTCGGAAGCGCTGCCCATTCATTCCAATGGGCAGGGACAGCGTTGGAGCGATGTATACAGCGCTCTAAAACCGCCCCAAAGATGCTGCTTGCAGGACTTTTTTTTTTTTTTTTCCCCCGTCCTGCAAGTGCACCGTCCCAGTGTGAAAGCTCTCACACTGGGGAGGCATGAGAGACTGTATATTTCTAGCGCTAAAACGCCTGAAAACTGCCTTCAGTTTAAAAGGGGTTTAAGAAAACACTAATGGGGAACACAGTTAACCCTTAACCCCTGATGTTAACCCCTTCCCTGCCAGTGTCATTTATACAGTGACAGTGCTTTTTTTTTTTTTTTGTTTTTAGCACTGATCACTGTATTGGTGTCATTAGTCGCCAAAAGTGTCAGTGTCAGATTTGTCGTCCACCGCAATGTCGCAGTCTCGCTAAAAATCGCTGATCGCCGCCATTACTAGTAAAAACATTAAAAAAATTAAAAGTTCCTAAATCTATCCCATAGTTTGTTTTTTACAAAAAATATGTAGCAGAATACAAATCGGCCTAAATTGATGAACAAATTTGATTTTTTTTTTATTGATTTTTTATTTTTATTGAAAATGTTTTATAGCAGAAAGTAAAAAATATTATTTATTTTTTTCAAAATACAGGGGGTCCCCGACTTACGAACGCCCAACCTACGAACCTCTCCTACTTACGAACCAGGCGCTGCAGGGACCCTCTGCCATTTTCCGCGGACTCTTGGCCATTCTGCGCATGCGCGGCCAGACGGAGCCTCGGAAAATGACGGCAAACATCGGAAATGTCCGTAATTTGCCGCGCATGCGCAGAACGGCATTCGTTGGAACATCAGAAATGTCCGTAATTGTCATTCTGCGCATGCGTGGCCGACTTTACGAACATTTCCGATTTAAGAACAGGAGGACAGTCCCTAACGAGTTCGTAACTCGGGGACCCCTTGTAGTTGGTCTTCTTTTGTTTATAGCGAAAAACTAAAAACCGCAGAGGTTATCAAATACAAAAGAAAGCTCTATTTGTGGGGAAAAAAAAGAACATTAATTATATTTGGGTAAAGCAACCATGCAATTGTCAGTTAAAGCAACACAGTGCCGTATCACAAAAAATGACCTTGTCAGGAAGTGGGTAAAACCTTCTGGAGCTGAAGTGGTTAAAGTGATATTAAACTTTGTTATTTTTTTTAAATAACAAACGTTATACTTACATGCTATGTGTAGTGGTTTTGCACAGAGCAGCCCAGATCCTCCTCTTCTCATGTCCCATGCCGGTGCTCCTGGCTCCTCTTTCCTACCGGGATCCCCTACAGCAAACAGCTTGCTCTGGGGGCATCCAAGTAGGCACACGCCCGACCCGCGGCTGTGTGCATCTATTCACACGCGAAGCTGCGACTCGGCCCAGCCCTCCATCTCCTGATTGGCTCACTGGCTATGATTGACAGCAGCAGGCTGCTCCTGAAAGCCAATCAGGAGTGCGAGTCCCCTGAGAGGCAAAGCTCGCTGGATCGTGAGGGGGCTCGGGTAAGTATTTGGGGGGGGGGGGGGGGGCTGCTGCACACAAAGTTTTTTTTACCTTCATGCATAGAATGCATAATGGTAAAAAACTTGCCTTTACAACTACTTTAAGGCTGTCAGCAGATTGACCTCTACAAACTTGTCCAAGCTTAAAAATGTAGAGCAACTGAGCATGTGCAGACCAGGTGAGATAGTATGTTAATGGTTTTTAAACAGTATAGGTACTTATTTTGAATGTTTTATATAGCTATACCTGCAGATGGGGCCAGCCTAAAGTAATCAAGCAGGACTTCGTTTTCTGACAAAAGTTCCACTTTAAAGCGGTGTTCCGGCCAAAATTATACTTTTTAAATAAAAATAACCCTATACACAAGCTTAATGTATTCTAGTAAAGTTAGTCTGTAAACTAAGGTCTGTTTTGTAAGTTTATAGCAGTAGTTTGTTATTTTATAAACTTACAGCAGGCCGTGGCCATCTTAAGTGTGGGCATCTGAAGCCAGACTGTATTTCTTCCTGGATCTCATCCTTGCAGATCTCGCACATGCTCAGTGCAGCACAAGCAGTGTAATAGGTTTCAGGTCAGGTTTCCATAGCAACGGCAGTGTCAGAGGAAGTTGGCGCCCCTTCCCAGGAGGCATTGCAAACAGGAAATGATGCGATGGGCCGTGGCCAGGGAGGAGGAAGTGAAAAATGAATACAGCAGATATACAGTAGGTGCTGAGAAAAAATAAAAAAAATATCCAATTTGTTTACAGTGCACAGTTTAGTGAGGAATGCTGAAGAGTTGTAAAAGTGGGTGGAACTCCACTTTAAGTACAACGAGACTGTCCACTTCTAAAGGCACATTGCTGCCAATGTGGTGTTTTTAGTTTATAGCCAACATTGTTAATTAAATGTTTGTCTTCCCCATACAAAAGTCTGAGAACTGGAAGGTGTTCAAGGCCTGTTGTGAAACAGAAATTGCAATGGTATTTTGTTTATTTCTATATATAGAAGGGGGGCAAAGTGGATGGAGTGAGTGAGCAGACAAATTTTTTCTCCAAATGAAGCATCTAAGGTTAACCGTACAACACTTGTCTGTGAGGAAAACAAACCTTTCATGAAAAGAATAAAATAAATAATGACCATTAAGATGCCGCTCCACCAAGCGGCCTCCAATCCCAACTTCTATGGACACACAGGTCAGAGGAGTAGTAGCGAGGTTTCTTAGAGTTTGCTTGTGGAGATGTGTACAGCAACAGGTGCAGCTAACAGAAGATTGCAAGTGTGAGCGCGGTGCAGCGTGGTGTGGTGGACAGTAAACACACTGAGTCCAAAATAGGCACTTGATAGATGCCGACAGCGTCTGCAGCGAGGAACGGAATGCGGCCAGGCCGGTCCACACCCACTGGGGAAAGTTCCTAAAGCGAGGTAGACATAGTCCCTACACTGTCCCTCCTCCTCCAGAACTAAGTACTTTCCCTGTCAGACGGGGAACCTGCCCCTACTCTGGCCACTTGCAAAGCGCGCCAAACCTGGGGGCCAGTGTCTTAAATAGACATTGCCCTGCCCCAGGATGGCCACTAAGTTCATGGGGGCATCAGCGTCCAACCGGACAGATGTTCCCCCTGTTGACTGCAGGAAGTTATAGAGGAACCAAGTTTCTCGCGGCTACTTTCCCCCCTCCTGGATTGCGTTTTGGTTGAGCGTCACCTACAATGGGAGAGTACAGACTGCACCTGCCAACACGCATGTCTGTGTGAGAAGATGCTTCACTGCCACCCAGAACCCCATAAGAAAATGAAAATAACCACACTGGGTTTGATAACACTTGGGTTACGGCCAGGCTACAGAAAAGGGAGATTTTAGTTTTTGGTGAACGTTGGAGTACTAAACCACTCAACGGTTACTGGATAAAGAGTTTCAGGACTCAAATATTAGGTGTAACGGATACAATTTGAATTTCACCCTGCTGGCTTTTTTATTTTATTTATAAAAACTGGGAACACATACAGGGCTGGGAACACTCCTTTACCAGCAGGGTGATGATGATAAAAAGTACTGTTTCTTTAAGTAATATTACAGATATTTTGTATTAAAGAGGTTGTAAACCTTGGAAAACAAAAAAAACCCTGCAAGACAAATGCATAATGAGGTAGTATGCATCTCACACGCTAGCTCATTATGAAATATTTACCTTAGAACGATGCCCTGGTCGGCCCTCCAAGTACAGCGTGGACATCTTACTGCTGTGATTGGCCAGAGCCGTGATGCTGTCACTGCCGCGCATGCGTGGCAGGAACCGCCGGTCATGGCGCAGCTACTGAAAAATGGCACCAGCAGCGCATATACTGAATATCTCCTAAACTGTGCAAGGTACCTACAGGTAAGCCTTGTTATAGGCTTACCTGTAGGTAAAAGTGGTGTAACAGGGTTTACAACCACTTTAAAGCATTAGTTTGTCTCCTTCGGCTTGTATATGTAGTAGATCAGAGTTCAAAGATAAGCAGCAAGCCCAGGTTTGTAGAAGAGGCACATGACAGGAAGAATAAGAAGTAGCCCAGGTTTGTAGAAGGGACACATTTAGGCTTTAATAATAAGCTCAGATTCAGGTTTGTAGAAAGGGCATATTAGCAGTAAAAATAGGCCACGGGCCTAGGGTTGTAGAAGAGACATATTAGCAGTTATAATAAGCAGCAGGACCAGAATTGTAGAAGGGACATATTGACAGTAATAGTAAGCATCAGGCCCAAGTTTGTAAAGGGACATGTAAGTGGTAAAAATATGCAGCAGGCCCGGGTTTGTAGAAGGGACATATTAGGGGCAGCAGGTTTCAAGCGTGGCAGCCTTTGTTTTTCTTTTATAGCAAAGCTATACTGTACATATATAGTCGCCATGGCAACAATAAAAAATAAATCTCTGGGAACCACACATCTGGACATTTTATACGCAGTTCCACCAGCTAAATGGCACCTAGCAGAAATAGGATTTCCTCAGTGAGTCATATTTCTTCGTTGCTGTGTTTTGTTGTATGTAAGGACTGACTGATAGAACATGATGTACTGGGAGACAGAGAAAACATATAGATTAGTGCTGGGAGGATGAGAAGGACCTCCTAGTACTCTCAACTCTTCCAGTAAGTACTAAAGTTATTTACCGGAAGTATAATATATAATTATACCACTTTTTTTTTTTTTTTGTTTATTTTTTTTCCTAATCCAGTAGTCTCATTGACTTAATTGATTTAGAGCAGGGGTGCCCAACCTTTTAAAGAGCGAGGGCCACTTAAGCGACTTGGTAACTGGTCGCGGGCCACAATAAGTGGAGCGGACGGAAGACAGATCCATGTCTGCTCTTTATATGCAGAGCGGACATGGACACAGCCCACTCTACTTTGTGGGCCCCCTATCCGATCCAACCAGATGGAAGGGGACAGATCCCCTTCTGTTTTTTTTTATTTTTTTTTTTTGGATCGGATTGGAGGTAGGTGGGTTCAAATGGACACAAGTCAGTTTACATCTGCCGCTCCATAGAGGTGAATGGAGGGTCCGCGTGGGTTGAACTGATCATGTAAAAGGGGCCTAAGGCTGCTTTCACACTGATGTGCGGCAGTTTACCTGCACTGCGGGTGCAGTACAGTGCACCTGTGGCTTTCCTGCAGGTTAGCTGCACTTTGCCATCGATGTCTATTATATCCTGCAGGATTGGTGCACTTTCTGAAAGAGCACCAAACCCGCAGATAATAAAAGAAGTCTATGACTCAGTGCAGGTAACCCGAAGGTGCAATGCGCTGCATCTGCGGATCAGTTTGAAAGCAGCCCAGTAACCACTGCAGAACAGATATGCCCATATATACACTGTTTTTAGTAATACACTTACCTTTAATAACATTCTTCCATTCAGGTATCGCAAGCTGTTGCTGTCCCAGGCAGAATGCATTTGGTATCACTCCGCTTGGGACAGGAGCCGGCGCTATACAGGAAGCATTGTCAAATGTGGCTCTGCTCCCTCTGCAGCCGATTGCTTCCTCTACCGCTGGCTTCATTCAAAACACTGATGCTCTGGGATGGTGGGTCGGCAACCCACGATCAGGGCTTGAAAATCTGCTATCCCAAAGCAGGAGGTCGCGGGCCACATCAGAAGGCTCCCCGGGCCACATGTGGCCCCCCGGGCCACTGGTTGGGCACAGTATAATGCAAAAAGAGCCAAGTGTCGTTTCCCATGGCAACTAATAAGATTATATTATCTCACTGCTGTTAAAGTGGTTCTGCACTCATTTCATTTAGTAAATCTCTTTGCCTTCCAAATCAGGCAAAGAGTACTAAATGAAATGTTTTTTTTTTTTTTTTTTTTTTACTTACCTTGTAATTGAAGACTTCCGGTCTTCTCCCTCTGCGGCGGCGGGCGGGGTCTTGCGTCGATCGTCGTCACGCCGCACTGTCTCCTGGGATCTGGTGTCATTGATCCCAGGAGTCAGTGCGGGCATCTTCCGAAATCTCGCGAGATTTCGGCCACATCTTCCGAAATCTCCCGAGATTTCGGCCGCATCTGCCGAAATCTCGTGAGATGTCGGCAGATGTGCCGTTACTGCGCACGCGCGAGTAACGGCGGTGCATGCTGGGCCATCAACAGTGCCTGTGGGGTTTCACATGCCCACAGGCAAGATGGCCCCCAGCACTAAAGAAGAAGACGAGGAACTTCAGCGGACGAAAACCGGCGGCGATCGAGATGGAAGATGGAACAGGTGAGTCCCCTAATAAAGGTAAGCATACTTTATATTACGTCCTTAAAAAAAAATTTTTTTTACAGAGTGCAGAACCGCTTTAACTGATGAAAGGTGAAATCTAATGGGTTACAACATGCAGGAGATCTGTTTGAAATGCTTTGTGAATAAACCTATTTTGGTGAAGAGGACACAATAATGCTTTCTAATACTTTAAAAAATCAGAAGCAGAATTTGCAGGTGTTCACTTCTGTTTTATGATCTAAGATGACTCTTTACTTGAAAATGGGCTTTTGCAGTTTTTGTAAGATACTTATAGAACACATACTGGCTTATCTCTTTTGAATTCACAATAGTGTTGGTAATTGTGCGAGGTGTACTCCTATTCATAGGAATTACTTATGTGGATCCTTCGGCAAAAGTATGGTATTCAATTCATTTGCTTAAGATTTGCAAAATGATTTAATAATATTTCTTATCCTTAAATTTTTAGGCCTGATGGGAAGACCGGATACGGTTTTGAGGACCACTCAGAGATTGTGAATGGTGGACGCATAAAGGCTGAAGACAATAATGGGTCAGCACTCATCAAGTTCTGCCATGAATGTGGCACGAAGTATCCTGTCCAGTGGGCAAAGTTCTGCTGCGAATGTGGAGTAAGGAGGATGGTTCTCTGAGCAAATACCTTATTATCTCGGTGACGCCAAACAAATTTAGACTGCAAATATGTACTAATAAAATCCTGGGCTTGCTGTTGCTGGATATATGATGCATTGCTGTGCTCACGGGCAAACTGCTAGTCATTAATGAAGTTGTCATCAGGGTCATTATAGGTTACTGGATTTATAAGGGAACTTTAAATATCAACATTAAATCTAAGCTTTAAACGAGTTAAATAATCAATGAGCTTTAAAGCACAGGTTAGGTAAGCATATGTATAATAATAATAATAAATAATATTACCAATACAAAAGTTTTTGTTACTAAAGATGATCTTTCAAAATTATAAAAAAAAAGCTGTTGCTGTGATGACAGTATTTTCCTGCATACAACAGGATAATTAAGTAAAAAATATCAAGGTTACAGTTCACCTTTCTGAAGCCTCTTCTAATGCCGCGTACACACGAGCGGAATACTCCGACAAAAAAGTCTGACAGGAGCTTTTCATCATATATTCCGATCGTGTGGGGGCCCCATCTTACTTTTTACGTTGAAAATTCTGACAGACCTAGAAAGAGAGCATGTTCTAAATTTTTCCGACGGAACCAATTCCTATTGGGAAAACAGCTTGTCTGTATGCTGTTCCGACGTACCAAAAACGGCGCATGCTCTGAAGCAAGATACGAGACGGAAGCTATTGGCTACTGGCTATTGAAATTCCTTTTTCTAGTCCTGTCATACGTGTTGCACGTCACCGCATTCTTGGCGGTCAGTTTGGTGTGATCGTGTGTACGCAAGACAGTTTCAGCGGAATTCCGTCAGAAAAACCTTCAGAGTTTATTCCGATGGGAAAACCGGTCGTGTGTACACAGCATTAGTCTGAAATGGTTGAAACAGTAATGGCTGCCATACCGTGTCAAATTTCGACCAGTTCCTGGTGAATTGCCTAAAATTCGACCTGTGGATTCTCTTGAGGCACCACCCAGCTTGACAAAAGTCAGTTCAGTCAACTTTTGTTGAAGAGATTGGGTGGAAAACTGTCAGCCCAGCAGTGACTTCATCCAACCAGAAATGTATAAAACCTGACAAAGGGATCTAAGGAATCCTAAACACTTGCCATGCCTGGAATATATTTAATTTAGCCAATAAAAGGTATCACCTAAACTCTCCAAACATTCTGCATTAATCTTTGGTTAACAAAAGTAAAATATTCTACTGTCTACAAAAATTAAAGCACATTTAAATCCAAAAACAAAAGTGTAATGCAGTGCGGCATACCGATCCAAAAAAATGTGGTGGCTTTATTCGTTTTTATTTAGTCTTTTTATTTTCATCTGGTGATCCACACTCTCCTAAGATGACAACACTTACTACTTCACTGAATCTATGGAGGGGCAGTTTTGTCACCCTAGGCTGCTCTCTTGCTTCGGACTACAAACCCATCTTTCAAATACATGGGCAGTGGGATGATTTGTAGTGTACAGACGATAGCTTTGAGAGAAGATTACATTGAGATTTTAGTTCAGCGCACAGGAATTGACAGGAAAAATGCATTTCTGGCATGATCAGCAAGTATTTTCTGTAGTTGCAGAAAAAAAGAACTAATGTGGTAAGCTGCAATACATTAAATTTTTCTTCTTGGGTTTAGACATACTTTAAGGAATGTGGGTTGGGGCATTGAAATGATCAAAAATGTACCCGTGTGCCACAAGTAGATCTTGTTGCCCTCTAGCTTTGGTCACGTGATCCAATGCGGACGGTATCATTGGTCAACATGGGTGAAGAGTCCATAGTGCAGAGGTGCTGCAGATCATGGATTTATACTGGATATCATGGTTGGAAATGGTGCAGCAAGAGATTTTCTTGTTAATTGTAAAAAGCAAACTGTAAGCTTATTCAACACCCCTGCCAGGCCTCCCTTTATTCCTAAGCTTTGAATTCAGATGCCCTTTTATATTGTAAATATACTAGGAACCTTTAGACCTACCCTTATGATTTTAATAACTTCTTTCTACAACATTTCACATTTGGAGACCCTGTAAAAAGACCTTTTAATTTTATGGTATCATTTTTGACAGTTTTGTACCCTATCATTAGCTTTCATTTTATTGCGGTAAATTAAACCACATAGGTCATATACACTGTACAATATTCTACCACAGGCAACCTTAAAGTAGATGTAAACCCTCACATATACCCAGTGAAGTGAACAACCTCAGATGATACACAGAGATTAAACAAATCTCCCTACATAAGTTGTACTTGTATATCTGCTGTTTTCAGCTTTATATACTGTTTAGAAAGTGTACATTGTGTTAGAAATTTCTCTTCCTGTTCCAGCAGGTGGAGGGGAGACTTGCCACACACTGTGAGACAGCTGATTGGAGGAAAGGCACACACCCCCACTCCACATTGTCAGAGACTTGCAGGGCTGTGCTGTAAATTAACCAGCTGTCTGCTAATCTGATTTTAGCAACCACCCTGACACAAATTTCAGCCTGGTTTTATCACATGTGTCAGAACTTGTAAAAAGTTATCAGTCTGATAACAGAAGAACGGAGCAGGAGAAAGCTATGGGACATAGTGCTTTGAAAAGAGATAACAAAACACTGCATATATATGTGCCCAGCTCAAATTTCATGAATCGGTTTACATCCACTTTAAATACTAATTACAAGTGCATGTTTGCTGGTAATAGGAATGCACTGATATATATATATATATATATATATCTATATAATTATAATATATATATATATATATATATATATAATAATATATAAT
Source organism: Lithobates sylvaticus (assembly GCA_028564925.1). NCBI lineage: Eukaryota > Metazoa > Chordata > Amphibia > Anura > Ranidae > Lithobates > Lithobates sylvaticus. Next base: position 100,624,956 of record CM053030.1, on the reverse strand, counting down.
ATATATCATATCTCAATGGTTTTTCACTTTCTGTATTTTCTATGGATGGACATAAATATTAATTAAAACATTCTGCACTGAAATACAGGCATATCCCACTTGTATGTACACAATGGGGTTCATTTACTAAAGCTAGAAAGTGCAAAATCAGGCTCACTTCTGCATAGAAACCAATGACCTTCCAGGTTTTATTACCAAAGCTTAATTGAACAAGCTGGGGTTAGAGGCTCATTGGTTTTTATGCAGAAGTGAGCCTGATTTTGCACTTTCCAGCTTTAGTAAATAAACCCCATGTGTACTTAAAAGTGGGGTATGCCTGTATAGTAACAAATTTAGTGGTGAACAGTTTAAAGCTTTATGAACAAAAGCTGGTTGGTTGCAGAGGACCCCCGTGCACCCCTTCAGGTTATTGTCAAGTTCACCTCATAATAAATCTATAGGAACCAATTCATAATAAATTCGTAGGAAGAGGTTGGTTGGTCAGTTCAGTCAAATTCATAAACTATTTAGTACATAGGCATATCAAATAATATATAGCTGTGTTGCGCCCTCTCTTGCATATTACATTTGCTTTGATTGACTAACCAAAATCTATTGCTGGTCAACGCTCCATTTTTTTGGGTTGGGCTGATGGTGTTACTGGACAGACTGGTTGTGGGACAGTTTGTGTGCAGAAAATGGGGTCTTCCACCACCAAATCTGAAAAATCACTACAGGATTTTAGAATAACTAAGAATATTTAGTTGTATCTAAAATGATTCTAGGCATCTATCTGGATTGCAAGCAGCTTATGGACATTTTTGCAAATTGTCTAAATAATGACCCCAAATGTAGCCAGCCTTACTGCAGTATAATGCTTAATCATGTTTTGCGTACCAGGAATAATTTGTGTAAGGTGTGTTTGATCAGCTCTAAGGCAGTTACATTCCCACAATTAATAAAATAATAATATCTTTTAGGTACAGAAGTTTGAATTTACTACTGCACTACGGGGACTGCAGGTTAATGAACTCAGAACCTTTTTCAATGCAAGTGTAAACCTGGAAGTGTTTGCTAACTGGTTTCAGTAAATTGAAACTTTGTATTCTGGATTTTCTTTTAACCAAATCCTATTATAGGAATGCTGAGGATGCATTTCTCGATTCCATACCAACTGTACATTTCAAATGCAAACTGATTTTAATAAATTTTAGTTTGGTTAAAGCACATACAGTTGTGCTAAAAAGTTTTCATACCCTTGGAGAATTAGTAATATACAGTATGTAAGCGCTTGCGGAAACCTCCTGTACATTTGTCTCCGAGCTTTGCAGTCCCACCCTTGCCTCCCTCACCTCCAATGCCTTCTGGTACCGAGTTGGTCAGTGAAGGTAAACCCATGCACTTGGGCTTCATGCATATCTCTGCGAATGAGAGGACCCTAAGGCCCCTTTCACACTGGGGCGGGTTTGCAGGCGCTATTGCGCTAAAAATAGCGCCTGCAAACCGACCCGAAACAGCTGTTGCTGTGGCTTTCACACTGAAGCGATGCCCTTGCAGGACGCTGAAAAATGTCCTGCAAGCCACATCTTTGGTGCGCTGTAGGAGCGGTGTATTTACCGCTCCTATAGCGCCCCTTCCCATTGAAAACAATGGGGCAGCGCTCCGAACCCGTCCGCAAAAAACGCTGCTGCAGTTGCAGTTTGCGGGCGGTATTAACCCTTTTTCGGAGGCTCGCGGGGGGGTAAAACCGCCCCGCTAGCGGCCGAAATGCGCCGCTAAAACGACGGTAAAGCGGCGCTAAATATAGCGCCGCTTTACCACCAGCGCCCCCAATGCCCCAGTGTGAAACCAGCCTTAGGAGGAGGGCGAGATTGTGCCTTTAGTGTGGCCAGGCAGGTCACTTTTTGAAGTGTTGTCCTACCCATCCAGGGAATGCCCAAACCCGGACAGACCTTAGGATTTGCTTGAATTAAAAAGTTTCAGAACCTTGCTTTATACTAAGGTAGTATTAAACGATATCACATAACAATTGTGATACAAATCACCAAACATATAAAGGTTACGCAATACATAAATTAATAATTCACAATCCAAAATGTGTTAATTATAATACTACAGTTAAAGTGCTTGTGCAATAGTGTTCATAAATTCATTGAAAATGTATCGTGATTAATACCAGTTATTAAATAAAAGTCCATATAATTGAAGAAAGGTGTCTTCAACCTCCTGTTCAGAAAAAAGTGCTAGCACCACCATGTGTCACCACTCAGGGGGGCCTCGTACCAGATCCAATGGACCATTATAAAAAAAGGTCTAACAGTGCTTGAGTAAATCGCACCACCTGGTGTCCCGATCTCCAACTTTTCCTCGGAGTTCCAAAAAAGAAATGCTGCTCCAGGTGAGCAATCACTGTAGTCTGGATGCGCTGGGTGCAAGCCACGGCTCGCCACTGAAGATCAATGAAAAATAAAAGAAAGCTGCACAACAACAGGAACCATCCAATGTGATTACCAAAAAAAGTTAAATGACAGCCACCAAGAGACAATGACACAGGACCCAGGAGGTGATGCATTTCACACTGCCAACAGTGCTTCAAAACCAGAAGGAGCAATGTTGGTAGTGTGAAACGCATCACCTCCTGTTAAGCAGCCTTCTTTTCTTTTTCATCCAACTTTTCCTCCCCTGGGATCCACGCATCCACCATGCAATGTCACCACAAAAATGAAAACGAATATAGATTCATCATGAAATAAGACCTGGTTTTATTAAAATATGCAATAATGCCCAACAATGTTACATAGTAGGTGAGGTTGAAAAAAGACACAAGTCCATCAAGTCTAACCTATGTGTGTGATTATATGTAAGTATTACATTGTATACCCCTGTATGTTGTGGTCATTCAGGTGCTTATCTAATATTTTCTTGAAACTAATCGATGCTCCCCGCTGAGACCACCACCTGTGGAAGGGAATTCCACATCCTTGCCGCTCTTACAGTAAAGAACCCTCTACGTAGTTTAGGGTTAAACCTCTTTTCTTCTAATTTTAATGAGTGGCCACGTGTCTTGGTGTCCACGTGAAAAAGTTGTATCCCTATTGTGGGGTCACCAGTACGGTATTTATAAATTTAAATCATATCCCCTCTCAAAGCGCCTCTTCTCCAGAGAGAATAAGTTCAGTGCTCGCAACCTTTCCGTATAACTAATATCCTGCAGACCCTTTATTAGGTTAGTTGGCCTTCTTTGTAGTAATGGATACTATAAAAATGCCCATAAGTTGGAAAACAGCATACAGCTTTACCGGAGATAGTTCTTCCAACCTTCCACCTTTCTTCAATTATATGGACTTTTATTTAATAACCAGTGCTAATCACAATACATTTTGAATGCATTTATGGACACTATTGCACAGGTACTTTGCACTTTTAATTGTAGTATTATGTTTTACACATTTTGGATTATAAATTATTAATTTATGTATAACACTACCATCCACAGGCAGCTTAACTCTACAGTGAGACACAGAAGTTGAATCCAAGGCGATCTTACTTCAGATAAGTGCAGAACAGAGGATGTTTTTGCAGTCTTAGGGAGTATAAGAAGACAATGACTTGCTATACATTGTCACTGATGACTAACACTGACCGAGGGAACATAAGGGGAAACGGGTAGAATCTAGCTGTACATTAAACAGGTAAAGAATTTTAAAGTTGCAAACGACTGATGTAGTTACCTAAAACAACACACTCTGACAGCTTTGTTGGGTTGTCTCCAAGGACACACTTTCCCTAGACATATTTTAGCACTAAAGAACACAGATCAAGTCCAGATAGCTGCACTTCTTGATGGCTTTATTGATAAAAGCATTACATGGACATCATGCAAACAGTGGGGGACATGAGAGGATGATGCGTTTTGAGCCCACTTGGCCACTTGAACAAATCAAGTTCTTGCATAGGTGAAATGTGAAGGCCATGGACTACTGAAAACACAGATCCTCAACTTCTGTAGTTTTATGAGTGATCATCAAACATCATGACACCGTTATTAATTAGCTCTATGTGACATATCTGTGGCATATCAGTTCACTCAGACCTTGTTGTGACGGGTGTTCTTTGCTGAAAGTGGCAGTATATTTGAATACCTGATGTTTAGGTGTCAGAGGAGAAAATGGAGTAGCAGATGGGTTTTGACCAGGCAGAGGTTTGGCATCTGGAGATTCCATGGTGTGGGTCCCGAGAACCCATGTGACTGGTCTTAGGAGGTTTTGAAGTGATTTGGTAAGCTGGACTAAGGAGGCTTCTTTGGGGCTACCAACTTATTCTGGCTACATGCAGAGTGGTGCTTTGATCACAGAAGCATGCTCTATCCCAAACTTTAGACCCAAAGATCTCTCTATTGAGGCTATGAAGATAGATGTAGTGCACAAAACACTTATCTCGCCTCCATCTAGAGACCTTTAAAACTTTGAGTTCTTCTTTAAAGGGAATCTGAAACAAAGCATTTTCCTGGCTTGAAAGGCTCAGGTAGAAGCTACCATTCTCTAGCTCCTGGGCCACATACTTTTTTTTGGGGTAGTGACATCCCTAACAGAGATGCTAAACTGGGTTTGGTTCCATAGCCTAAAAATGGAATGTATGCAGTCAGGAGAAATCAGAATGGCAGCTTCCACGAGACATTTTTGAGAAAGGAATTTTGAAATATTGCCTTTAATATATATTTGTCTAGGCGCCATTATACTTGTCAGCTGTTCCACTCTTTTTCCATCAGATGTAAGACAGAGTTTGTAGACCAGAAATAGTATAGATAGGATCTGCTATCTAGGTTAGACAGTTTATTATGGGAAAGTGTTTGGTCTTTTTCCTGGATATGCTGACATTGTGATTAGTTATATTACTGTGTGGGCTTCTGAATACTTTTTCAGTGAGATAAGGATATACTTTAAATCCATAAAATGCTTTTTTTGCACAGTAATGGTACAAGTATCAAATCTAAATACACTGAATGCAGTCCCAGTGTTGGTACAATGGCAGCAGTATGAATAGGATGAAAACCCACATGATTAATACACATTTTGTCTTATACTATTTTTTATTTATTCATAAATGATGTCCTTGCCTGGCCTCCTGCAATAATATCAGCACTGTAAGAAGACTAGCCACTTATAGTGGTGGCCAGTGCACAGTTCATTCTGTAAATATGTAAACTATGATTACGCCTGACATCTGAGAAATGAGGTAGGAAGGTTGTGTTAATATTTACAGAATGAATTGTGCATTGGCCACCCTCATTGGGGGATCAGTACAGCCAAGAAATCAGTGTCCACATACTAGACTTCCTACCCCACAGCTACTAATCAGATTTAGCCTTCCAGGAAGGGCTTAAATCTGATTAGTAGATGAGAGTAATACTGGCCATACATGGAAACTTGTACTTATGTATTTAGTACAATTTCAGTAAGCATATACATCAGTAAAGTGACGATAGCGATTTTGCATGCATCTGCATGCTTGTACTAGGCAAGGGATTCATTTGTCAAGCTACATCAATTACTTAAAGTGGAGGTCCACCCACCCCACCAAAAAATAAGTCAGCAGCTACAAATACTGCAGCTGCTGACTTTAAATATTAGCACACTTACCTGTCCAGGGAGCCCGCAATGTCGGCACCCCAGCCGATCTTCGGATAGGCTGTCAGGTACAGCCGCTGACATTGCCTGTAAGGGAACCCAGCAGTGAAGCCTTTCGGCTTGACAGCAGGTTCCCTACTGCTAATTGAACCGGCGGCGGAGGAGGGGGCCAAACTTCCGAAAGACGGCGCTGCGACCCCATCTTCCGGAAGTGGGGAAGGGGACCTGTCAAAAACAGGTCACCGTTCCCCCCTCCCCCCTGAAATATGGTACCGGAGGGGGGGTAGATGAACAAGTTCCCCTTTTGGGTAGAAAAGTAATTTTCTAAAAGCTAGCATTTTTGGAAGGAGAGGAGAGATTGGCAGTGGCAGCCTCCATACTTCCTTGATGCAGGTTTCCTTGAACCCTTTCCAATTTAAAATCTGTAGATTATTGTCCCATGCTGAGTTAATTTTAATCTACATTTTTCTTCCCAGCTCGCAGTCCGAGGTCTCCACTCATGATCGGGAAGCCATCGACACTTTTCCCAATTATGTGATCAGTGATAATTTAACCCCTTCCTGCCACCGTCTCCCAGCCCTTTAACAGGTTCTAAATGCCGGGAGGCGGAGACGGGCATGCCGATCAAATGACCGTTGCGATTGGCAGTCACAGCGGTCAAATGATCGGAAAGCTCCCGATCGCTAGTATATTGCTTGTTACTGTGCTGGGAGCGCACTCTCAGCACAGGAAAGTGTTTTACCTATGTGTGGCCACTTCACGTTAAAGCCCACCTGCGGAGAGGCTGTATGTATGTGTATATATATAAATTATATACACATACATATATATGTGTGTGTGTGTGTGTGTGCCAGTTCCGCGGGAAGAGGTTAAACTTTCTTTTTCCCTATATATAGCTGGAGTTACTTAGCATTGTTCTAAAAAAAGACAAAACAAAGGCGATGACTATTTCCCCAGCAACAATTCATCAGTATTTCATCAGTAATATCATCAGCTGTCCCTTCTCTCTCTTTGCCCAGCTCTTCATTTACAAAAATAAATATTCATGTAATCACATTTTTCCTGTATTATGGTAATTTTGAGCCGATCAGCCTGCTACCATATAACATTATGGTAGTATGCATTATTGTGCAGTATTATGCTGGCCATACATTTAACAATACATGATTGAAGTGACATTTTACAGAAATTTTAATTTAGTGCTTAACAGGATCAATTTGGTTGCATTTGATTGGATTTTCACCCATTTTGGAAAATTACATTTTTGAAACATTGAGACCTCTTATCAATAAACAATTGTATCACTGTGTATATTTGCCCAAGTGTACCTGTAGGCAAAAATGTATGTTAAACTTGGCCAGTACCAAATTCTGGAAGGCTCTGAATGGGGCTGGGTTTTGCTGTAGGGAAATTAAGGTTCTGGTTAGGGGACTGTCCATCAGACTTGATGGCCGTATAGAGAGGAAGTGTCTGGGGAAAACTGGGGGATGGGAAAGGGAGGGGGCTGGGGGTATCTCAAGGTGGCTGGGTGCTGTGCAGAGGCAATGTGGAAGACTGGTGGGCAATTTGGGGGCTGAAGGGCACTGTGGAATACTGCTGAGGACAATGTGTGGGGACTGGTGGCTCTGCAGCAAGCTGGGGACACTTTGAGAAATCGGTGGGAACTGAGGGCTCCTTGGGGAGCCTGAGGACACTGTAAAAGGTTGAGGGGTACAGCGGGTCACTAAGGGAGGTTAGGGGATCTGCAGCTAGCTGGAGGCTTAAGAGGAGGGCGGCAGTGGACCAGGACCTGGTGGTTGAGAACCTCTGGCTTAGAAGGCCAAGGATTTTGAAGGTATGGAGGCTTTCTTCAGGGAATCGGAGCACATACTAATACAAGCACCTGAAATTGAGATATATAGATATAGATATAGATATAGATATAGATATATATATAAATATATATATATATATATATATATATATTCTGATATAATTTTATTAATTTTTTTTCTTTGCCCACAGGTTTTAGTTTAAGTGAGCTTTGTCAATAAGCAGAGAAACAAGCTCACCTTCCCAGTAGTTTATACTTAATTTCCTTCCACTCCCCCCACTGCTCTATTCAGCTGTTGGGAGCGAAGGGAGGAAACCCTGAGTAAGCTCCTTTACAGTATCATTACATAAATCTGTAGGTCAGCTTTTAGATTGCTGGTGTTTATTTTAATAAATAGGCCTCCAATCAGTATTTGTTCATGAAGCTGATATTATATCTCTAAATGTGCATGGGGACTTTTTTTTTTAACAATTTGTATTTCTCAGTTCCTATACCATCTCTCTGTTCATTAGCAGAGTTAAGTTTTTTATTCCTCACAACACGTAACCTGTTCTTGCCATCTGCATAGGGTATGAAAACTAACACACAAAGCATATTCTATTTTTGCCAAGGAAGCATTGCATGGAAACTTCTTCCTTTTCCACCTCAGCACATTTCTGCTTTATTACGTTGTTCGGGTTTTGATGATGGCACTTATTTAAATTTGCAATGTCCGCAATGAAATATAATATATTTGCATGCACATGCAATTTTTTTTAATCATCTTTGGAGTTTGGATCACAAAAGGCCATTCATTTTATACAGAGTTATTAGACCAGTCTTTGGAGGGCAAGTTCATTGGTACTATACATACTTTAGGTTGCGTGTTTTAGAAAGTGTATGCAAGGTTAATTTGTTTTGAATAGAATGTGGTAGTACCTCTGTCAGGTTTTTATTGCTGTCTGTTGCCCCTACTATTTGTCCTGGTCATTATTATGCTCAATACAGAAAGTGAAGGGAAATCCAAACTTGTTGTCAGAACAGGATTTGAAACAAAATCTTCTAGTATGTAAACCTCTTCTGGTGACAAGAGCCTAAGAGAAGATGTTTTGTTTTGTCATTTGGGATAGATATCATTTTACTTCTGTTGTGTTCCTGGGCAGTGAAATCTCACTGATGGAACACCCAAAAAAATGATGAGGGTCTTTACCATCCCTACACTAGGCTAAAGTAAAAAATAAAGTCTTGGTTTTACATACACTTTAAAGGGACTAAGCCATCCATTCCAAGCAACAGTTTGACCCAATTTAAATTAGCTGGCACAAAAAATATGCCTATACATGCCCCTAGCATGCTGTAACAATCTATTTTTCTACCCCAGCACTGTCCAGAACACACTCTGCTAATTCTTGGGATTTGTTGCATTTTCTTTAAAGTGGTTGTACACCTCGGACATGAAATGGGAACAAAACCTATCTCTGTATAGTGTGTACTTCTCTCAATCCTGCTGCCTTTTCTTCTTCTATCAGCATGAGTCACTTCTAACAGCTGATAAGGGACGGAGCTCCAACACACAGCCTGTTATTGACAGCCTCAGCTCTGTTCCTGTGTGCTGTGTGAAGGGAGGTGTGTCTCTTCCCACCAATAACCTCTTAGCGCTCTTCACTGAGCTCTGCAACTTCAGCTCTCTAAGTCCTGTTTTCTGAAAGCTCAGACAAGCTCTATAATTCTACACTTTAAACGGCTGTAGATAATCGGAAGGATTATTTCATCTCCTACATAATTACCTGAGGCCAGTAACTTCACTGGGTACTGTATATATAAGGGTTTACAACCACTTTAAAGTGGTTGTAAACCATATCATTTACCAAGTGAAGGTGATACACAGAGATGAAACAAATCCGACTACATAGGTTTTACTTGTTTATCTGCAGTCTTCTGTTCCCTACAACCCTTCAAAGAGCTGATTGGAGGAAAGACACACAGCCCCCTCCACACAGCAAACAGGAAAACTTCTCAGAAATTGCTCATGCCTATAACAGAGTAAAGAAGCATCAGAGAGAAATGGGACTTAGAGCTTTGGAGAGAGATAAGTAAACATTACAGATATGTGCTTTGTTTATAACCACTTTAAGGGCTTCAATAAGGATGAGCCGGGAAAATGAAGCTCAATGCTTCCGAGCATGCGTCAAATTGTTTCCGAGCATGCTTCAGAATTTTGCGCGTCGGAATTGCCACAGACGATCGGAATTTCCGATAGAAACTTTTTCCGACGGAATAAGTTTCTAACATGCTCTCAATCTTTTGCTGGCCGAAATTCCACCAGCAAAAGTCTGATGCATTTTCCGACGAAAAGCTCTCATCAGTCTTTTGCTGGCCGAAATTCCGATCGTGTTTTTTTCCAAAAAAGCTTTTTAATATCCTATCTATATGTAAGTGACGCTGAACCAATCGCCTGTTTTGCCTTCTAAGGGGTCCAAGGCTTGGAATGGCTTGTGTTTTGCATTTCCTGCATACTCAGACAGGTTAGCCACTAGACAGGAGAGGTTAGCTATAGCAGCCTACACAGCTCTACCATTATCTGTTTTATTTGGGGATTTCTAGCATTAAAGGATGAATGAAAGGAATTAATGACATTTGACACTGCGCTATTGTGTTTGCAACATATGTCATTGAACTATTTTTAACAAATGGGTTTAAAACTAGAAAATTTAAGCCGGTCATATATGGATCAAAATTTGGCTGGTCCAGCAAGGAATCTATTGATTGACTTCTGTACAACTAGCCTGTTGGGTTTTTCCCCCCGAATGATCGGTGCCATAGGCTATGGACAGCAACACTGATCATTGTATTCTGTCGGCAGGGAAGGCTCCCTGCTGGCAGAATACAATAGCACAGCAGGAGGATTCCTCCCATGGACATCGAATGTGTGGATGGGGGAATAAGCTTAATTTTTTTTTTATTCAACCCATTGGTTGTATGAAAAAATTATAATTACCATATATACTCGAGTATAAGCCGACCCGAATATAAGCCGAGGCACCTAATTTTACCACAAAAAAATGGGAAAACTTATTGACTCGAGTATAAGCCTAGGATGAGAAATGTGCAGCTACTGGAAGTGAAAAAGAGGGTCAACAATGCCCATTTGCAGCCTCACTGTGCCCATTTGCAGCCATAGGTCCCCCGAACTTCAAACGTGGTGGTTAAGGATTCCTACATGCCCCCTGCAGCCAAAATTTGGGGTCTCTGGATCCAAAGGGTCCCGAAATGACATTGCTGCAGATGGACACAGTTGACCGACTTTGGGGCCCTGTATCTCGGGGCCATTTGGTGCTAGGAACCCCACTGGGTTTGCACACCAAATTCCTAGAACCAAGTGGCCCCGAAATACGGGGCCGCAAATTCAGGTCGGAAATGTGCTGAAAAACTCGGCTTATACTGGAGTATATACGGTACATATGTCCTCACTGAATTTTCAACTTGTTGAAGCTCATTTACTAAAGCCAAATAGGCTATTCATGAGGAAATTTCTCCCAGAGCTTATTAAATAGTAAATTAATATTGAACCCTACAGACTAAGACTGGGAGGCCATTAAAGTTCATGTGCATGTAAAGGCAGGTGTCTCAATACTTTTGGTAATGTAGTGTAGCTTCTCAATAACCATCTGCTGCAATTTATGATGTTCATCATGTTGGGAAATCAGTTTGATATCTGCCAGTTTATCTGGTGTTTACGTCCATCCTAAGGGTCAGTACTCCCCATATATCCATGGATTAGGTATTTTGAAAACTGCTCTTCGTTTTTGGGCAACGTGCAGCCAAATAAAGCCAAATCAGTTGATTGGCAAGCCTGTGCAGGTGGAGGGAAGATTTCTGACGCATGCACTAATCGAAGTGGAATCCCTTTGAACAAGCCATTTCATAACTGATGCTGTTTCTCTTTTTATTTTTTTGTTTAGTTTTTGAGTTTAAGCACTAAATGTCAGTACTGTACTCCCATCAACGTTTCTGCATTTTATTTTTTAGTGTGTTTATGTTGTGATTTGTTATTTTTATCCTTTGACACATTTCTTCGCCAAAACCTTAACTCGTATTGTTAATCAGGATGTCATTATTTATTACAGTTAATGTTTTTTGAAGCACTGCACTTTGGGTCAGTTCTAGATGGGTCTGTTGTCTTCTGTATAAAGGTGATTCATTGTTCAGATGTCTATCTTGAGTTGGATTTGTAAGCCATGAATGTGCTGTTTTTCCTGATAATAAAAAATATTGCTCAATCTTTGTGAAGTGCACTCTATTACATTTCCACATGATACTAGATAACTGTATTGTTTACATCTCCCCAAATTACCGTATTTATCGGTGTATAACACGCACTGGCGTATAACACGCACCCCAAGTTTAGGAGGGCATTTTAAGGAAAAAAAAGTTTTAGGAGGGAAGTTTAGGGGAAAAAAAAAACTTACATTTAAGCGTCATTTGCAGCTTGCCCAGTGTCATTTGCAGCTTGCCCAGTGTCATTTGCAGCTTGCCCAGTGTCATTTGCAGCTTGCCAGCGTCATTTGCAGCTTGCCCACATTTAAATTTCCCACCGCCTAGACAGGCCACGCAAGCACCCCTGAAAAAGGCAGAGCGAGTGCCGCCGAAAAAGACAGCGCGAGTGCCGCCGAAAAAGACAGAGCGAGTGCCGCCGAAAAAGACAGAGCGAGCGCCGCCGAAAAAGACAGAGCGAGCGCCGCCGAAAAAGACAGAGCGAGCGCCGCCGAAAAAGACAGAGCGAGTGCCGACCGAAAAAAAAGAGCGCCGACGGAAAAGACCGAGCTGACTGTTCGGCTCCGCTCGCAGTCCCGCCTTTCTGCTGTTTCGGAAGCAGGGAGGCGGGACTGCGAGATCGGTCTTTTTCGGCGGCACTGTTTTTTTTTTTTTGACGACGCTCGCTATTTCTCTGCGCCGCTCGATTTTTTTTTTTTGTCACATTTTTTTGGGGATCGGCGTATAACACGCACCCACGACTTTCCCCCGATTTTAAGGGGGAAAAGTGCGTGTTATACGCCGATAAATACGGTACTTTGCTTTGTATTCTACCTTATTTAGTGTTCTCAAACTGCCATCCACCTCTTCTGTAGTCCTTTTCAGTTTTCTGCTAGTTATGGATTAAAAGTACTACCTGCATCAGAGGGAAATGTCATTAAAAAATTAGACGCAGGATTGTTCTGAGGAGATGAATTGGTCGATTGCAGAACGGAGTATCCTAATGTATGTAAATGAAGGCAGAGGAGGAGAGGAAGAGTGAAACATACCTGGTTTATCCTGCCTCCAGCTGTCCCCATCTTCTCTGTGTCCCCATTGCAGGATGAGATTGTGTAGACCAGCTGCTGTCCTCTACGGAGCATGCTCACTTTTGGTTCCCTTCTAATCTTTTCATTTGCTCTTTTCTCTTATCTGTGCAGCCCACATGACTATAGAGTCACACATGTGGGCGTATACAAAGTTGTATACTTCCTCCCGTCGCCTCCATGTCCTGCTATTGCTAAACACTATTGGGGTGGGATATAATATGCTGACTCGTTACATTTACTAAGAAACTCACAAAATGCTTAGTTTTGATATAAATCAGTATTAAGTATATCTAATGTAATTGCCAATACCGCTACAGTAAAATATAGAGCCTTGGATTTAGATGTCATTTGAACAAAATGAAAGCTAGTGTCAATCATCTTTAACCCTATTAATGCACAAACAATACACATTTGATGTTTAATAAAGATTTATTGGGAGCTATAAAACATATATTGATATTTATAGTCTAATTTCAATTGCTCTTCTGAAACTGTTTAAGTCGTGTGACTGGCACAGCACCAATCAAGGCTGGCCAGAGTAATAGAAGCCCCTCCTAAGGATATTCCCCTGCAGATGTCAAAGAACAGGGAACAATCATGTGACCACACAATAGCACTGCAAAAATAAGGTGCTCAGAGGATTTGTTTAAAAAAAACAAATACAGTGCCATGATATATATGATTTATGTGAATGAATTATGGTAATTAACACTTCTCTGTTTTAGTATCACTTTAAGACCTGTGGGCCATGTGTGGCCTGCTACAATAATTGACCCGCCATGCAGCTGAAGTGTGCAGCACTCCGCTTTTCCCCCTGTGCCCCAACAGAATCTGGTGTATAAGCAGATTCTCATGGGAACACTGGTATAAGGGGGAAATTTTGCTTTGTTTTATTGCTTTGTTCTTTCTCTTTTGCTCTAAAACAGATCATGCTGATTACAAAAGCGATACAAGGAGACATGGAGAAGCTCGGCGGAACTGAATCTATTCCCTCTTGAGAAGAAGAGATTAAGGGGGGATATGATCAACATGTACAAATATATAAGTGGTCCATATAGTGAACTTGGTCTTGAGTTATTCACTTTAACCCCCCTGGCGGTATTCCCGAGTCTGGCTCGGGGTGGAATTTCATTACCATTAGCGGTAACCCGAGCCAGACTCTGGATTTCATTGCAGGATACAGGGAAAGTTACCTTGTCCCCTGGATCCTTCGATGTCTCCCAGCTGTGTGTGCGCGAGCTGTCTCCTCGCTCGATTCACACGAGTGCCGCTGAGCTCTGTTCTCTGCGACGCATGGGGACGGAGAACGGCGCAAAATTCAAAAAACACTGTAAAGTGTTGTGGTCAAATGAGACCAAAATCAAGCTCTTTGGCCTCAACTCGCCGTGTTTGGAGGAGGAGGAATGCTGCTTATGACCCCAAGAACACCATCTCCACTGTCAAACATAGAGGTGGAAACATTATGCTTTGGGGGTGTTTTTCTGCTAAGGGGACAGGACAACTTCATTGCATCAAAGGGATGATGGACAGGGCCATGTACCATCAAATCTTGGGTGAGAACCTCCTTCCCTCAGCCAGGGCATTCAAAATGGGTCGTGGATGGGTATTCCAGCATGACAATGACCCAAAACACATGGCCAAAGGAAAAAAATAGTGGCTCAAAAAGAAGCAAGTTAAGGTCCTGGAGTGGCCTAGCCAGTCTCCAGACCTTAATCCCATAGAAAATATGTGGAAGGAGTTTAAGGTTCCAGTTACCAAACGTCAGCCTCGAAAACTTAATGACTTGGAGAGGATCAAAATCCCTCCTGAGATGTGCGCAAACCTGGTGGCCAACTACAAGAAACGTCTGACCTCTGTGATTGGCAACAAGGGTTTTGCCACTAAGTCATGTTTTGCGAAGGGGTCAAATACTTATTTCACTCAATAAAATGCAAATCAATTTATAACTTTTTTGAAATGCATTTTTCTGGATTTTTTTTTGTTCTGTCTCTCACTGTTAAAAAAAACCTACCATTAAAATTATAGACTGATTGTTTCTTTGTCAGTGGGCAAATGTACAAAATCACCAGGGGATCAAATACTTTTTTTCCCCTCCCTGTTTATAATGGTCAAATAAAGGATAATGGACGATATGTACAGTTTTCTAAAAAGCTCACTGGGAACCCTCCAATTATTTTGGGTTTAGCTTTAATAATAGGTGGCCATATGAACACTGTAACATCACTAGTGTTCAAAGAACACCTATGATACTATAGAAGCTATTCCCAAACCCCCACCCTTGGAAAAAAATGTATGAAGACTGGACAAGACAAATCGCCAATATTGCCTATAGGCTCCCTGAAACATTTTTTTACTGCAGGACTGACTAGCTTCCTGGGGGTGGCCATCTTGGTAGAGGAGCAGGGCTTTGCTTCCTCATGTCAGATCACTTCCAGTGACCTTGTTGGAGAAGTGATTAAGAAGTAGCAGGAGCGGTGGAGAAAGCATGGGTCAAAAGAATGGATGAAACAGAACTATCACTACAATGCTAAGAAGAACACTCCACATCTTGAGAGAATAACATCCAGAATTAGCCACAATTACCTTTTTGGATATTTCCTAGAAGACATCAAATTTTCACTTAGAGGTCCACTTTAAGTAAAATCTTTATCCAAAAATAGCAATATTTGTTCAAATTTGTATTTAAATGAATTCAAAATATTACAACAAACACACCACACAAGTGTATTGCTGTACATTGAGGAAACAGACATAGGCATGCTGCACAAAATGAGCAGTGTTGGTCATCTTACTTTAAAAAAGTAATTAGTTAAGTTACAAATTACTTCTCCCAAAAAGTAATTGCGTTAGTAACTCAGTTACTACATTGGAAAAGTAATTAGTTACTCAGCAAAATAACTGACTTTTTTTTTTAAATATTCTATACGTGTAACTAAGGGGCGGGTCTAGTATTACTGTAACCAAGGGGCGCATTTATTATTATTGTTATATATCGTGTAACCAAGGGGCTGCTCTATTATTACTCTAACCAAGGGGCAGATCTGTTATAGCGTGTAAGCAAGTGGCGGGTCTATTTTTATTATATCGTGTAAGGGGCGGATGGCTACAGAAGAGGGCGAATGTTAAATGAATGGGCAGAGCTCGATATATAACAATAATAATAAATGCGCCCCTTGGTTACAGTAATACTAGACCCGCCCCTTACTTACACGATAGACACCCCTTGCAGAGTAGCACGAGCATCAGGAGCGTGCGGCATTGCCTCGTACAATTACATGTTAACTGCACCTGCGCGGTGTGGAGTTCACTCAGAGCTGTTTAGGTTCGGCAATTTTCGGAAGCTCCGTAGTCCTTCGTACTGCGCAAGCCCTGCGCCTGCGCAGTACAGGTGGTCCTTATCCGGCGGGGGAACTTTTTTTCGACAGGACACTGGAATTACACTACTGCCATCTAAGGCGGTAGATGTAATTGGGCTAACTAAGCCGAAGTAATGGGAACTGAGTTACCATGAGGGGAAAAGTAATCAGTTAGATTACTCGTTACCCTCTAAAGTAACTGTGTTAGGTAACTCAGTTTATTTTAACTCAGTTACTTACATCACTGAAAATGAGTGCCAACACAACACACCTATCAAAATAGAAGAAAAAGTATTTTGATCCCTGATGTGGTCTGTACAGAAAAGACGCATAAAAAAAAGAATGTCGTATAGCAAAAACCTAGTCCAATGTATCTGTTTTATAGGCATTGTAGTGTGAAGCCCTTAAATTATCATGCAATGCTACAGCAGATGACAATCAACACCAGCAGCGGTAAGATAAAGTAAGATGCTTAGTGGTAATGGAATTCTGGCACTTTCAGGAAATGTATTATATCTTGATAATGTCTGGAGCCGCACTTGAGGCCCCTTGTATTAAGAAAATGGACCACCGCTATTTTAGAGCTTTCCATTGTGTAAGTTTCCACTGACTGAAAGTGCAGAGAAGGACAACCAAACTGATAAGAGGCATGGAGGAGCTCAGCTATGAGGAAAGGTTAGCTGACCTGAATGTATTCTCTATTAAGAAGAGAAGATATAATCACCATGTAAAAAATAAATATAATAAGTGGTCCATATAGTGAACTTGGTGTTGAGGTATTCCCTTTTAGGTCATCATAGATGACAAAGGGTATTCTTTAGGTCTGGAGGAAAAGATTTAACTTTTACATAAGGAAAAAGGCTTGTTCACAGTAAGAACTGTGGAAATTTTGGAATAGATGACCACAATATACCGTGTGGAGGAGTGAGGACAGAATGTGAGGCGGATCCTCTCAGGGGCATACCAAGTAGGAGCTGGGGGAGGCGGTCTGCCCCAGGTACCAAAACACAGGGGGTGTCAGTGGCGTTGTGATGGTGGTGTGCTCCACACCCAGGTCAGTTGACACCCGCCAGATGTGACACCATCCCGCAGCGGCAAAAGCCCTGGCTGACTTTTCTTTTCAGCCAGAACACCCCTGGCGCCGTGGTCTGGTCCAGTCCTTCTTTCTGCTCCTTCCAGCGGCAGCTGCTGCTGGAAACTATGTCCCCAGTCCACCTTCCTAGCTGCTGCCCAGGTGTATCTGAGGCTGAGAGCCAGCCAACCGGCAGAGTGAGCGAGCCAGCTAGCCAGCAGAGTGAGTGAGCCAACCAGCCAGCCAGAAGGGGTTGTGGAATCTAATGGCAGCAGTGTCCTCCACTGCCTGAGGTGAGCTGGTGATAAAGGGGCTGGGAGGTGTGGGCTGGCATGGTATCCACTGCCCACTGCCCAGTCCCCTGAGCTGTTGTGATAGAATAGGCTGAAGGGGTATTTGTGTCTGCCCTGTCACCCTGAGCTGATCTGGGAAGGGGGGAGGTTGCTTTGTCCACCACCACAACCCAGGTATAGTGTAGCTGAGCTGATTTGATAAGGGGGGTGGTATTACTGTGTCTCCACCTCCCACCTATAGTAGTAGCATAATATTAAATATTTTAGGACACCATTTGGTTCAGAATATATTTTTTTTCCTCTAAAACCTAGGTGCGTCTTATGGTCAGGTGCCTCTTATGGTGCGAAAAATACGGTAACTTGATACTAATATTTATAGGTTATAACACCAGGGGTAGTTGACCCAGAGAATATCCGATTATATCCGAGGAAGGATTTCCCCCCCCACTGGGGCAAATTGGATCATGTTTTATTGTTTTTCTTTTTTTGCCTTTTTCTGGATCAACTGTGGGTATAGGATTGTGCATATGGAGGTTTTCTATTTGGGGGTTTATTTTGGTTGGTTGAACTGGATGGGCTTGTGTCTTTTTCCTATCTGATTAACTATTGGAAGGTAGCACTGCAATAGTAGCACTCCAAATGGCATAGAGGACAGCAGAGGAAATTTTTGGAAGACACTGATAGTGTATGTAAAGGGCATTAAGGCCAGCCATACACAAAGGTTGCAGGAAAAAAAATCACTCATCTCCCCCATCAACACAATCCTTCCCGCAGAGCTATTGCGTTCTCCTGACAGGGGGCAGGGAAAGCCGTTCTCGCTGGGAGAACACAGTGATTCTTGCTAGCGACTATAACAGCAATAATCGCAAGTAAAACCTGACAGGCTAGTTGTACCCAAGTTGATGGATTGATTCAGCCTGCCTATACATGGTTCAAATCCAACTTGGGAATATTCAGCCTGCCCATACATGATTCAAATCTTGGGCAGTCTCTACTGAACCAGCTGAGATTTGAACCGTCTATGACCAGCTTAAAGAATAAAATAAAATGTCTATCGTGGACATTTGGCTGCTCTTGGTGAAATTAGGCAAATGTTCTGTAATTTATTTGCCTTTCTACCTTTTCAGGTACTTTTACCTAGCAAACTCACAAGCAGTGTTTCAGAGTTGACATGCATCCACCTACAGCCCCTGCTTACTAAGCCTGAGACCTGGACTGCATCCTGGTCATGGTTAATATCACTCTGACAAAAGGTAACCACAAGATGGCAATGCAGTTACGTTCAGTGATATAACAATGGACGGTTAACTAAGCGGCAGAGACGGGGAAGAGTTGCCTTCTCCTCTTATTTGTGAAATCCTTTCAATATAGCCAGTAGTTTCCATATTCCCAGATTTTTTTCCTATTCAAAGGGTAACACTATGCATTTCTCCCCCTTACACAGATGTTTAGTTTTACTGCAACTGCGTTGCCAGCCATTGGTGATACTATTGCTGAACCCACCATAGGGAGATTTTTTTTTTTTTATGAAAACCTGTAGTCATACAGCACTATGCAAAGGATTTAGGCAGGTGTGGAAAAAATGCTGCAAATTAAAGGGGAAAGGCAGTCACCAGCTCTCTGCGCAGGGAGTGGTGAGAACCGAGTGATCGGCGGTGTTTGATCGCTCAGTTCTTAGTGTTAGAGCCAGCGGTGGACAGATGCAACATCGGACCGATGCTGCATCCACCTAGGTAAGTATGATTCCAAAATATAAATGAATCCCATACTTCTCTTTGAAGAGTGCTTTCAGAAATAGAAGTGTTAATAGTTTACTTACTTTCCATTTTGTTAATGGATAAAAAGCAAATGGAAGAGAAATCCAAATCAAAAATATTTGGTGTGACCACCCTTTGCCTTTAAAACAGCATCAATTCTTCTAGGTACACCTGTATACAGTTTTTGAAGGAACTTGGCAGGTGGGTTGTTCCAAACATCTTAAGCCCCATACACACGCACGGACAATCCGTGGACCAGGTCCGTCGGACCATGTCCGTCATACTTTGTCTGATGTTGGTTTTGCGTACACACGATCGGACAAAGTTGTCGGAAAATCCGATCATTCTGAACGTGGTGACGTTTGTTGCCTACGACGGGACTACGTAGAGGCTAGTAGCCAATAGCTTTGGTCTTGTAATGTGATCTGAGCATGCGTAGCACTTTGTCCGGTCGGACAAGCGTACACACGCTCGGATTTGGTGTGATCGGACCGGGTTGACGGGAAATCTTTCCAGCAGGAGATAAGACTTTGTCCGACGGACAAACCGACGAACACTGTCCGATGGTGCATACACACGGTCTGATTTTTCAACAACCTTGTCCGATCGGACCAAATTGATGAAAAAGTCCGACCGTGTGTATGGGGCTTTAGAGAATGAACCACAGATCTTCTGTGCATGTAGGCTGCCTCAAATCCTTGTGTCTTGTCATGTAATCTCAGACAGACTCCATAATATTGAGAGCAGGGCTCTGTGGAAGCCAAACCATTACTTGCAGGACTTCTTGTTCTTCTTTACACTGAAGGTAGTTCTTAATGACTTTGGCTGTATGTTCTGCTACAGAATAATTATGGGACCAATCAACCCCCCACCAATGGTATGGTGTCATAGATAAGTATCTGTATTTATCAGCATTGAAGGCACCAGTGATCCTGACCAAATCTCCAACTCTATTTGCAGAAATGCAGCCCCAAACTTGCAAGGAACCTCCACCATGCTTCACTGTTTCCTGCAGACTCATTGTTTTATCACTCTCCAGCCCTTCGCAAACAAAATGCCTCCTGCTACAGCCAAATATTCAAATTTTGACACATCAGTCCAGAGCACCTGCTGTCATTTTTCTGCAACCTAGTTTCTATGTTTTCATGCATCGGACATGGAGACAAGGCTAAGCATCTCAACTATGCATGAAAACATAGGAACAGAAAAATAGCAGCAGGTGCTTTGGACTATAATATAATGTTTGGGGGTTCTAAGTGATTTTCTAGCAAATAATACTGATTTTAATTTGTAAGCAACAAGTGTCAGAAAAAGGCTTAAGGCTTAGTTTTTTTTTTTTTTTAAATAACTTTTTATTGAGAAAATGTTCCAAATCACAATCCACAGTGGTACAAAGTACAAAGCAATCATCGTTCATGTCAAGTAAAGGCATATAATGCATAAGTAGAATTATCTTGAAACGGATATTCAGAATAACTTGAGCCATGTGGAGTATAATATACAATAACGTAATTAGTGTGCAATTATTTTCAACATGTTATTAAAGCGCAGGAATGGTCTAAAGACTTAAATATACGAACTTAAATATAGTAGAACAAAAAAAAAATACAGTAACAAATAACTAGAGACTCTAGCTCATTATCAGAGGGGGTAAAGAACATGCAGGATATTGTAAAAAGCTTGTAAATTAATTTTATTTTCCTGAGAAGGATCCAAGATTCCCACTGTTTGTAGAAGCGGGGAATGTTTCCATCTTTGTGGGACATAATTTGTTCATATTTAAAGGCTTCATCAACTTTTTTAACAACCTCACTAATATTTGGGGATGAGTCGGACTTCCACTTTCTAGTGAACATCAATTTGGCTGCCATTAGGATTTGTATCACCATTGGTCTAAGGGTTGGTGGGTATTGGTGAAAGTGAACACTCAGGATGGCAGGACTGCCTAAATTTGATGCCTGTAGTTTTAGATATTAGGCGGAAGACTGCTCTCCAAAAACTCCTAAGGTTAAGGCATTCCCAGAGCATATAAAGCTATATGCCCACTTTGCTGCATCCCCGTCAACATTCATTTTTAGCTGGTTTGGGAGAATTTTGCAGTAAAGAAAGTGGTATAGCACCATGTAAGGAGTATTTTTTGAGCCATTTCCCAATATGTAGTGGATATTGTGTAACAATGATTATATGTAACGGCCTTAAAAAAAGGCTTAGTCTTTAAAGCGGAAGTAAACCCTTTGATTTAAATAGTTAAAAAAAAAATGGCATACCGGAAATGCTACCTGTCACATTGACTATGCTTTCAACCAAACTGTCAAACCATCCAATGGCTGGTGTCAAAACTGATCACATGTGCAGCATCATGGCAGTTGAAGATTGAACAGAGGCCAAGATGGCAGCTTCCTTGGCTGAAAAAGATAGGAGGGTTTGCTTCCACTTTAAGGGATTAAACTGACCTAATTTACAGACCGAAGTTCATCCCTTTGATCTAAAAGCACCAAATGATACTTTGTATCTCTTCTCTTCTCTATTTCTCAGCGCTGAGGAATGTTGATAAACATTTGCCGTTTTTTTTACAGCTCTGAGCAGAGAATGACCCTGCTATTTACATAAAATCGGATAAATGCTGAGGATCGTGAGGGTGGTTAAATCGAGATCATGATTTTTTTAACGATTAATCGTGCAGCTCTAAAATCCACAGAAAATCTCTGGTTAGTTCTCCAAGATGTTTGGAGCATCTTACCAGCTGAGTTCCTTCAAAAACTGCGTGCAAGTGTACCTAGAAGAATTGATGCTGTTATGGAGGCAAAGGATGGTCACACCAAATATTGAATTGAGCTGGATTTCTCTTCTGTCCATTTACTTTCCATTCTGTTAATTGATAAAAATAAACTATTATATAAATTATTCTATTTATATAATTGATAAAAATGAACATAATATAACACTTCTATTTCTGACAAGCATTCTTAATTTACTGCATTTTGCACAGTATTGTACCTCCCAATTTTCTGAATAGGAAAATAGGGATACCTATTAGAACAGTATATATACAAAAGACAAATCTCTGCCAAGCTCTAGGGCCAGGTTCACATATGTGCGAGCGCTGGTTCGTGCCTGGGGTCCATTGCATGTTTGTTCACAGGTTCAGGTGCGATTCAGGTCTGAATCTTTGCCTGAATTCACACCTGAACCCAACCCAAACACGCACAGGACCATTTTGCAATCCGCTCCGCGTCTGCTCTGGACCTGTGTGAACTGGCCCCATTGAGAGCCGGCACATTCCCCTGTCATGTGAATTGGATGTGGGGAAATCTGCATCCAATTCGCACTAATGTGAACCTAGCCTTAGTCACAAAAACAATAATGGGAAGTTAATTCACAACATAATGATTGGTTAAACCATTACTTTTTCCTTTTATACTGGCTATTCAAAATACATAATATAATAATAAAGAGGTGGTATTGTAAGGGTTGTGCAATATAACACTTCTGGTAGTAGTGTATTTTGTATAGCAAGACTATACATCAGACCAAAAAAATGGAACAAGTTAGGAGGACAAAGGGAAATGGTTGCAAAAGAGGCATGGTCCCTCCAAATGGGGGACAGTTGAGAGATATGTATAGTTAGGGAATGTTAGTTTCCTGACTGTAGCACTGTTTCTATTGATTTAGTGCTTTACTCTGACTTTCTAATCTGCATACTTGTTCAAGGTCAGTGATGCCCAAAACAGCTAGGAAACTAGTATTCTCGGAAAAGGGGAGTTTGACGTATTGATGCCAGCTCTTGTATTTCTTTTACTATAGATTTCCTTTCAGAAGCCAAGGATCAAAGTGTTCAATTCTGTAACTAATAGCAATCAATTGTTCACTTACTTGACTTCATTCATCTGAATGGTTGGTGCTTTTGTAAATGATCATTGCTCTTTACATTGCTTTATTCATCTCTATTGCCCCCTCATATAGTGCTATGTAACCTGCTTCCTAGGGGTCATTGCACTTCAGTAAGGCTCTGATAGACAATGATGCATCAGCATATCAGAAAGACACTTAATTCAGGACTATAGAAACCTACCAAATCTCAGCAGAGCATTGAACCTTAGTGCAGGACAGAGTCATCGGCTGTGGGTGTGGTGCCGCTTTAACATCAACTTGTGGTAACATTGTGAAAGCAAGAATTCAAGCTTTCACGTACACCATTTGGATTACTGGAAAAAAGATCAACCAACTTCCCAAATTTCTATATTTGTACTTCCAGTAATGTGTCAGCAAAAAAATAAAATAAATAGTGTTTTAGGCTTTCCCTTTTAATAAAGGAAAAATAAATGTATTATGTGAAAGGAAATTGAAATATGGGTGTGGTATTGGTGTCAGTCACGAGTGGTGTTTTGCAACTCTGATGGTGGAAGTCACAAACGGATATATCGAATTTCAGAGGAATTTTTTTCACTTATTTCATTCACATTTTCTATGTACATATATATATATTGAATTTCAAAGGACTTTATTCACATTTTTTTATGTTTCTTTATGTTATTTTGCGTTGTGAATGTTTTGTGTGCGATATATTATCATTTAGAGGGGATATTACCCCTGGGTTGTTTTTGAAGTGCTGCACAAAAATTTAAATATGGACATGCAGTAAGTAACCAAACTAGTGCAATCAGTCCAATAATCCACTATTGCTAGACAAGAGACATTGGGGGGTTATTTACTAAAGGCAAATCCACTTTGCACTACAAGTGCACTTGGAAGTGCAGTCACTGTAGATCTGAGGGGGACATGCAAGGAAAATAAAAAACAGCATTTTATCTTGCACATGATCGGATGATAAAATCAGCAGAGCTTCCCCTCAGATCTACAGTGACTGCACTTCCAAGTACACTTGCAGTGCAGGGTGTATTTGCCTTTATGAAATCAACCCCTATGTTCTGAATTTGGAAAGTCTGCTCAATCTGCTAGGAACCCTGCACAGAGAAAATATATTGGTTTCTATTGGTGAATTCTCCTTTTGTAAATGTTAGTTTCATGGTTGCTATGCTAATCCAAAGGCTTCAATACTGCATAAATCCCATGTACGCCTCTACTAATACCAAGAGGACTCTGAGTCAGTCCTCTCTCTCCTTTACACGACTACCCCAGAATTCCTCACCTATCATGGGTGAGACCGTTAAGTACACACACACACATTTCCCTTAGGCCCCTTTCACACTGGGGCGTTTTTCAGGCGGTACAGCGCTAAAAATAGCGCCTGTACACCGCCTGAAAAAAACGGCCCCATTCACTCCAGTGTGAAAGCCGGCGGGCTTTCACACTGGAGCGGTGCGCTAGCAGGACGGTAAAAAAAGTCCTGCTAGCAGCATCTTTGGAGCGGTGTATTCACCGCTCCTATACCGCTCCTACCCATTGATTTCAATGGGACACCGCGGTAATACCGCGGCAATACGCGGCGCTACGGCGGCGCTTTGCGGGGGATTTTAAACCCTTTTTCGGCTGCTCGCGAGGGGTAAAACCGATCCGCGAGCGGCCGAATACCGCGGCTAAAGCGACGGTAAAGCAGCGCTAAATATAGCGCTGCTTTACCGTCACCGCGGCTCCCGCCCCAGTGTGAAAGGGGCCTTAAAGGGACCATAACCCAAATATCGGTGCAACATAACACCCATCCTTGGCGCCCTGTACTGTACACACCAATGTTAATGTGGAGGTGCCTTTCTTTTATCTCATTGGTGGAAGATCTTTGGCTGAAAATTCTACTGTTCCCTTTTTGGAAGCTTTAACACAAGTCTTTTTGTTTTGTTTTACTTTGGACACTTTTCACTTGGATTTGTGTAATAATGATGGACATGTTTTAAATATTCATATATTTATTGAATTTTTTTAATAATATAAGTATTTCAGCTCTACGCTTTAATTTTTGCACAATTATTTGGGGTTGGTATCTTAATCTAAAGCCTAGTACACAGGGGCTCAATGTCAGGCGGCATCAGCCAGTTCAATAGAAACCATTCGACAATTGGCCCGTGTGTACTGCAGCCGGTCCAATGGAAGCCGACCGTTTGTCCGGCTTCTGTTGATAGGACATGACCAAAAAGGTCTGCCCCCCTGAGTGTTCTGGCGGGGGCATACCACACAGCAGGGGAGATCGTTGTGCTAACATTGCAGTTTTTTTTTTTCAAAACCTTCTATCCAACATTTGTCCGCGGAAAATCCGTCAATTGTCAGATGGAGCATACACATGGTCGTATTTTCCACCAACAGCCTGTCATCACACATTTCCCATCGGAAAGTCCAATCGTGTGTATTAGGCTTGAGGGTGGCGTTCTGAACACCACTGTAAGGGCTGCATTCTTCCTATTAACCACCAATATAGGGGCATTTTTCGTATTGAATCCAATTCATTCCAATAAATTGTTTTTTAGTAAGGATTCCCATAGAACATTCCTTGAAATCGCGGCAAAATTGATGCTGCGAATAGCGGTAAAATCGCCTGACTTTGAAGTCGCACTAGTGTGAAAGGGGCCTTAGGCTCATCTACGTGTTTTACTGAAGGTAAGTACTGTATTCATCTGCATTGATCTTAGTCTCTAGATTAAATGCCACTGCTCTGTTTCTGCATGAATCAGCTCCTGCAAGTTTTTGAAGAAAATTGAGTTGTGTCTTTCATGCTTTCTAATGTGGTGTACAGTTTATTTTTTAAATTAAATTCTTAGAGGGGACCTCCTAAAGTACACCGCGGAAGAATACATAAAGAAATTGTTTCATCTGTCAAAAGACTGCACATAGAATTTGTCAGTCACACAAGGAGTTCATTACACTAAATCACAGATTTGAACCACTGTATACTACCCCTTGTCTCCATGTATAGTTTACATATGGTTACATACATAGGGGTGGCCATATTTGCTGATTATATATACCAACTCTGCTTCCTAATGGCATTAACCAACCTCCAGAGATCTTGGTGTCTTATGCTGCGTACACACGATCAGAATTCTCATCGGAAAAAGCTCTCTGATGATTTTCCCGACGGAATTCCGATGGAATTCCGCTCAAACTGTCTTGCCTACACATGGTCACACCAAATTCCGACGGTCAATAACAGCGCGACATACACACACGTTCGACGGCACTATAAAAGGGAAGTTTAATGCTTCCAAGCATGCGTCGAATTGTTTCCGAGCATGCGTCGGAATTGCATACACGCGATCGAAAAATCCGATAGAAAGGTTTTCCGTCAGAAAAATTAAGAACAGGCTCTCAATCTAAAGTCCGTCGGAAATGCCGACAGAAAAAAAACGATGGGCATACACAGTGTGTACGCTGCATTAGCCCAAGCTCTGAGTAACACAAAAGGGAAGCACTGACTACTGCTCTCATATTCAAGAAGCCAGGCCTCTGGGTTGATGTAATTGCAGCAGTCTGACTCTCCAACATGCTGCCATTTTGACTCTTGATGTAGCACTTGGTGTGTACAAAAAAAAAGTCCAGCATATGTATTACTGTATATCCAGCCTGACTGCAATCCATTATGAAATAGTGAGAGCTCAGTTGGGCTTTATGTAAATTTAGAAATGGTTAGATTGATTTTGTTTTTCAAAATTTGTATTAAGGTTTGTTCATAAACCAATAAACAAAAATAGCAAATTTCCATTTGTAAGGTAGGAAATTATCAAGATATTTATCTCATCAGCAAATGTGTAACCACTTCTTCTTCCTGTACAGAGATTGGGATGCAATGGTGTTACAACTTCATCCTGGTTTGCCATATTAGTGCAACTATACGGAAGAAAACATGTTTCTTGTATAGTTAGGGTAAGTTCTACACATCTAGAACTAGGCTAGGTAGAAAGAAAAGGAAAGAGAAAATTAGGATGGGGGTGTTTACGCTCTGGGGAGGTGGGGTGCTACAAAATAGCAGCATGGATTTACAATCATTAACAACCGTGTAGCCATAGTTTTCACTTGCCATTAAATAAAGCAGTTTTCTCTGTCAGATTTCCTTATGCAGGTAATGGGCAGGCGAAACAGGAGGTGAGAAACAATGCCCCCAACAGACATCATTAAAAACCCAATAGATGTTCTAACCCGCTCCCCTCTCTATATGAAACTAAAAATGCATGGCTGGAGTTAAGCTTAAAGTGGAGGGCCACCCTGAAAAACAAAACTAGATAAAAATGTTAGTACAAATTTAAAAAAAAAAAAAATGTTTTTTTTTACTTACCAGAAATGTCTGTTGCTAGGCAGATCGTCCTAATCTGCCTCTTCCTGTTCCTCGGAGCTGTTCTCCTAGCGCCGCCTTCTAGTGAATGGGGCGCGGTGTGTTATGGGAACTATGTCCCACAACACATCGCGTTCCCCATTCACAAAACGACTCGCACATGCGCAGTAGGCCGCGCAACGACTCGCGCATGTGCAGTAGGAAATGGGCAGCGATCGCTGCCCGTTTCCCTTACTGAGGATGGCGGCGCTGGGACCGGAGCCCCGAGGGACATCTCGGCCTCTACAACTGACATCGCGGGCGCCCTGGGAGGGTAAGTGTACTTCTTAAAAGTCAGCAGCTACTTTTTTTTAGCTGCTGACTTTTAAAAAAAAAATTTTAAGCTGCAACACCGCTTTAAAAGTCACCTAAATAACTCCTTCTTTTGCCCATCAACTTTCAAAATAGACATATAGCAAGCCTGTTTGCAATATTATAGACATTAATTATTAACATAATTTAACTGAAAAAATATTATATATAAGAGAGTAACATAATGGCGCAGGGCCACTCTCCTGACTCATAGAATGAAGTGACATTTTTGAGGGACCAAAGACAGTGACTTTGAAAGTTTGAAGGTCAGAGATTGCCAGGCACATGGCATTTTCAGAAGATGTTTTGGTAATGCTATCCTCCATATATTTCTCAGTGTGTTCAGTAATAAAAGGTATTCCGAGACATATCAGGAAATTCTACAGTAAAACTTTAAGCTTGTCTGATCTAAGCAAGTTGGGTAATACAGCATGCAATTTTTTAGAACCGTTCTTGATCATATGATCTCTATGACAGCCAATCACAGTGCTCACAAGGGTATGTGTACAAATCAAACTTGCCTGTTCAGCTGTCATTTTGTATCACATAGAGCGAGGCAAATTGACAGCTGGCTGGGGCTTTTTATGTAAAAGTTAGACAAAAAAGGATTACATTAACCCATTAATGCCTCTTGTTCCAATATTGAAATAGTAGTGATTTGGGAGTTATTTATATCCAAATGCTCTAGGTAACATATGAATTTTATGTGCAAATTTAAAAAAAATTCAACCTGCGGCATAAATGGGTTAATAGGAAAAAAAATACCATAAGCTTTTACACATGTTTTGAAAAGGTTTGTCCACTAAACCTCTTATAATAAAAACATGTGCAGGAAATTTATCAAATGGGGGTTGCCAAATAAAAGCTGTACAGGTCATTAAAACTCACTGTGAATTATTTAGGTAGGCAAATTAGTTATGGAGTTATGATCAGGTTAACCACTAAGTCGCACAGTATCGCATGACAATGGAAATCACATGGTGCTCGTTCACATGAATGCAACTCAGCAGCAATTTTGTAACAGGCTCCTGTACTACTTTGGTGTGATTCAGAGTGATTTTGGCCCATAAACTATGCAAACCACATCCAATTTGCACTATATAATTGCACTGAAAATCAGATCAAAATTGGATCGCAGCAGTGTGAACCTAGCCTGATATTAATTACTGAGGCTGCTAACTCTGCTCTGAGCATTTAGGTTTCATTAACTTCTGCTCTTTAAAAAGTTGTAGCCATACTTAAGACAAGAGCTGAAGTTCAGGTTTGCCTCTACCATGGGTTTACGGGGAACCCTGCATATTCAAGCTTTGCGGACCTGGCAAAATAATGTGGGAGCACTGCTTGGCCTTTCAACTTAAGTCAGCTGCCTTAGAAGGACCTCAAAGGGGGCTTTTGGATAAGCAATATGGGTGTGAGGTTACAGCAATACTGATATTGTGCTTTAGCTGTGATAGGGAAAGCATAGGGAGTGTTATAGCTTGTAGGCACTGGCAGTTCTGTTAAAGTAGATGTAAACCTTTACTGAATGTCATGAAGGTAGCAAAATTCTGTCTATCTTGAAGAATTTGATAGAGGTGGAGGGGTTTGGGGTAAAGGCCTGCTTTGGGTTTTCATCCTTTGTTACATTTTAATGCTTCTGTTGTCCTGTAGCCCCACTACAGTCTGTTTCTGTCCACATGCACTACAGTGATAACAGGCTGCATGTGTTTTTTTATTGCAAATTATTTCCTAATTGTTACTAGCTGCAATAATCTTTTTCAAAGGCCTTTTTTAAAACAGACCTTCCATGAACATTGAAAGCCCCCACCCCAAAGTCAAATCGTCTGCAAAGACAATTCAAAATTAAAGCTGTTGCTAAAAGAAAAAGGAAAAAAAAATACTTCTCTTCCAGTGCTTCCCAGAGGTGTTGATGACATCACAGTGCCTCACCCCTATCTCTTGAGATAGCAAAGCACTATAAAACCCTTGTAATGCCCTCCAATCCATGCAGCTGTGTATCTGTCAGGGCTGGGTTCAGCCCTTCCTTCTCTGAGCTGGTCGCTCAGCTGTCGCCTAATTGCCAGCTCATATCTCTCCACAGGTACTCAGCCATTGATGATATCCTGCTTGTCAGTCCTGCCTAATTAAGCCGTCCAGCCCAGAGGATCTCTGCCTTCGCCTTAGTCAACATCACAGAGACTATCTCCTGCATTCCTGTTAAAAGACTTGCTTGGCTGACATCCCTTCTGGCTCCAGATCCTGCTTGCTGTTTTACTACGCTCATCTCCGGCTCCCTGACGTTTGGCTTGTCTGACTATCCGTTCCGGTTCCTTAACTCTGGCTATGTTTTGACTACGTTTGTTCTATTTACTTTTATTATTAAACAAGTCTGATTTAACTGTACTTCTGTCTCGGTCTGATTCCATGGTTTCTGACAGTATCTACACAGGATTTCCAACATCTAGCAGCAGTAAGGCATGGTGACATCTTCCCTGCCTCGCAGAAGTGTTAAAACCCAGGGCCACAGCAACAGCGTTATTTTTAAATCACCTTTGCAGGGGATATGACTTTTGGGGGTGGGGGGTTTTCAATAGAGCGGACCTTCTATTTTCATGGAAGGTCAGCTATACATGGTGATAACAGTGGAATATGCCTGTGCAATGTGTATTAGTACAGAAGCTTATACATTCCTTTAGGAGAGCATGTGACAGGGTGATTTACAGGCAAGATATTATGGTAGAAAGAGGCAGACACATAAATAGTGTGTTGTATAAATTATGTAGTTCTCTAATATACACAATCTCCGTGAACTATGTGAATTTAAATAAAAAATAAAATCAAGCCCCGTGCCTTAAATACCATAACAAAAAAAAAAAAGTAAAGTCTCTTCAGAAGCAAGATGTGATTCACTCCATTCGCAAACCACAAGTCCTCTAGCAAAGCATTATACATTTTTCTCTACTCCATCAAGAAAACCATGAATTCCTCCACCAAAAATTGAAAATGCAGTCACATGCTTTTTTGCTTTTCTAGCTATAGAAAGGAAATGGCACTTTAGATCCCGATCTTCCAGGTTGCCTACACTCTCCTCTTCACTGTTTCAGATACCCCATTACAGTACACTCAAATGGAATTTGCTACTCTAAACATCTCCTCCAGGTACACATATTAGCCGTCACATGATAAGAAGTAAAGAAATTGCATATAGTGTAAAATCCCAATAAATGAAATAAACAGATCAGTAAAAAAATTATTTTAGTGCATAATAACACTATATGGAATTGTGGGTTCGTATCTGTTCTTCAGTGCGTGCTGTCAGTTCGTTCCTGTCTTTCAATGCGTTCTATTTATAGTTTGCTTCAGTTTTTCAGTGCGTTCTTGTCCGCTCGTTTCTGATTTTCAGAACCTCAGAATCCACATCTTCATGGTGTGTGGGGGAGTTCCCCTTCTTCAGGAGTGCGGGGTTCCTGGTGTCCTCATATTTCCTGATTCTTTTCTCCCCTATGTGAATACAAAAAAAGGTATACTTAGCACACAGATTTTTAAGGCAAGAAATAGGAATATGAAACATTTCTTTGAAGTGCCGTCAAATTGTCTGTTTTGGCCGAGTCCCAAGCTGAAAACATGAGTTTTTCCCTTTCAAAAGCTGGAATACTTGCCTGTTTTGTTAAAGTTTCACACATGGAGAGACCCCTAGTATCCACTGGAGCACCTGCATGGGACACCATAAAAAGGTTGTTATGGTGTCCCACACTAGTGCTCCTGCGTCCAGATGTGTAAACAGCTGTTGGTTGTCCTCTCCTTACACTGAATCAAGTTTGCATTTCATTATAGTTCCAAACACATCTAGACAACAATGTACTAAACTTCTTTTCATACAAATAGGCATGAACAAATGTAGTTAAGTTTTTATTTCTGGTAATTTTGTTTACATTCTCAGATGACTTCATCTGTTGTTAAAAAACAACCAATTAGTTGTTAAGGATGCTGGTGGCCCCCTCTCCTTATAAACGCTTGTCTCAAAATACCATCCAAAACGTTCTCTTCATTCTTGCCAAGACCTGCTCTTTAGCTCCCTTTTCACCTCCTCCCATGCCCGCCTCCACGACTTCTTCCGAGCTGCTCCCATCCTCTGGAATTCCCTACCCCAATCTGTTCAAGTATCTCCTACTCCTACTGAAAATCCTTCTCTTTAGAGAATCTATCCTGCCTCCACCTAACAACTGTATTTTTATTTCCTTCATCAGCTCATCCCTCACAGCTATTACACTTGGATCACTTGACCCTCCCTCTTAGATTGTAAGCTCTAATGAGCAGGGCCCTCTGATTCCTCCTGTATTTAATAATAATAATAGTAATAATGCAGCTGAAGACTAATTAGTGCTATTGCATATGGCAAGTTAATCTTATCCAACCGCACCTTTAGCGTTTCTTACAACTCTACTGCCTCCTCTCCTCTTCCTTTCTCTGTTGGGGTCCCCCAAGGTTCTGTTCTTGGACCTCTTCTATTTTCAATCTACGCCTCTTCCCTGGGTCAACTGATAGCCTCCCATGGCTTCCAATACCACCTCTACGCTGACGACACTCAAATCTATTTCTCTACCCCCTCAGCTCACTCCCTCTGTCTCCTCACATATCACTAATCTACTATCAGATATATCCGTCTGGATGTCACACCACTTCCTCAAACTCAATCTACCCAAAACCGAACTTATAATTTTTCCACCCCCATATGCCCCTTCCCCTGATCTCTCTGTCAAAATCGATGGCACAACTATCAGCCCATCCCCGCATGCCAAGGTTCTAGGTGCAGTCCTGGACTCTGAACTCTCCTTCAAGCAACACATCCAAGCACTGTCCAAATCCTGCCGCCTCCACCTCCGCAACATCGCCAAAATACGCCCCTTTCTAACCAATGACACAACAAAGCTCTTAATTCACTCGCTCGTCATCTCTCGCCTCGACTACTGCAACTCCCTTCTCATTGGCTTACCTCTACATAGTCTATCACTTCTTCAATCCATCATGAATGCTGCTGCCAGACTCATCCACCTTACCAATCACTCTGTGTCTGCCACTCCTCTCTGTCAATCCCTCCACTGGCTTCCACTCGGCCAAAGAATTAAATTCAAAATACTAACAACTACGTACAAAGCCATCCACAATTTCGCCCCCAGCTACATCACTAGCCTAGTCTGTAAATACCAACCTACTCGTTCTCTTCGTTCCTCTCAAGACCTCCTGCTCTCTAGCTCCCTCGTCACCTCCTCCCATGCTCGCCTCCAGGACTTTTCCAGAGCCTCTCCAATCCTATGGAATGCCTTACCCCAATCTGTCCGCCTATCTCCTACTTTATTAGCTTTTAGACGATCCCTGAAAACCCTTCTCTTCAGAGAAGCATATTCTACCCACACCTAACAATAACAACCGTATTTTCATTTTCTCCATCAGCTCATCCCCCCACAGTATTACTTTTTGTTCCAATTGACCCCCCCTTCTAGATTGTAAGCTCCAACGAGCAGGACCCTCTGATCCCTCCTGTATTGATTTGTATTGTAATTGTACTGTCTGCCCTCATGTTGTAAAGCGCTGTGCAAACTGTCTGCGCTATATAAATCCTGTATAATAATAATATAATAATGTTTCTAAAAGCAGTACAAAACATTGTTTGCATGTGCACATAGCCACATAATAATTCAGATTCATAGGCTGGCATGTAAGAGAATTATTTATAAGCAGTAAGATGTGAAGTGTATGACTCCTCTTTACTGGACTGCTTAGATCGTTTATATTTTTTTTTATGGAAAAGTTATTTTTGAAATATTACGATTTTTCTTTGAACTTTACAAGGCAAGCGATTCAGTGTTTCTACATTATACTTACAAACTTTTGGCTCAACTAAAAGATATTGAATCTTCATGAGTGTGATGATATTTGGATCATAAGTGCTTATAGCATTTGTTACCCCAACACTTCATATTCCTGATATGTGCCTGCTGTACCATGCACTTTTATGAGAGTCTCCTGTTCTCTATGTATTGCTTTCTTTGTGTGGAATCCCTGGTGTTTCTGCCAGTCCCCCTGCTTTCCTATTAAAATCTGACCACACTAAGCAGGAGAGCACACCATGGTAAGTTCTCTAGCTATGCTAAGGGAAATAGGTATTTATAATGTTTTTTTTATATATCTATACAAAAATGTTTTGCCTTTTATTTCTTTTTTAAACTATATGGGTTGTTTTTTTTTTTACAAGGTTATCCTTTACAATCACTTTAATGATGTGTCCATGGAGCGGTTATATTTTACCAGAGGATTTGGCGGGGATGCTCAAGGCATCCGATACAGTTATTGTTAAAGTGGTTGTTAACCCACAGGGTTAAATTTACATTAACCTCTTGGTTGATTCATGTAATGCCCTGTGACTGGGATTTATAAAATAATGCAGCTATATACCTGTTTACAGAGCGCTGATCGCGCTCACGTGGCGGCACTCATGCTCTCTCCTCTCCCGATCTGACAGCTGCTGAGGGCATGGCCGAGGATCCCCCGCTGACATCAGTGCTAAAATAAATATCCCCAAAAATCTCATTAAGCGTATGTTGATTGGTTTGCGCAAAAGTTACAGCGTCTACAAACTATGGGAAAGATTTATGCCATTTAAATTTTTTTACTAGTAATGGCGATGATCTGCGATTTTTAGCGGTATTGCAACATTGCAACGGACAGATCGGACACTTTTTACACATTTTTGGGACCATTGACATTTATACAGCGATCAGTGCTAAAAAAAAAATGCACTGATTATTGTGTAAATGACACTGGTAGGGAAGGGGTTAACACTAGGGCGCGATCAAGGGGTTAAATGTGTGTTCCCTCAGTGTGTTCTAACTGTGAGGAGATAGGACTGAGTAGGAGAGGAGACATATCGCTGTTCCTACATAGTAGGAACAAACGACATGTCTCCTCTCCACTAACAGCACAGGGATTTGACACAAATCCCCGTGCTGGCACTTGTGCACGTGATCGCGCGCAGCCGGCGGCGATAACGAACTCCTGCCACACACATAAGGCCCCCAGCCATGCAGCGGGTGCACGCGCGCCCCTCTGCCAGTGCGCGCCCTCTGATGGCTCTTAAAGTAAGCTTGTACCCATACGGGTTTCGCGTAGGGAAGCCATTCTGCGCCCCTATGTAGACATGATCCGGTCGGGAACTGGTTAAATAACAAACATGTCATACACACCTGCTCTGTGCAGTTGGTTTTGCACAGAGCAGCCCCTATCCTCCTCTTCGGTCCCTCGTCGGTGCTCTATCCCTCTATCCTGCCAAGTGCCCCCAGAGCAAGCAGCTTGCAATGGGGGAACCCAAGCAAGCTCATTCCCGAGCCGCGGCTCTGTAAGTGAATGGAGCCTCAGCTCAGCCCCCCCCCCCCCATTGGCTCACTGGCTGTGATTGACAGCAGCGGGAGCCAATAAGAGAGTCCTCGGAGAGCTGAGGTTCTCGTTCATATTGCTGGATTGAGATGGGGCTCAGGTAAGTATTAGGGGGGCTGCTACAAAGAAGGTTTTTTTTAGAAGGGTAAAAAACCTGGAGCCTTTAGAACCATTTTAAAGGACTCATTTTATGTTAAAGGAAAAGGAAGTATTTTATGTTAGTGCAAGGATTCAAAGAGTAACATTTGAGAAAAAAAAAATCCCCTCTGGGGATCAATGTACATTACAGGGATTAATTTACGCAGCGCTTTACATATACATTGTACATTCACATTGGTCCCTACCTTCAAGGAGCTTACAATCTAAGGCCCCTAACTCACATTCATATACTAGGGCCAATTTAGACAGCATGTTTTTGGAGTGTGGGAGGAAACCGGAGTACCTAGAGGAAACCCACGCAGGCACAGGGAGAACATGCAGACTCCAGGCAGGTAGTGTCGTGGTTGGGATTCGAACCAGCGACCCGTTTTACTGCCACTACACCACTGTGCCGCCCTATGAGGGCATGATTCTTTTTCCATCTCAGTGATTCTGTTTTTGAATTTTTTTTAAACATTGTCTCAATTCTGACATGTTGGTGTTATATCTTTCACTTGGATGTTGCACTGTCTCTGTACAAATGACACTGGCTGGGAAGGGGTTAACATCAGGGCCGATCAAAGGGTTAATGGTGTGCCTAGCTGGTGCTACAGTATAGTGGGGGAGGTGCTTTTACTAGTGGACTGGTGTACCTGCTTTACAAGAACACAGGATCCATGCCTTCTGTACGTAGATTCACAGCGGGAGCGAGCCGGCGGCGGCGCGCACTCGCACCCAAATCACTGAAGTTCAGCATCACGTATATATATGTGATCCTGCGCAGCGCGGCCACCCTGTAGCAGTAAATGTGGTATAGGGTGGTCGGCAAGTGGTTAAAGACCTAAGATTAAATCGTTTTCTCAAATAATACAGTCACCATTTGACGATTTGTATATTGGGATCATATCCTCTCTTAAAGGGGCGTTCTGGCCACGTTTTTTTTTTATTTAAAAGTCAGCAGCTACAAACACTGTAGCTGCTGACTTTAAATAAGGACACTTACCTGTCCAGTGAGCCCGCAATGTCGACCCCCCCCCCCCCCCCCCCGAAGCCGATCCGTCCTTCGGGTCGGCTGCCGCCGCCGCCGCCATTTTAACGAAGGGGAACAGGCAGTGGAGCCTTACTACTGCGCATACGCGAGTCGCTTTGTGAATGGCCCCGTTGTTTTCTGGGATACACACGTCCCAGAAGCCAACGGGGCCGCTCGCCGAAGAGGAGGAAGCGTCGCGGAATAGGAAGAGGCAGATTAGGAAGACTGCCTAGCAACAGGGGTTTCTAGTAAGTTAAAACATGTTTTTTTTTTTTTTTTCAAATATTTTTTTTTTATTTTTTTAAAGAATATTAATGCTATTTTTTATTTTAGGGTGGCCCTCCACTTTAAACACCTCTTAATTTTTTTGCAGTAGTTTCTGGTAACTGAAGTCCTCCAACCACCTTAATAGCTTTTCTGCCCTTCTCTGGACTCTTTCCAGTTCGAGGACACCCTTCCTGAAGATTGGTAATCAAAACTGGATGGCATACTGAATGGCTGAACCAGGGTTTTGTAAAGTGGTAGAATTATAAGTTATAATTAATATCCTTTACAATGCAAGACAATAGTTTGCTAGCCTTGCTTGCTGCAGTTTGCATTGCATGCTTTTGCTGAGTATATGCTCTACAAGGACCCCCAGATTATTTTCCATCCTGGATTCCCCCAGAGGTTCTCCCTCTAATGTGTAACCTGCATTCCTATTTTTAGCTCCCAAGTGCATTACTTTACATTTTTCCACGTTGAACCTAATCTCTCATATGGCAGGCCTCCCCTCTATTTTAAGTAGGTCTTCATGTAAAGTTGTTATATCCTGTTGCAAAGTTATTGCCCTGCTTAGTTTTGATGTTTCTCATCTCTAGACTACCTTATCAATAGTTTTTGTGAGGTCCCCAGAACAGGACACAGTATTATAAATGGGGTCTAACTAGAGATTTCCTTTCTGATGGTGAATCCTCTAGTGATGCACAGTGGAGGCTGGTGTTTTTTTGTTTGTGTGGGGGCAGAAAACAACTGAACCCCCCCCCCCACGCGGCAACTCAAAACCTACCATCACCCCCTCCCTGCCGGTCGGTCTACTGGCACTTACCCCATCTAGGTGGCGAGGACCGGGCATCCATGGAGCGGCGGCAGGGATCGGGGATCCAGGCATTGGCGGGGACCGGGCGGCTCTTCTCCTCCTCGTTTCCTCTGTGCGTCTCCTCCCCTCCTCCTAGGCATCAAATAGGATCACCTGTCCTTTCAGCCAATCGGGGGACGGGTATCAGACCCGCTTCCCGATTGTTCGGGAGGAGTATCAGTGTTGCAACAGTGAATATTCATTCGCTGTTGCAACACACCTGTGTGGGCTTCGGGTGCATCCTCAGCATCCTGAGCCCACCCTATTTTGAAGCCTATTAGAGCCTATGGCTCTAATCAGGCGCTTCAAAAAAAAGCCTGGCCGCTGTAATATATGCACCCGGTGCCCTGAAAGGGGCCGGATGAATGAATAGGGGGCGGCCGGGGATAGATTCATGCTATGCATGAATCTATTCATTGCATATAGGGGGTGGCGAGGAGAGAAGGGGCGGCACCTGGGCGCCCCTAATGGACGGCCCACCCTTGATGATGCATCTGAAATCTTTTTTTTCTCTATTGTTCTGGCCAAGGAGGTGGATGTACTGGGAAGGGAAGTTGATTGAATTTCTTTACATACCGGACAACTGTATTATTTGAACCATGAATGGGATGTTTTTATAATTACACATATCAACTTCAGATTTCATAGGCTATTTCAACATTCACATTTTCCATCTGCTCAGTGTGACCTCAGATTAATGGCCAGCACTTTGCAGAAATTATAGCAATATGTAACGTTCCAAATGTTTGTATATGGGGTATTTAACCCTTTCTGGTTGGCGGGACCTGGCCCTCCAAAAATTCATAATGCTCGAGGCATTACATTGTCATCGGGAACCTGCTACAGCAGCAGCCAATAATAAACTCGCAGCAGGAGCTGTTGGTGAC
Organism: Lithobates sylvaticus; assembly: GCA_028564925.1. Taxonomy (NCBI): domain Eukaryota; kingdom Metazoa; phylum Chordata; class Amphibia; order Anura; family Ranidae; genus Lithobates; species Lithobates sylvaticus. The sequence goes on along the minus strand of CM053030.1, from coordinate 100,586,590 downwards.
AAGGAAGTCATGGCGCTGGGACACCAAGTAAGCACCCTATTCCCAGCATAAACAAGAGATGCCCATTGTGTGCATATATGTAGCAGTGTTAAAGCAAACCGCTGTGCTGCCACCTATAAGGGGTTAAAATACAGTGATGGTTTTATTTATCCCTATTTAAATATATTTTTGAAGCTCATTTGTCTTCACAATGTGATAGGATGAAGCAGGCTCAATTTACACAGCTATATATATACAGTGGTGTGAAAAAGTGTTTGCCCCCTTCCTCATTTCCTGTTCCTTTGCATGTTTGTCACACTTAAGTGTTTCGGAACATCAAACCAATTTAAACAATAGTCAAGGACAACACAAGTAAACACAAAATGCAATTTGTAAATGAAGGTGTTTATTATTAAAGGTGAAAAAAAATCCAAACCATCATGGCCCTGTGTGAAAAAGTGATTGCCCCCTAAACCTAATAACTGGTTGGGCCACCCTTAGCAGCAACAACTGCAACCAAGCATTTGCGATAACGTGCAATGAGGCTTTTACAGCGTCCTGGAGGAATTTTGGCCCACTCATCTTTGCAGAATTGTCCTAATTCAGTTACATTAGAGGGTTTTCGAGCATGAACGGCCTTTTTAAGGTCATACCACAACATCTCAATAGGATTCAGGTCAGGACTTTGGCTAGGCCACTCCAAAGTCTTCATTTTGTTTTTCTTCAGCCATTCGGTGGTGGACTTGCTGGTGTGTTTAGGATCATTGTCCTGCTGCAGAACCCAAGTTCGTTTCAGCTTAAGTACACGAACAGATGGTCGGACATTCTCCTTCAGGATCTCTTGGTAGACAGCAGAATTCATAGTTCCTTTTATCACGGCAAGTCTTCCAGGTCCTGAAGCAGCAAAACAGCCCCAGACCATCACACTACCACCACCATATTTTACTGTTGGTATAATGTTCTTTTTCTGAAATGCAGTGTTCCTTCTACGCCAGATATACTTGGACACACACCTTCCAAAGAGTTCCACTTTTGTCTCATCGGTCCACAGAATGTTGTCCCAAAAGTCTTGGGGATCATCAAGATGTGTTGTGGAGAAATTGAGACGAGCTTTGATGTTCTTTTTGCTCAGCAGTGGTTTTCTCCTTGGAACTCTGCCATGCAGGCCATTTTTGCCCAGTCTTTTCCTGATGGTGGAGGCATGAACGCTGACCTTAACTGAGGCAAGTGAGGCCTGCAGTTCCTTGGACGTTGTTGTGGGGTCTTTTGTGACCTCTTGGATGAGTCGTCGCTGCACTCTTGGGGTAATTTTGGGCGGCCGGCCACTCCTGGGAAGGTTCACCACTGTTCCATGTCTTCGTCATTTGTGGATAATGGCTCTTACTGTGGTTCGCTGGATTCCCAAAGCTTTGGAAATGGCTTTATAACCCTCTCCAGACTGATAGATCTCAATTACTTTCTTTCTCAATTGTTCCTGAATTTCTTTGGGTCTCGGCATGATGTGTAGCTTTTAAGGATCTTCTGGTGGACCTTACTGTGTCAAGCAGCTCCTATTTAAGTGATGCCTTGATTGTGAACAGGTGTGGCAATAATCAGGCTTGGGTGTGGCTAGAGAAATTGAACTCAGGTGTGGACAACCACAGTTATAGTATGTTTTAACAAGGGGGGCAATCACTTTTTCACACAGGGCCATGATGGTTTGGATTTTTTTTCACCTTTAATAATAAACACCTTCATTTACAAATTGCATTTTGTGTTTACTTGTGTTGTCCTTGACTATTGTTTAAATTGGTTTGATGTTCCGAAACACTTAAGTGTGACAAACATGCAAAGGAACAGGGAATGAGGAAGGGGGCAAACACTTTTTCACACCACTGTATATATATATATATATATATATTTATTCCCTATTTGTCATAGCACCTATTATTTCCAACAACAGGAGTCGATGAGAGCTGACATTTCAAACAACATGGATAAGAAACACTGCTTGTTATGCCAAATGATCCACATGTTATAGTGAATTTGTGTTTTTAAGGACAACTTTTAAGGACAACTTGTACCCAACGTGTATTTGTCCTTAAAAACACATTAGACCTTCAATCAGCTCCATTAATGCTTTCATCAGAAAGTGACATTTTCTCAGTTCTTACAACTAGCCATTGGAGTGGCTCCCAGATTTCTCTCACGGCAGGTTGTAGCTGTCATGCTTTTAAAAGACAAAGTAAAGTGGTTCTAAATGCAAGACATTTTTTTTACCTTAAAGTAGAACTACAGGTATAGGCAAAAGCTTTTTTTTTTTTCATTTTAGTAAGGGAGAGTTATAAACGCCTGTCAGTTTTTTTTCGCCATCTATGTCCCATTGCGGAGATTTTTCTTCACTTCCTGTTTCATAGCCAACAGGAAGTGAGAGGAAATCCTTGCAAATCTAGTGAATTCCTTGGGGACCCCCAGGTCACCAGAACTAGTGTCCATATTGAAAGAAGTACTTTTCTGGGGACAACCCAAAGTTTGTTTACTTTCACTTTCAATGATAATGGTAAATGGGACAAATAGAGAGGGTGAATCTCCTTAACGGGGGCACAGACAGAAATAAAAACTGATAGGAGTTCTAATCCCTCTCCACTCTACCCAAAACTATAAACAACTGTTGCCTTTACTTATACTTTAAAGTATAACTACATTTTTTTTTTTTACATTTTGGATAGAGGGATTAGAACAACTGTCATGTTTTTATTACTGTCTGTGTCCCCCCTCCCCCCCGTTAAGGAGACTCACTATCTCTATTTGTCCTGTGGAGTGAAAGGAAAAGAAAATCCCAAATTTTGAGTTGTCCCTAGGACAGCTGGTCACAGAATGTCAACAAACCGCGGCAACAAGATGTTACAGCGTTCTCAAGCTTGTTACCGCTTACAGTGTATACCAATCACACTGATTGCCCCCCCAATAAAGAGGACCTGTCACCAGCCATCAAAATATCTGTCACCAGCCCATACCCAGTACCTGAGTACCTGTCACAGTCCATGTGAGTACCTGTCAAAGCCCATCTCGGTACCTGTCACCACCCATCAGAGTACCCGAGTACCTATCTGTAGCCCATCAGAGTACCCGAGTACCTATCTGTAGCCCATCAGAGTACCCGAGTACCTATCTGTAGCCCATCAGAGTAACTTGAGTACTTGTCACCAGCCCATCAGAGAAGCCGAGTACCTGTCACCAGCCCATCAGAGTACTCGAGTACCTGTCACCAGCCCATCAGAGTAACTTGAGTACTTGTCACCAGGCCAACAGAGTACACAAGTACCTATCTGCAGCTCATCAGGTTACCCAAGTACCTGTCTCCAGCCCATGCCTCATAGAATATACGTTGGGGTTTGCTTTCCAAAATGGGGTCATTTTGTGGGTAATTCCACTGTCCTAGTGCTCCAGAACCATCAAAAGTGTGATAGGTAGGAATGAAATGAGATGTGTAATTTATGGTCCTAGAACGTCTGAAGGTGCTACTTCAATGTTGGACCTCTGTATGTGGACTGGTTGTGTAAAAGTCTCACACATGTGGTATTGCCATACTCAGCACGAGTAGCAGAATATATTTTGTGGTGTAATTTTTGCTATATACATGCTATGAGTTAGAAATATCTTATAAATTGACAACTTTGTGTAAAAAAAATAAGTTTTAATTTTCTTTCCACGTTTTCCGAAGACTTGTGGAAAAAAATTAACCATTCAAAAGACTCATAATGCTTCAAAGAATATACATTGGGGTTTCTGCTTTCCAAAATGGGGTAATTTTGTGGGTAATTCTATTGTCCTGGTGCTCCAGGGCCTTCAAAAATTTAATAGTTAGGAAATTAGAGGTGTAATTTATGCTCCTAAAACCCCTGATGGTGCTCCCTGCATGTTGGACCTCTCTATGTGGGCAGGCTGTGTAAAAGTCTCACACATGTGGTATCGCCATACTCAGGAGGAGTAGCAGAATGTATTTTGGGTTGTCATTTTTGCTCTATACGTGCTATGAGTTAGAAATATATTATAAATTGACAACTTTGTGTAAAAAAAAATAGGTTTTCATTTTCTTTCCACGTTTTCCGAAGACTTGTGGAAAAAATGAACCGTTCAAAAGAATCATAATGCCTCATAGAATAGACATTGGGGTGTTTGCTTTCCAAAATGGGGTCACTTTGTGGGTAATTCTATTGTCCTGGTGCTCCAGGGCCTTCAAAAATGTAATAGTTAGGAAATTAGAGGTGTAATTTATGCTCCTAAAACCCCTGATGGTGCTCCCTGCATGTTGGACCTCTCTGTGTGGCTAGGCTATGTAAAAGTCACACACATGTGGTATCACCATACTTGGGAGGAGTAGCAGAATGTATTTCAAGTTTAATTTCTTTAGTGTTGTCACATGAAAGGGTTTTCACTTTTGTGAGATACTGTAGATACGGGTATCTCAGTCCCAACCACTTTCAGACCGGACCAATTTGCAGCCAAAGGACCAGGCCCTTTTTTGCGATTCGGCACTATGTCGCTTTAACTGACAATTGCGCGGTCGTGCGGCGTGGCTCCCAAACAAAGTTGACGTCCTTTTTTTCCCACAAATAGAGCTTTCTTTTGGTGGTATTTGATCGCCCCTGCGGTTTTTGTTTTTTGCGCTATAAACCAAAAAGAGCGACAATTTTGAAAAAAAAACGCATTCTTTTTTATTTTTTGCTATAATAAATATCCCCCAAAAATATTTAAAAAAACGTTTTTTTTCCTTAGTTCAGGCCGATACGTATTCTTCTACATATTTTTGGTAAAAAAAATCGCAATAAGAGATTATTGATTGGTTTGCGCAGAAATTATAGCGTTTACAAGATAGGGGATAGTTTTATAGCATTTTTATTAATTTTTTTCTTACTAGTAATGGCGGCGATCAGCGATTTTTATTGTGACTGCGACATTATGGTGGACACATCGGACATTTTTGACACATTTTTGGGACCATTGTTATTTATACAGCAATCTAAGCTATTTAAATGCATTGATTCCTGTATAAATGACACTGGCAGTGAAGGGGTTAACCACTAGGTGGCAGTGTAGGGGTTAAGTATGCCTAGAGGTGTGTTTCTTACTGTGGGGGGCGTGGCTGGGAGAGGTGTTAATTGTGTTTCAAGTTAAATGGCTGAAAGTTTGTCCAGGCACAGAGGTAAAGAGGTTTAACATGGTATTATGTATGTGTGATGAAAAATATATACAGATGCAGTATGTGATTTACCTCCTACTGATTTCCTGGACGCAGAAACATTCTGTGCTATGGCCACATACACATTGGACGACTAACTGAAACCAGGTTGTATGGGCCCAGAAGAGGGGTTTTGCTAACTACAGTTGTCTCACTATTGTGCCCAGTCACCTCCACATCCCCAGCCTGCCGACTGACCGGTGAAGGATCAGCAGCACTCTGAGAAGGCGATCACTGTGCTCATCCCTCCTGACAAATATATTCCAGTGTTAGATTGATACCATTGGTGGTGAACATATCCTTGTCCTCGTCTCTCCTCAAAAGAAATATTCCACTGTCTGACTGATGGCACTCTGCAATGTACAGATTTCAGGTAATTATACAAAAATAAGGTTTGCTTTTATATTTTCAAGGAAAACAATTCTCTCCAGGTCAGTTATACGCATTGTAAGGATTTGAGCAAACTTCAGTGTAGGATCTTAGCTGTCAATGTTCTGTTTAAAATGACAGTTGGACTCCACTCCTACTTAGTCTGCCTGCTTTGGTTACATGATCAGTTCCAGTATTGTAATAAAAGAGGAAACTGCTGAGAAACCTATTGCAACCAGCAGGAAATTAAATTTGTAGCATAGTTGTCATGGTTACAAGGGTGAAGCCTTTGTTTTAGTTTTTTTTTACATTTTAGAAAATAATATCTGGCTGCAGATTGATTCAGAGATCAGTTGTGCATATTATTGGTTCTCCCACCTTCAGAAGATAGGTTTGTCAATAGCTGATAGTAACCAAATTATTTTGATTGTTTTTTTTTTTTTTTTTATTATTTGTGGGCCACATAGCAAGAATTCTCCTTTTGAAAACAAATTGCATGCCACCACAACTTATAGATTTGGTGAGTAATTTTATTTTTCGTTATCTCATATTCAGTCTGATATTTAACAAAAAATGATGTAGTACAATAATTGTATACAACAAGTTTAATATAATATAAAAAAACATTACTAGGGAAACACTGGACACAAATTTATTTCAAAACTTCAGTGTCCCTTGAAAAAAGTGGACGGTACATTGTAAGAATATTTGAAGTCGACATGGAAAAGACCTCATTTAAATTTTACAAAGTATTTGAAAATTCAATCATCACAGGATTCCTAAAGTAAGACATTACAAGTTGAACACATTCTCTTGGATCAATAGGGCACATCAAATGTATTGTAATCACAACAATCCAAAAAAGTGTGACTTGGGTCCAGTAGATGATGTTAAAAAAAAAGATATGTGCTGGCAAGCTGGAAATATCCAACTTTGGTTGTAATAGTATATTAAAGTGTATGTATAGACTATTTTTTTTATTTTTGGATAAAGTGGGGAAGCACTAAAGGGTTTTAATGAAAACAAGGTGAGTGGAAGTCAAATATTCTGGTGACAACTGTATAAAATGGGATTTCTTCTCACTTTTCTCTTCCCAGCAAGAAATTCACAATAGCCTGATAGGGCTTTCAACACCTCCCGACTCCAACCAAAACTGGAAGAATAATGTTGCTTATACATACACTTAAAATGTATTGATAACCAACATTTTTTTTTTTTTTAAGGAAAAGGTCAGTGCCCCATCTGGTTTTTGTTTGTGTCATGCTGGGGAAACTCCAAAGTGAGGGGTTCAAAACATTCCACGCTATAGCCAAAACTACACAACATTTTTTTTTTTTTTAAAACATTAAAATAAAAAACAAAAACATAAAAAAGAATTGGACTACAGAGGACCTGACAGAAGGCCATCTATATTTCAAACGAACTTCTCATAGCTTTATAATTTACAGTATGGGCTACAATACCACTGTGCGGTATTCTGGCATTTAATATACAGTATTTTCCAAAAGACATTATCAGAAAGTTACCAATTTTATATTCTACAGTAGATTATAACTTTAAAGGCAAGGTCTTTTCTATACATTTATTAAAAATAGCTCTAAAACTTAACTATTTTGAAAGTGAACACAGCTTATAAAAACAGAAGCACAAGGCTAATACTCTTAAGTCAGTTTGACTACGGTCCCACATAGTGGGCATTGTTTTGCTTAGGAAAATATTCATGTAAAAAGCAAACGTTAAAAGAGAAGGTCTTTCAGTGGAGGACGGTGGGGGGAGTGTGATATGGAAACTCCATTCACTCAAACAAAAGACAGGCTCTAGGGGGCCCAGAAATGCTACTTCATTTGAGCTCAGCATTGGTGCTTTGTAGACTTCAATCAATAAGTCAAACAAAATAAACCAAATGGAGCCAAATTGTTAATGGAAGAGATCCCATTTTATGGTCAGGGCATGAATGCTGAAGGACAACACACACATTTCATAAGGGGTAACACCTTAGCAGTACTTCAAAAAGATTTTGTTGGGCGAGGGTGGTACCCTACCGACTTAGTGATAAAGCATGCCAAAAGCAGATGTTTCCTAGAGGACATACCTAGAAGAACTTTTACAATTTCCAGATGCCTTACAGGTGTTTATACATTTAATGTAGATACAGTATAAACCTTATTTTGAAATGTCTCCAGACTTGTATAATGTTTTGCTTCCCATTGCATGCACCATGGGTAGACGTCAAAATGTGAAGTAGGTTAGGCTAAAAATCATATTTAAGCAGAACTTTTAGGTCATTTAGGTGACATTTTTAGTTTTGGAAAAGGCAGGGAAGGCTTACAATAGGCTTAATAAACAAAGAAAAACTGTCTTTGGTTGGGCAGTAGATTGCACACCATACTCGCCTCGCCCCCCTCCACTGAAAGACACTTTAGTGGGCATCTCCTTTAAAACAGTTCTTTTACATGCAAACTTGTCACATATAAATTCAATAATATCACTTAAGTCATTTTACTTTTAAAGAATTATCATATTTTAGCAACAGTTATAATGATAAAATGGATGCAAACAAAAAAGAAAAGAAAAAAACAGTGGTGCTGCCTGTAGCAAATATAAATATCTTAAATATCTGGATGTGTTACTTTTTGGATCTGCACTAGAAAAATGACAGCTTAATTTTATTACTAAAAGGGTAACACCGTTGTTTTGCTTCAGCATTTTCTATCTTGTTACACAGGCACCCAGTAAAATACATAGTGCATACACAGAACGCTAATTGTACTCATACAATATACTGTATAATCAATTTCAGGTTTTTTTTTTCTTGCATATTACATACTGTGCATGCAACGTAATGTCTGCAAACAATACAACATGTTTGAGCTGAACAAAACTTGCTCTACAAAAAAACACTGAATCACACACATGCCTCGCCAATTTTTTCAGAACTGGGGGAAGGTGCTGCGCAGCCCTGGATCAGGTAGTTCCCCTTCTCCTTCAAGGTTACTTTACTAGTGTTGCATAATATTTGCGCTCCATTGTTATGTTTCTTCTTAGTGCACTTAGTGCTTGTAATACAGAGAGCTACTAGAAGGTCCGCATCTATTTGTAAAATAAAAGGAAATCCATTTCTAAAAGTCAAGCTTTCTAGGATCCACCCTTTCAGGGTCAAAAAAATGCATGATATGCAAAAAAAAAAAAAAATGTATAAAATGAAAGAAAAAAAAAAAGTAATTACAGAGAGGTATGCATACGTGTTGACATGCAATACATAGTAAAGCTGTCTGAGATTCTGCCATCAGTCCAGTGGGATATCTACCTATACCCTGTTATATAATTGAGCATATTTAATATGGGAAAGACCATATGCAAATTGAAGCAACCTATACCAACAGAGTGATAGCCAAGAAAAACACTGTAGGATAGGTAATTGATGAAGGGGGCCAGACTACCTCAAATGTCCGCCCAATGTTTGTCACTGCTTGTTTTCTATAAAAAATATGAATCTCCTATTCATGAGCTGCAGCGTATAGCTCTACCTTACCGTACTACTACTGTATGTTCACTTTTATTGAGTCACTCATATTATTGCAGCCAATAAGAAAATGCTTGAAGTGGTATTAACAACTTCAGCCCCAGAAGATTTGGCTGCTCAATGCGATACGGCACTGCATCTCTTTAACTGACAATTGTGCGGTCATGCAAAATTAATGGCCTTTTTTTTCCCACAAATGGAGCTTTCTTTTGGAGGTATTTGATCACCTCTGCGTTTTTTATTGTTTGAGCTATAAACAAAAGAATAGCGACAATTTTGGAAAAAACACAATATCTTTTATGATTTCCTTTAATAAATATCCCACATAAAAAAAAAACAAACACGTTTTTCCTCAATTTAGGCTTATATATATTCTTCTACATATTTTTGGTAAAAAAAAAAAAAAAAATCGCAATAAGCGTATATTGATTGGTTTGCGCAAAAGTTAATGCGCCTACAAAATAGGGGATAGATTTATGCCATTTTTATTATTATTGTTGTTAATGGCGGCAATCTGCGATTTTTTTTATTGGGACTGCAATATTGCGGCAGACATATCGGACACTTTTGACACATTTTTTTGGGACCATTGACAATTATACAGCGATCAGTGCTATAAAAATGCACTGACTACTGTATAAATGTCACTGGCAGGGAAGGGGTTAACACTAGGGTGCGATCAAGGGGTTAACTGTGTTCCCTCACTGTGTTCTAACTGACGGGGGGATGGGTCTTACTAGGGGAAGTGAGAGATCGGTGTTCATACTTATTATGAACACACAATCAGTCTCTTCTCCCCTGAAAGAACCGGGATCTGTGTGTTTACACACACAGATCCCGGTTCTCGTTCTGTCCTGAGCGATCGCGGGTGCCCGGCGGTCATCGTGCCTGCCGGGCACTCGCATCGGCTCCAAGGGTGAGCCCCTAGTGGCCATAATGGGAAGCATAAGGTAAAGTCGATTTGCCCAGCCGAGCCAACCTGCCGCAGTAAAACTGCGGCGGCTGGTCTGCAAGTGGTTAAACCCAAAAGCAAACATTTATTAAATTGGGCTTATCATTTCTTAGATGTTATGGCTAGATTTTCAGGCTCTTTCTTTCTTCTAATCCAGCCAACGAGTCTGTTGCATTTCAAAAGCAGAATGCATCAGGTACAGAGATAAGACAAACAATTTAACGCTAGCAGGTATGCTTACAGTAATCAGCTTTTATTTATTTAAAACCTTTATCCCAATAGAAAAAAAAAAAAGCTGGAGTTTGGCTTTAATTTGTTAGTGTATCTAAATCTGCTAGTATATCTAACACTCTCCTCCCCTCCCCCAGACTGTCAATGGTGCTGTCCACAGGTGCTCCTTGTGCTCATTCATCCAGAGTGTGGCCACTCTAAGGCCTCATTCTCACGAGGCGGATCCACTTCCACGGAGCCCGCCAGCTCAGCGGGAGATCTCTCCGTTGATCTCCGTTGAGCCGGCGGATGACAGGTCCTTCTCTGCTCACTGAGTGGGGAGGGGCTTGTCGAGCAACCCTAGTTTGGACAGCATGTCAGTTTTTATCTGATCTCACCCGATCTGATCCGCCAGCGATGGATCCGAAAGTAGGGCCATCCGTCTGCTTTTGGCGGATCAGACCGGGTCGGATGTCAGCGGACATGTCACCGCTGACATCCTTCGCTCCATAGACTAGCATGGAGCGCCCGTCCAGGTCCGCCGTCAAAACTGACAGGCGGACCTGAACGGTCCGACAGTGTGAAAGGGGCCTAAAGCAGGAGGTGTGTCACTGGACAGATCACCAGGTAAAACCAGAGTGCAAAAAAAAGGCTAAGAAAAGGGTGATTCAACTGCTGGGACATTTTTTTACCTTAATGCAGGGAAAGCATTAAAGTCAACGACTCAAGCCATTAGATCAACACTATGGCCGGGAGCTATTATTTTCTGTAGGAGAATGGTTAGTAATGGCAGCCTCCACTTTTCGTTACTACAAGTTCTCTTTAATAGCCAAGAGCACTAAAATTATGATTTTTAAAATAACACATATCTTTTCCATCCTCAGAAAGCATATGCACAGCAACAAAAACAGAGGAGAGAAGCTGTAGAAAGAAGGAATGTGAAGCAACTCTTAGTTATGTATTGTGCAGCTGAACGCTACTGCCTGTAATGATGTAATCTCAGACACATCGGGTCCAGGAATGCCTTCTGTTACATAACTCCATCCACAAAGTCTAGCCTCGGCTTCATAAGTCATCAGATGTTTTAAAATGTAAATAGAAGGCTGTTTGAACTACCAGGCTTTTGATTATCCCAATAGTAAGAAAGGAATTATATCCGGATGCATGCTCAATGTTTAAGCTGAAGTATTTGAAAGAATATTAATATTTATATTAATGTAAGCTCTTCATCTTTAGGAGTGTCTATAAGAATCATTGCATTTTAAAGCTCATTGAGGAATGTAACCCCAAGCTTTATGGGTTTTTCTTTCTCAGCGAATCCAACTTTGTCTGGTGTAACTGCCACCACATGCTGGGTTCTGTGCCACCATATTCTCCCCTTACATCATTAAGGGGCCAGCTGTCTCTTATGGGTTCTCGTAGATGTTCCCCTGATGATGCACCACTGCACATGCACAGTGTGCCTAAGCCTGCCCTGAAAGCTTCAGGGATGGGTGACATGAGTATCCGAGGCGACTTTGGAAAGAAGGGTAGGCATCATCCTTGACTAGGCAAAAAAGGCAAACGTGTGGGCCTTAGACCAGCTGAAAAGGTATTTGGGGGGAAAAACATTTTTTTCCAGTGTCTAAATGTCTAATAGGAGGGGGAGTATGTAATGTCTTTAAAGAGGGTCTGCTTTAATATAAACAAACCGCTTTTTCAGATCGGCCCACACCTCAGGACCCACTGTGTCAAGTGAAAAATGAAAAAAAATCTGGACAGCTGCACTCCTCAGGTCCAGTGAAAAGCGATCTTTACTTCATGTAATCATCTAAAAAGGAATAAAATCACAGTGGGGGCAAGAGAGACATGGTTGACGCATTTCACCCTGTGTTTAGCGCTTACTCATAACCTGTCTCATCACTTGTCTGATAAACACACACCCAAGTAAAGTTAATTCCCATATGGTGAAATCTCTCTCCAAAGCAAAGTAACAAAGTAGAGAAGGATCCAAACAAACCAATCTACAATAACATAAACAACCTGACAAGACACTCCTCCAGTGTTTCACATAGAAGATAAAAACAAACATATAGAGTGTTAAATAAATGAGGGGGAATAAAACATAGTGCAAATATTGTAGTTAAAAACAAATTAAAAATATCCAAAAGGTTACAAAATGCACAACCCCTTGTAGAAATTCCACAGAGCCCATATCACAGTTAATACATAACGATAATTAAAGCGGAGCTCCACCCTAAAGTGGATCGTCCGCTCATCGGATTCCTCCCCCCTTCCGGTGTCACAATTGGCACCTTTCGGGGGGAGGGGGGACAGGATACCTGTCTTTGACAGGCATCCTTTCCCACTTCCAGAAGTCCGGGCGTGGCCGCGATGCGGCCGTGACGTCACCGCAGGGCTCCCTCCTCCTCCTCCCTCGGACGCCGGGCTAATGGCAGAGAGGAGAGGGGCCTCGCGCATGTGCAGTAGGGTTCCCGGCGTGAAGCCGAAAGGCTACACTGCCGAGTTACCTTACCCGCAATGGCGGCGGCAGCACCCGACAGCTGATGGAGACATTAGCTGCGGTGCCGACATCGAGGGACTGCAGAACAGGTAGGTGTCCATTTATTAAAAGCCAGCAGCTGCAGTATGTGTAGCTGCTGGCTTTTCATTTTTTTTTTCGGGAACACCCCTTTAAGCTAAATCACTCGTAATAGTTGGTCAAATCCAACTATAGTTCAAGCCTTCTGGGATCCTTGTCTTCAAATAAAATATACAGAAGACCTCCCTCTTGTATATAGGATTCCAAAAATGCCCCCCTCCCCTCTTTTCTGGACAACAATTTTTTCAAAACAATGTATTTTACAAGGCTAAGGGAACGTCTCCATGTGACCCATTAAAATATTTTACCACGTTTGTGGAATCATTTTTCTCTATGTGTTAATGGAGGTGATCCATCAGCCTTCTGGTGTTTCTCCCTACTTATTGAATAGAGCAAATTTTGCAAATAAATAATATACCATTTATTACAATTATTAAAAGTGGAACTACAGGCAAAATACTAAATATACAGTTGAAACATATAAGTGTTTACTCCTTACTTCTGTTTGGCCAATCTTGTGATTCACACATATGTGCCACATTGCACAGCCAGGCAATCTAATGTCAGCTCTCTACCTCCAGGCTGCTATATGGCAATCAGTATCATCACCACTGTCTATTTAGGAAATGTGTGATCTAGAACAGTGTTTCTCAACTCCAGTCTTCAAGGTGCCCCAACAGATCATGTTTTCAGAATTTCCCAGATAAAACGGCTGTGGTAATTACTAAGGCAGTGAAACTGATCAAATCATGTGTGCAAAATGATGGAAAGCCTGAAAACATGACCTGTTGGGGTGCCTTGAGGACTGGAGTTGAGAAACACTGGTCTAGAAAGCAGAAACCAGTTGTGGAATGATGTCCCTGGCTCTGTGGTGTGGCAGGGTATGTGTCTGTAGTTAGAAAGCCTAAAGAAGAGAATCATTCCTACATTCCATTCCACCCAAACAGTGTATATACTCACAACATGGGAATGTAAAAAAAACAGCCAACAAAATAATTTAGACTGTCTACACCAGGTCCAAAAAACAAAAGGTCAACTGACTCATTATTATACCCAAAGGAAATGTTGGTTTTGCTGCAGGATTACTTGTCGTGGAACTGATTTATAAAAAAACTAGAGAAAAAAGGATCACAAACGGCCCGAACCACCAGATAAAATAAAGACTACAGCAGACAGATGCTCAAGCTTAGGACTCTGTAAGGAATAAAACAAGTCAAGAATTTACCTCTTGTTGGTATTGACCAACAAGCTGGTCCCTGGGTCTCACTTAAAGCCCAACTCCATTCCAATAATAAAAAGTATCCCTTGCAGTGGAGCTGTGCCCAAACTGCAAGGGTTACTTGCTAGTTTATGTCTAGGGGATCAATAAAAGGAAATACACTTACTGAATCTTTTTTAGACTATGGCTTCTGCACCCCTGTGCTTTAGGGTCCTGCTATCACTATGTGGGGGAACGCAATCTGCTGGGGGAGCGGAGGATCACGTAAGTAAACCTGTTTCTCCTCTCCCCTGGACAAAACAAGTTATTAACCCTTGCAGTGGGGAAACAGCCCCACTGCAAGGGATAATTTTTATTTCTGCCTGGAGTTGGGCTTTAGGGGAAACCTGTCAGTATAGAAATACAGAAGCTGACTTTTTGAAAGTGCAGGCTTTGGGGCTATTATCCTTATCTTTACTTCACTGGTTAGAGAGTTACGACCTTGAACAAACATATCACCTGATATGCATATCTTGTTTTGTGTCAGTAAATCACCAAGTAGGGAAGAAAGATGACAGACCTAAGCTTGCGTTCTCAAAAAATCTAATTGCCAATGCTTCCATGTTTCCTTCCTTGCAGGGAAACTGGAGAAATGAAAAGTGTCTGTGTTGCTTACAGATTACAGATTTCACCTTTCATTCTTACAGAGCAAATTTAATTAAAAAATAAATTGATGTTAGATATAAAAGAAAGCTCCAAGTATTACAGAAATATATTTAGTATAAATATATACTAGACTATGATGATTTGTGGGTCATTTTTTTTAAAGTTTACATTATTAAGCTAACTTGATATTTATTTTTAACTTTTTCTAACCATTCACAGCATGACCTTCCCCCTACCCCCCCCCCCCCCCCCCCCCCCCCCCCAAAAAAAATGATGGCACATGTTAAAAAAACAAAAACATTAAAAACATAAATATTAATGTTGGCGCTTGTTATCACACTTCCCACAAATTCCTTTTGGCCCACCCACATGATGGCCTGCATTACTGGCCAAAAGGATCTGTGGGAGGGGGAGTGGTAGTTATTTTAATCAACAAATTATTCAACAATTATTCTGGCTGTTTGATATAGAAGATCCCTCATATTTACATACTGTAACTGCATTCCTTTCATCTTTAAAACTCTAACCCCTCACCACTTTATCCAAATCTAAAAAAAACTGCAAACAACCACCTAAGATGCCAAAGCCAATGGACCATTGCTCAGTGCAAGAGAAGTAATCAATTACAAATCTGATAAAGGAATCAAAATAAATAATACAGGTGGCAGTCTTGGTTTACCAGAAAAAATAAACATTTTTTGACTATAAAAAAAGGACGGAAAATAGTATAAATAGGTAGTTTCCAAAATGTTTCCATTTTGTATAGACGTTTGCTTAACAAGAAAATCATTGTGAGGACTGCAGCACGCTAAAAAAAAAAAAAAACACTGCAGCAAATTTACAAAACTAGGCTAATACATTTTCATTATGTTTTCTTAGATAAAACAAGTAAAGAGAGCTGAAACTAAAATGAGTAAAAAATATATTTCTGGGTAAACAATCAATGGTTCCCCAGTGATGAGCAAATCTCAAAATGTCCTTCACAAGAGATTGAGCACCATGGATAGTCATAATCCACCTAATAGCTAATAAAGGTGTCCAGTGCAACCCTTAAGTTGGTCATAGATGGATAAAATATTAAACCAAAATTCTTATGAAAAGTCTTACGAAAATGTTTAGAACATTTGTTTGGCAGATTTTGAAAGATTTTGTTTGCTTTAAACATTTGATTTTGGAGAGAATCCGACCGAAAACCACAGACGCTGTTAGAAATGAGCTAGTTCGAGAAAAAATTCCCATCTGCTCCTTCGAATTTTCTCGTCATTGCGCTAAAAACGAGTGTCAATTTGACCCGCTAATGATTAGCAAAACGAACAAACTTTCTTAGGCCCTTCTTTTCCCAAGAATTTTAGTTCTAAATTCTATCCATCTCTAGCCAGTTTTACTAATTCATACACTGGTCCTCCTGGGAAACAAGTAAACTCGATAGTGCAAGGAATCCCTACTTTCAATAGGGTATAGGGGATTATAAGGTGAGAGTCACCAATACCTATGACATGGCCTCATGAGATAGTTTCATACGTCCTCCTTAGAGTGTAACCTAATAAGGAACATAAAGAACAGAGTGTGACCTAATAAGGAACATAAAGGACCAATTTATCAGTTCAGTAATTAACATAATCAATTTATACACACCACCAAAAATTGATAGAATTTTGTTTAAAGAAAAAAATTGATTTTATAATGTTCATTTCATTTTTTAGTAATTCATAGGGTTACACCAATGATAATTTTCGACTGTAGCTATGAAAAATCAAAGGGTCAAGATGGAAATTTTTTCTTGAACGAATGAAATAGTAAACAGTGAATGTGATTTTCATTTAGGGAATTCCATTAATTCCAAAACTGAATGTTAAAAGCAAACAAAATTTTGAAGTACTGTCAACCGATATTTGCCAAGCCTCCAATGGCATTATTGAATGCACGGACAAGATTTTTCGGATGAACGTTCAGTGTATGGAAACAATCTGCTGGTTACTATACATTAAACCATTGCCAGTGTCAAATTTTATGGGTCAAATCCCCAAATCTTTGGAGCGGGTAACTGCAAACAGCATGATAGAATACTCCAAAATAATCTCTTTGGACATGGTAAATGATTAGCTTAAGTTCTGATGAATATTGACAATCACAAAAACAAGAATGATAACAAATTCCAGTTGCTAAGTATACCAAAGAACCAATTTTTGTCAAACACAATCAGGGAAACCAAGAAATCAATGGACATATTTAATTAGTCAATAAAAAGCAGTATTACTATGTGCAAAGTTATCCATCTGGTTGCAAAAGGAGTTTAGCTTAGTTCATATTGACAAGATCACTTGGAAGGATCTTTAAAGTGCAACTCCAGTAACAGTAAAAGCCCTCCCTTGTACTGTATTAAAGGGCTATGTGCCCACATCAGTCTTAATGCTGTCATAGGGCTTTTGACTACTGGAACTCAGGGAAAAAGGGCTGCAGGCACCAGTCTTGCAGTATGGAAGAACCTGCAGGATTGGGGAATCAGGTAAATAAAACAGTTTTTCCTGGTCTCCAGACATAAATAAGCATTTAAAGTAGAACTATAGGCAAAACTTTTTTTTTCATTTTGGATAGCGTAAGGCATGGTTATAACTCCTGTCAGATTTTTTTTTGTTGACATCTGTGTCCCATTGCAGAGATTTTCCTTCACTTCCAGTCCCATAGCCAAACAGGAAGTGAGAGGAAATCCCTGTAAATCAAAGGAATTTCTTGGGGACCCCCAGGTCACCAGAACTAGTGTACCCATTGGAAGATTTCCCCGCTATTACTTTTCTGGGGACAACTCAAAATTTGGGTAATTTTTTTTTTACTTTCACTTTCAATAAATATGGTAAACAGGACTAATAGAGAGGGTGAATCTCCTTAACGGGGGCACAGACAACAATAAAAACTGGCAGGTGTTCTAACCCCTCTCCACTCTGTCCAAAACTTTAAAAAAAAGTTATACTTTAACTCTTGTGGACAGCCACACTGCAAGGAAGATTATTTTTAAACTTTTCCCAGAGTTCAGTTTTAACAGTGCTATAAACCTTTTCCCATCAGTAATGTATGCAGGGCCGGATTAACATAGGGGCTGATGGAGCTGCAGCTCCAGGCCCCTGCCTTAAAATCGGCCCACACAGCCAGCAGTACAAGCCCGATTTCTCCTGTCCATAAACGTCTATGGGACAGGAGAAGCTGTGTGTAAATGTAGGGGTGTCTGGCTGTACCTGTGTTGGCTCACTGTGGTTATTAGTATCACAGTACACAGTTCCCCCCTACACAAATGGCTCTGCCTTCCCCTCTCTCTCTCTCCTCTCTCTCTGTGAAGTCCATGCAGTGAAGGAGCCGTGTGGGCGGGGAAGTTGTGAACAGAGCACAGGAACAGGCAGATGGAAGGTGAATTGAACACATATGTGAGTGATGAGCTTCTGACCATCCAAGTGTCAGCTCAGTGACTCTTATCTCCCTTCTCTCACCCTTTACTTTTTCCTTCAGCAATGGCTGTTATAACTGCAGCCAATATGTTTAGACTTGGCTCCTTGTGCTTTTAGGTGGGTTCACACTGGTTTGCAAAGTTTTGGCCCATTGCTGGTGCTGGCTGGTGCAGGTTTCCTGTGTTATACCTGCAGTCCTATTGATTTATATCAGGTTGCATGTTTTTTTCTGAAAGCACACCAAAATTTCTGCATGCTGCATCTTTGGCGCACTGTCAAAAAATGCGGCAAAAACCTGCAACCTGATATAAATCAATAGAACTGCAGCTAAAACTGCAGATACACAAGCAGTGCAGCCAAAACTGCAGCACACCAATGTGAGCCCAAAGGCTTGTACACACCCCCCTCTGTAGAACTTGGTCTGATCAATACTGCTGGCATTCATTTTACACACAACCATACTATCCCAGCTCAGGAGGGGTGGGGGCCCCAGGGATTTGTTTGACTATGTAGGCCCTGTCCCTTCTACCCATCCAGGAAAAGTCCTGGAGGGAGTGGCAAGTGGCACGCTGTATCTGGTGGCAGGCTATAGGTGGCAAGTGGCACACTGTATCTGGTGACAGGCTGTCGGTGGCAAGTGGCACACTGTATCTGGTGACAGGCTGTCAGCAAGTGGCACACTGTATCTGGTGACAGGCTGTTAGTGGCAAGTGACACACTATATCTGGTGGAAGTATGTCGGTGGCAAGTGGCACGCTGTATCTGGTGGCAGGCTATCGGTGGCAAGTGGCACACTGTATCTGGTGATAGGCTGTCGTGGCAAGTGGCACGCTGTATCTGGTGGCAGGCTTCTGATGGCAAGTGACACACTGTATCTGGTGACAGGTTGTCGGTGGCAAGTGGCACACTGTATCTGGTGACAGGCTGTCGGTGGCAAGTGGCACACTGTATCTGGTGACAGGCTGTCAGCAAGTGGCACGCTGTATCTGGTGACAGGCTGTCAGCAAGTGGCACGCTGTATCTGGTGACAGGCTGTCAGCAAGTGGCACGCTGTATCTGGTGACAGGCTGTCAGCAAGTGGCACGCTGTATCTGGTGACAGGCTGTCAGCAAGTGGCACGCTGTATCTGGTGACAGGCTGTCGGTGGCAAGTGGCACACTGTATCTGGTGACAGGCTGTCGGTGGCAAGTGGCACATTGTATCTGGTGACAGGCTGTCAGTGGCAAGTGGCACACTGTATCTGATGGAAGGATGTCGGTGGCAAGTGGCACGCTGTATCTGGTGACAGGCTGTCATTGGCAAGTGGCACGCTGTATCTGGTGACAGGCTGTCGGTGGCAAGTGACACACTATATCTGGTGGAAGTATGTCGTGGCAAGTGGCACGCTGTATCTGGTGGCAGGCTATCCGTGACAAGTGGCACACTGTATCTGGTGATAGGCTGTCGTGGCAAGTGGCACGCTGTATCTGGTGGCAGGCTTCTGGTGGCAAGTGGCACGCTGTATCTGGTGGCAGGCTATAGGTGGCAAGTGGCACACTGAATCTGGTGACAGGTTGTCGGTGGCAAGTGGCACACTGTATCTGGTGACAGGATGTCGTGGCAATTGGCACACTGTATCTGGTGACAGGCTGTCAGCAAGTGGCATGCTGTATCTGGTGACAGGCTGTCGGTGGCAAGTGGCACATTGTATCTGGTGACAGGCTGTTAGTGGCAAGTGGCACACTATATCTGGTGGAAGTATGTCGGTGGCAAGTGACACACTATATCTGGTGGAAGTATGTCGGTGGCAAGTGGCACGCTGTATCTGGTGGCAGGCTATCGGTGGCAAGTGGCACACTGTATCTGGTGATAGGCTGTCGTGGCAAGTGGTACGCTGTATCTGGTGGCAGGCTTCTGGTGGCAAGTGACACACTGTATCTGGTGACAGGTTGTCGGTGGCAAGTGGCACACTGTATCTGGTGACAGGCTGTCGGTGGCAAGTGGCACACTGTATCTGGTGACAGGCTGTCAGCAAGTGGCACGCTGTATCTGGTGACAGGCTGTCAGCAAGTGGCACGCTGTATCTGGTGACAGGCTGTCGGTGGCAAGTGGCACATTGTATCTGGTGACAGGCTGTCAGTGGCAAGTGACAAACTATATCTGGTGGAAGTATGTCGGTGGCAAGTGGCACACTGTATCTGGTGATAGGCTGTCGTGGCAAGTGGCACGCTGTATCTGGTGGCAGGCTTCTGGTGGCAAGTGACACGCTGTATCTGGTGGAAGTATGTCGGTGGCAAGTGGCACACTGTATCTGGTGGCAGGCTATAGGTGGCAAGTGGCACACTGTATCTGGTGACAGGCTGTCGGGTGGCAAGTGGCACACTGTATCTGGTAACAGGCTGTCAGCAAGGGGCATGCTGTATCTGGTGACAGGCTGTCGTGGCAAGTGGCACACTGTATCTGGTGACAGGCTGTCGTGGCAAGTGGCACACTGTATCTGGTGACAGGCTGTCGGTGGCAAGTGGCACACTGTATCTGGTGACAGGCTGCTGGTGGCAAGTGACACACTATATCTGGTGGAAGTATGTCGGTGGCAAGTGGCACGCTGTATCCCGTGGCAGGCTATCAGTGGCAAGTGGCAGGTAACTCTGCAAAGTGATACGCTACATCTGGTGGTAGGCTATGGGTGGCAAGTGACTAGCTGCATCTGGTGGCAAGCAATGGTGGCAAGTAACAAGCTGCATCTGGTGGGAAGTGACAAGCTCAGGTTCCCACTGATTCTGCATGATGATGAGTTGAACTATTTCACTATATATTACAATGTAGTAATAGAAATAATGGAATTTGATCATCCTGACACCATATCAAGCATGATGTCAGGATGATTTTAAGTGCTAACACCAGCCATTTGCCTGACAAATCACCTTCACCGCCGATTTCCCCATCAACCCCGAGACTACATCCCCCACCCTCATCTTTTTTTGGGAAGGGGGGGTTGTCCCTGAATGGCAGTTTGGAAATGTGGTCTCTCTATGTTGCTGCTGGTGAGAGACTGCATAGCAGGTGGTATTGCTGGTGTTGCTGCTGCTCAAAGGCTGCATGAGTGATATTACTGGTGAGAGTAGATTAAATTAGTTTTAGCGAAAAATTGTTTGCATTTTCATTTTGTTTCCATAAAAAGGCCCACCAAAATCCTCAGCCCCAGGCCCATGATGCTCTTAATCTGGCCCTGAATGTATGCAGTGGTTTCCAGTGGACATAGCTTGTATAATGATGTTACAGAACATCAATTCCTCCATCAGAGGATAATCCCATATAATAGAATAATCCCATATCAGTCCTTGGTGCTCTGATAAAGGAACTCATTTTAGCCACAAGTTCTGTAATATCATTATACAAGCTATGGCCACTGGAAACCACTGCGTACATTAATAGTATATGGGATTATATACAATAACAGGGCAAAGTAGTAACCTGTAGTAGAACTGCACGATTCTGGCTAAAATGAGAATCACAATTTTTTTGCTTAGAATAAAGATCATGATTCTCGCGGTGTAACTTCTTCTTTCACATTATACAAAAAAAATTGGGCTAACTTTACTGTTTAGTTTTTTTTTTTAAATTAATTAACCGCTTCCCGACCGCCTCCTGCACATATACGTCAGCAGAATGGCACGGCCAGGCAAAACCACGTACAGGTACATGGCCCTTTAATTGCCTGGCCGTGGGTCCCGACTGCGGGACCAGCGGACCCGATCGCCGCTGGTGTCCCGCGATCGGGTCACAGAGCTGAAGAACGGGGAGTGGTCTGTGTAAACAAACCTCTCCCCGCGCTTCCTACTCTGCCTGTCATTCATCGGCTGTTCCCGGTCATCGGGAAAGCCGATCAATGACGTCAGACGTCAGCCCCGCCCCTAATGTGAAAAAACACACAAACGTCACAGCCCATAACCCCTCCCCCTAGTGGTTAACTCTTTTACTGCCAGTGTCATTTATACAGAAATCAATGCATTTAAATAGCATTGATTTCTGTATAAATGACAATGGTCCCAAAAATGTGTCAAAAATGTCTGATGTGTCCGCCATAATGTCGCAGTCACAATAAAAATGGCTGATCGCCGCCATTACTAGTAAAAAAAAAAAAAAAAAAATTAATAAAAATGCTATAAAACTATCCCCTATTTTGTAAACGCTATAACTTTTGCGCAAACCAATCAATTTTTTACCAAAAATATGTAGAAGAATACGTATCGGCCTAAACTGAGGAAAAAAAAAAAATTGTTTTTTTATATATTTTTTGGGGATATTTATTATAGCAAAAAGCTAAAAATATTGCATTTTTTTCAAAATTGTCGCTCTATTTTTGTTTATAGCGCAAAAAATAAAAACCGCAGGGGCGATCAAATACCACCAAAAGAAAGCTCTATTTGTGGGAAAAAAAGGACGCCAATTTTGTTTGGGAGCCACGTCGCACGACCGCGCAATTGTCAGTTAAAGCGACGCAGTTCCGAATCGCAAAAAGGGGCCTGGTCCTTTGGCTGCCAATTGGTCCGGGGCTGAAGTGGTTAAAGTGTATTTTTTTTTTAATTGCTTTTGAAAAACCGCTGCGCAAATACGGTGTGACATAAAATATTGCAACAACCATCATTTTATTCTCTAGAGTCTCTGCTAAAAAAAAAACGTTTGGGTGCTCCAAGTAATTTTGTAGCAGAAGATAATTAAGCAACAAATGTCAGAAAAGGTTTGGTCTTTAAATGGTTAAACTTCCCTCATCTACATAGTTCTTTCCTTTGATAAAAGAACGAAAAGATACTTTGTTTCTACTTATTTGCGTGTTGAATAAAACTAGGAAGGCTGTCTGGATTTTTTTTCCCCAGCTGTGAGAACTCTCTGCACTTGTTAGAAAGAATCGTGACATGCTGTTTTGAAGATCGGGAAGGGAAAAAGATTGCAATTTCGATTCTTAACGATTAATCGTGCAGCTCTAACCT
Organism: Lithobates sylvaticus; assembly: GCA_028564925.1. Classification (NCBI taxonomy): domain Eukaryota; kingdom Metazoa; phylum Chordata; class Amphibia; order Anura; family Ranidae; genus Lithobates; species Lithobates sylvaticus. The sequence continues at coordinate 100,563,484 of CM053030.1, read as the reverse complement.
GTAGGAACAAGAATGGGTTTATTGCTCTCTAGTTACCATGCTATGCATACCAGCAAGGAAAAAATAATACAAGGAAAAAAAAAGCAAAAAGGGTTTGTTTGCCACCAATCAGATTTCAGCTGTCATTTTTCTAGTGCATATTTTTAAATAAAAGGTATCTGATAGATATCTGTGGGCAGAAGATATGCTTTTTATCCTTCTTTATTTATTTTTTTATAAATAAAGAAGTCTCTTTGTTAGTTTTTATCTCCACAAAAGTATGAGATGCATGTTAAAATCTATACTTACAATATAAGCAATAAAGAATCCCTTTTGGCAATTTAAAGGCATAATTATACAAATAAAACTATATTTACACAAGAGATAAAAAATAAATTGTTAGACAATAGTGCTGTATATCAGTGACAAAAATTGTAAAAAAAATGCTACCTTCCCATCCTTTGCAGTTGTGCTTATTTATCAAGGCAAGCCCAGTAACGCATTGCATTAAAAATCAGACCAATAAAAATAATCATTTTCATTTTTTGCCATAGGTTACTGTAATTTTAGCCTTAGTAAATAAACCTAGTGTCAACTATTCTCTAACATGTCACATTAAATGCAGCACAAAATGGAAAAAAATGGGAAAATAAAATAAAAAATCACCCTTCTTCCAAGCCAGACAATCATTTCAAATGGTGATCGATATTTAGGATGATGGATAAAGGTGCTGTTAGTGTACTTGCACAACGATTCTTTGATTCAAAGGGCTTTAGAGTGCTGTCACTTCCTATCCATGTGTATCATGGTACATGGAAGAGCTAGTTGGTCTCACATTAATTGAAATATTCTGCCCATGTGTCCGCAGCCGGTTTCTGTTCAAAGGGAGCACAAGTCTTTATGTGAAGTCCTTCATGCACAATCCGTAGAGCCTAAGAACTTTTGCCAGTCATGATAGAAACCTTCTATGGTTTCACGTATTTTACAGACATGCTGTTGCTCTGTCCCCCTCGGCTGTTTTGTACTTCTTGTTGTTTTCTGCACAGAACATAGATTAATCATTATAACTTCATATAACCATTCCAACAACTCAAAGGCATTTGTGTGTAATCTATCTGAGTATGTTTTCTTCTTTTAAAATTAAGGAAGACCCTTGATTTACGATCCTTCTAATGCCGCGTACACAGGACCGGACTTTCCGGCAGAAAAAGTCAGATGGGAGCTTTTCATCGGACATTCCGACCGTGTGTATGCCCCATCTGACTTTTTCTGCTGTCATTTCCGATGGACATATATGTTCTAAATCTTTCCGTCGGAAATGCAGATGGAGCTTAGTCCGTTGGCAAGTCTGAGTACGGGGCATAACTAGTTACCACGGTGGATAAAAATCAATGATTCTTATTTTTTTTAAATTTAATTAGGATTTTTCAGATTTTTATCAAATTTATTTTAATAAAAATGCTGTTGGAGTAAAAATGTATCTAAAGAAAGTTTTCTATTTAACCACTACAATACCGAGCACTTTCGCCCCCTTCCTTCCCAGCCCAATTTTCAGCTTTCAGCGCTCTCGCACTTTCAATGACAATTGTGCGGTCATGCTACGATGTACCCAAATGAAATTTTTATCATTTTGTTTGCACAAATAGAGCTTTATTTTGGTGGTATTTATTCACCACTCCGTTTTTTATTTTTTGTGATATAAGTGAAAAAATTGCGGAAATTTGGAAAAACAACAATATTTTCTTCTTTCTATTTTAAAAGAAATCCAATAAAATCGAATTTTGTCATAAATTTAAGCCAAAATGTATTCTGCTACATGTTTTTAGTAAAAAAAAATTCCGTTAAGTGTATAATAATTGGTTTGTGTCATCACGGACATATGTACGCAAATGATCATGTACAGATGTGTGCAGGTGATCACGGACATATGTGTGCAGATAATCATTGGGACATGTGATTTTAGTGGGACATATGTGGGGGACATGTGTTTTTATTATTTGGGGACAAGTGTTTTTATTATTTGGGGACATGTGTGGGGACATGTGTGTTTACAGTGTTTTACACTAGACTGGTGATCAGTGAGTAAAAAGCTGTAAAAAACAGCTAATACTCACTGATCACCAGCCGGCTGCAGCGATCCGCTCTCCTCAGCGACAACTTCCGTGTGAGGAGAGGAGAGCCGATTGCCTAGCAACCGGCTGTTTGTTTACATCACATGACGGCTGTGATTGGACACGGCTGTCATGTGATCAGGAGGGCCAATCACAGAGCCCTCCCGCCGATCCGAGATGCGCCGTGTCCGGGTGACATGAGCGCATCGGGATCGCGCCGCTGCCCGGCCACGCATGCGCGTGATCCTCCTACTACTAAAGGACGTTCAGGAAGGTCCAGTCAGAAGTAGAAGGCTCCCACCCGGTCGTTTATGTGCAGTGGCCGGGTGGTTAGATACACTAATAATTTAATAATACACTAATAATTTAGTTCATTCAGCATGAAATGGAGCTTAGTTATGTAGCATGAGGCTGCATATCAGTGACTGCTGGTGTTTTTTTTTTTTTTTGGGTGGGGGGGTGGCGTTAAACAGTGCACCAACATCCACCCTCCCTCAGGATCGGTCGGATCACCTGCATAACCCCCCCCCCCCCCATGGGTCGGTCGAGTCAATCGCAAACCTTGTTTTAAGCTATATGAGCCTTGGGCTCTAATCACGTGCTTCAAAAAAAAACAGTGGAATCATTGGGTCCGGTGCCCCACATGTAGATTAGAGGGCCAGATGCATGTAGATAAGGGGGCAGGGCTACTGTGCCCTGCATTAGGTGGCCGCCACTGCTGTATATTCTCCAATATTTACATTTTTGGTAATTTAATGAATCCAAGCTCTGCAAGCTGAGATAACATGCACTGCATTGATGCATTCGCACAATTTCACAGTAACCATGAGATAAAACAGTTCAATATTATTCCCTTATCCCATTGTTTTGCAAATCTATGTACACTACAAACTGTATGACTGAATCAGTTCTGATATCACTGTTTTACTAACCTGACAGCTTATTATTCTAAATAGGTAACCTTCATTTTGATTGCAAATATATTGCAAGAATAAGTCCTTACTTTCAAAGAGCACCTGTCATTTCAGTTCCATCATGGCAGCGCCTGTTAGCGGGAATCTGCTCACCTGCTGCTGCCACGTCCCTCACCTTGTTGTGTCACTGCCACATTAGCTGTCACATTAAAGTGAATGGGACTGTCTGTGAGTCAACAGCGGGTCAGAGGAGGAGCCGATGCGGGACAGAGATGACAGTTGCTCTTTAAAAATTACGATTTAAATCGAATTGATTTAAATGAAGCCTTTTTACTAGTGATTTAATCATGATTTTAATCAACTTGATTTAAATCAAATCTACTCTAGACAGGTCTGTACTTCTAAATACCCTTTGTAAGTAAATAGGTGGATGAGCACACTCCCAATAGAAATACTCCTTTATTGTAATAAATCCATAAAATATCACAGCATGGCAGGAGAGATGACACCCCCAATGCGTTTCATGTTACTAAACCCAGGACCCTTTATTCACTATATTTGGTCTCCCACAGTAAACAGAACACGAGAATGCAATTATTTTAGTAAACATAAACCCCTAAATACATTTTCTCATCAGCAGTATATAGCAGTCTTTGTGACTTCCATCAGTGTCTGGTTAAAGCTTGTAGGAAGTGTTTTCATTCTACTCTGACTATCCTATGAGGCTGCAGGACCCCTGACCCTCTTTCTGGACAGTGCTGATTGGCCCTGTGCCGATCACAGGCACCCTCCCAAGAAAAAAAAAAAACTCTCTAGCAATACACACCAAACTGAGCATGTGCAGAGTGACTCCAAAGGCTCTGTCTTATTAGGAGACAGTTAGGGGACAGTGAAAGAAAGAAGGGGAGGATCAAACAGTCTTTTTACACAATGCAGAGGACATAATTACCCAAGGGTTACCCCTGGGTTCCACATTGAGTATAACAAGCATGTTTTACTGCAAATACAGACTGATTTTTACTGTTGTGGGTTTAGTAACACTTTAATTATAGCAGACCCCCATGTTTATCTCTCTTCATTCTGGATCACGCAGAGTACTCCGTTTTAGTGTGTGTGTATTTGTACTTTTTATTTGTCTGCTCTCATAAATTATTTCTTTCAATGGATTATTCGTGTTTTAATATTTATGTTTAGATTTAAGGTAGGATACCCACCAATGATGTCTGCCGTCTTGTTAACTAGCATAATAATTGATTCTGCAATGGTAAATGGAGAGAGAACACCATGGGGGGTATGCTATGATTAGGCACACTGTAGCTTGAAATGCGTTGCCGTACTGTATGATTTTATGGATGTCTTACAATAAAGGAGTAATTTTATTAGACTGCGGTCATCCGCTTATGCTCTTTTGACGTCTCAATGATGAGCTGTACTTGCAGAGAAATGTGGACTAACCTGAAGCGGTTTACATTTTTGCTTCAGTTTACCCTCTGTAAGTAGCTACATGATCCTTGGCCTATTCACACCGACACGGTCAGCTGTGGTGCAATAAACACTCACATTTTGGTTTTAAAGTGGAGGTGCCCCTTAAAAAAATTTTTTTTTCCTGACAGACTCCATGGCAGCCTACGTGTGGGTTAACCCCGCCTCCTCTCCAATGCTATAGGACCCCTTTCAAATAAAAGAGCACTCACCCCATGATACTGCGTTCCTTTTTTGTCCTCCTCCAATGGACCATATTTAGACTCTACGGGCGTCCGGTCGGATGGATACGAGAAATGTCGGCATACCTTGCGGTGCAGCTCAGAACCCAGCCATGGGCGGGCGAGTAGCTTGAGAGGCCCGTTGATACCCTAGTGGTGTGGGGTGGTTGCCTCTGGATGCCTGACGGTCGGAAGATTGAACTTTGGGCGCTCGCTGGCTGGCAAAGGTCGGAATTCTTTATATATTTCTCCATGGCAGTCGCTTCTTAGTTGTATGTGTCTGTATGTGTATTTTTCCCCTGTCATGCAGAGCGTTTTTCCCCTCATGGCGGCTGGAGCGCTTCTGCGTTCCAGCTCGCCGTGGTTTCCGGGTCGCGGCCGTTCCCGATGCTCGGGCATGCGCTGTAGCCTTCCTCAGAACGAGGCTTGGCTTGCGCATGCGCTGTCTGGTCGTTTTCCGGCGGCTGCGCGTGCGCCGTGTGGATTGTCCCTTCTGCGCAAGCGCGCAGGGGGGAGGGCGGATGACGTCATAGGCGGGACGTTTAAAAAGCTGCTTTTGCTTCTGTCAAATGGGGATTTCTGACAGTGAGCAGAAGCAAAGCAGCAGAGCAGTACGGGAGACTCCGGTTTAGCCTGTATCCCCAATTGGCCAGGGTAAGTGAACCTATGTTAGGTCATAGACTTTATTTAAAAAAAAAAAAAAAAAAAAATGCATATTTAAATAAATGTCTTAAAAAAAAAAGGAGGAAAAAATCTTGGATATGTGTGTCGTGTATATATATATATATATATATATATAAGTATATGTGTGTATATGTATGTATATATAGGGATATATATGTAGGAAAATGTTTTGCTGGAAAGGAAATATTTATTTCATTGTGGTTGTCTAGTGGTTTGGAAGTTTATTGGGTCTGCTGATTTTTTTCCGCAGACCTCCTGCCTGTCATTCTTACGTCCAGTCAGTATGGACAAGTCACCGCCTTTAAGTGGCCAGCCCTCACGCACAAGGTATGTGCCGTAGAGGGGAAGGGGTTAAGGTGTATCACAAATACCTTTTTTTGTACGCTCGTTGATGCATGATGCGTTTCCCCATCCCGTTTTCTTTTCAGCCCTTCCAGTAGAGACCTTGCCAGACCACAGCATCAGTCATCGTCAAGATCAAGGCGTGAATCGCCATCGGATATACACCACCAGAGGAGACGCTCTAATTCCTCCTCAAGACACCGCTCCCACCGCCAGGATAGCCGCTCTAATCACAGAGCCTGCTGGGGATGTGGGACAAGAGTCCCGGAGGGCAAATCTTTGTGTGACCAATGCTATGCCCAAGCGGTTGGGGAAAAGGAGACAGAAAGCCAGAGCTTGGAGTCTCTAGTAAGGCGCATGGTGCAGCAGTCTATGAAGGAGGTAGAAGCACCTCACACTCGGAGCCAATCCACTCGTTCCGGCTCCCCCGCCGGGGATATACACGAGACGGCAGGCCCTTCACAGCCTTACGCCTCTTCGCCTGACTCTTCAGAGGATGAAATTGATGGTGAGGAAGAGAGTGTTGGTTTCGACTTCTCCCTAGTTTCGCCTTTAATCAAAGCGATCAAAGAAGCCCTTAATTGGGAAGAACCATCTCCCCCACCAACAAAGCAGAAGAAGTTCTTTAAACAGTTGGGGAAAGAGCGAGCAAGTTTCCCGCTCCTTACGGAACTAAAGGACATTATTGATGAAGAATGGAGCAAAGTAGACAAGAAGTCTTCAATGTCAAACAAAACGGCCAGGTTGTATCCTTTTAAAACAGACGAGGTGAAGCACCTGGAGAATGCCCCTTCGGTGGATGCGGCTTTAATGCGCTTAGCCAAGCATGTCACCCTTCCTTTAGAGGACGCTGTGTCCTTCAAAGATGGTCTGGAAAGGAAGATAGACCAGGATGTCAAGAGGATCTATGGGCTAGCGGGTTTAGCCTGCAAACCTGCCCTTGCCTTAGCCGCCATGTCCAAGGCCATGGAAGCCTGGACAGAGAACGTAGATTCCTTCCTGAGAGGGGTATCTGAAGAGCTGGCCAGAAGCTCGGCGGCGGCAGAACTAAAATTGGCAGCGGTCTTCCTGGGGGAGGCATCCATTGATTTGATTCGTCTATTGGCGCGGATTATGCTATCATCGGTTACGGCCAGGCGGGCCCTGTGGCTGCGTCCTTGGCTTGCGGATCCTGTTTCCAAGCAGTCTTGGTGCAGGATTCCCTTCGAGGGGTCTTCTCTGTTCGGAGACAAACTTGATGATGCCATATCCCGTGCCACAGGTGGTAAGTCGGGTTTCCTTCCCCAGGATAGACGTCTGTCGGGAAGAAAGAAGTTTCAGTATAGAAGACGCAGTCAGGAGCGCTCAAGGGAAGCGCGCTCGTACAAACCAGGTCGCGACTTCAGGAGAAACTGGGGTAGGGGCCAGACTTCCTTCCGAAAAACCAGCAAGAGCCAGACGTCTGAGGGCCGGGGTCCGGCGAAGTCCTTTTGAGATTGTGCCCGCCCAGGCGGGTCGAGTAGGGGCACGTCTGCTCCTTTTTCGGCACGTCTGGGTGGCCTCGATCTCAGATCACTGGGTAATCAAGACAGTGTCTTCAGGCCACAGATGGGCCTTTTCCAGTATCCCTCCCCCCAGGTTTATATCCACTCTGCTCCCTTCCCTGGAAGAAAAAAAGCAGATACTAATGTCTTATGTGGACATATTAAAAGTTCAAGGGGCGGTAGTACATGTTCCAAGAGACGAATGGTTTCAAGGGGTATACTCCCCACTATTCCTAGTACAGAAGAAAAATGGCGCCTGGCGCCCAGTCATCGACCTAACCTACCTCAACAGGTTCATAAAGCATGGAAAGTTCAAAATGGAGACGTTATCAACCATCCAACAAGCCGTCCAACCCGGGGATTGGATGATTTCTATCGATCTAAAGGACGCTTATTTTCATGTCCCAATAGAGAAAGAACTTTTCAAATTTCTAAGGCTCCAAGTCGGGGAAGAACATCTGCAATTCATCTGCCTCCCATTCGGGCTGACTACGTCACCCCGAGTTTTCTCAAAGGTACTGTTGGCGGTAGTGGCTCTGGTCAGACTAAAAGGCATACGTCTCTACCACTACTTAGACGACCTCTTAGTGTTGTCCCAGGACAGAGAGCAGTTATTGCTTCACAGGGAACAGGTGATTTCCATCTTGTCCAGCTTCGGATGGCTCTTGAATCTAGAAAAAAGCCATCTAGTCCCATCTCAGCAGCTGATATATCTGGGAGCCCAGTTCGATACTGTGAGAAGTACCATCTCTCTCCCATTAGAGAAAATTCCAGTGATTCAACAGAGGATCTCGCGGGCTCTACACGCTTCACATTTGAAGGCCTCTCAGTGCCTGGAAATCATAGGGACAATGGTCTCTACGACTCAGATGGTCAAGTGGGCACTATGGAGGTTACGGCCCTTCCAGGCAGGGTTCCTCCGTCAATGGAAGTCAGGCGACAAGAATCAGGCGATCAGGATATCCACAACTATGAGGAACAGCCTCTTCTGGTGGCTTCTTCGCAAAAACCTGCTGAATTGCCACTCTATCGCTCCCATCTCCTGGGTCACAGTCACGACCGATGCCAGCGGTACCGGTTGGGGGGCCCTATGCGGGTCAGCCCTTGCCCAGGGCAAATGGGCCACTCAGCTAGTCATCCCAGGGTCGAACGTGCTAGAGCTTCGAGCAGCCTGGTGTGCTCTCCAGTCCTTCTCTCACCTCCTGAGGGGGAGGTCAGTGTTGTTGAGAATGGACAATACCACGGCGGTGTCCTATGTCAAGAGACAGGGAGGCACACGGAGCACCACTCTCCTTCAAGAAGTCGAACCCATTCTTTCCTGGGCTCAGAAGAACTTGGCAGGCATTTCGGCAGTATTTGTCCCCGGGGTCCAGAATTCCCAGGCAGACTTTCTTTCCCGCAACCAATTAGACAACAACGAGTGGTCACTGCATGCGAAGACATTCGAGTGGATCCTGTTAATGGGGTTTATTCCAGAAGTGGATCTCTTCGCATCTCCCTGCAACTTCAAGGTGGAGAAATTCTACACTCGAGGTCGGTGCAGCCAAGCGTTCGGGATAGATGCCCTGACGGACTCCTGGAGTTTCAAGAAGGCATACGCTTTCCCCCCACTTCCGGTGCTACTCAGATTTCTGCGCAGGCTTCAGTCAGGGGAAGTGGAAGTAGCGACAATAGCTCCATTTTGGCCAAACAGGCCTTGGTTCCCATTTCTGATCCAGCTCAGTTTTCGAGAGCCGGTGCCTCTTCCTCTCAGACCAGACCTTCTTTCTCAGGGGGTAGTCCTTCACCCTTGTCCAGCACAGTTGAAACTGATGGTCTGGTTCTTGAGAGGGAAAGGCTGGAATCATTCGGATGCTCCTCTAAGGTGATCTCTACTCTGATGAGTTCAAGAAGAACAAGCACGAATAAAGTCTACGGTAGGATATGGGCTAAATTTGTGGCATTCTCTTCCTCATTGGGCAGATCCTTCAGAAAACCGGAAATTCAAGACATTCTTGCCTTCCTACAAGCAGGCTTAGACTTACAGCTATCCATCAGCTCTCTCAGAGTCCAAATTTCGGCTTTGTCAGCCTTTTCAGGAACATCTTGGGCAGTTCACCCTCTAATTCAGCAATTCTTTAGGGGGGTGTCAAGGCTCAAACCTCAGAGGAGACCGCGGTTTCCCAAGTGGGACTTACCACTTGTGCTGGATTACCTATCTGGACTCAGTACCACGGGGTCTTCCCCACTCTCTCTGAAGGACTTTTCGGCAAAAGTAGCTTTCATGATAGCCATCACCTCAGCTAAAAGGGTTTCAGAGATTGGATCATTGGGGCATAAAGAACCCTTCTTGACGTTCTTCCCGGACCGAGTTGTGCTCATCCCGATGCTGGGTTCAAACCCGAAGGTAACATCGGTGTTCCACAATAATCAAGAGATTGTGTTACCCACATTTCGATTTCCGGATTCTTCTGAGATGCACCCACTGGATGTGGGTGAGGTCCTGAAGGTCTATCTTAATATCACTTCTTCTTTTAGACGTTCCGATCACCTTTTTGTTCTCCACTCTGGCGCTAATAAAGGGAAGAAGGCCTCGACTAGGACAATTGCGTCTTGGATTGTACAAGTCATCCAACAGGCTTACAGGGCTAAGGGCTTGGCTCCCCCAGAGGCGGTGACAGCTCACTCTACCCGTGGAATGGCAGCATCTTGGGCAGCGGCGCAGCATGTGGCTCCAGATGTCATCTGCAAAGCGGCCTCTTGGGCCTCTATCAATACTTTCATGTCTCACTACTGTATAGAGCCTGCCTCATTGTCTTCTGTTGATTTTGGTCATAAAATCCTATCGGTGGATAGGACAAAATAAATTTTCTGTTTAAGCATACCCTCCCGTGTGGCTTGGCTAGTTATTTCCCACACGTAGGCTGCCATGGAGTCTGTCAGGAAAAAGGAAAATTTATTATCAAATACTTACCGTAATTTTCCTTTCCTGATGGACTCCATGGCAGACGGAGTTCCCACCCATTTGGTTATTGAGTAGACTAGTTACGGAACGCAGTATCATGGGGTGAGTGCTCTTTTATTTGAAAGGGGTCCTATAGCATTGGAGAGGAGGCGGGGTTAACCCACACGTAGGCTGCCATGGAGTCCATCAGGAAGGAAAATTACGGTAAGTATTTGATAATAAATTTTCCTTTTTTCAGTCAGCAGCTACAAATACTGCAGAATCGGACACTTACCTGTCCCAGGGTCAAGTGATGCCGGGGAACGAACCCCCCCCCTCGTTCCCCGCTCCGCTCGCGGTGCCGGCATTGTTACTGTGGACACCCGGCTGTAGCTTCACAGCCGGGCACCCACTGCGCACGCGCGAGCGGCGCCGTGTGCTGTGATACGCCGCGCAGTCATCTGGGACCTGTCACGTGTCCCAGGTGACCGACTGCGCCGAGGGGAAGTGATGTCACCAGCCCGAGCACTGAAGGAGGCAGACTGCGAGGAACCCCCTAGCAACAGGCATAATTTCCAATTATTTTATTTTGTATTTTTTTTGAAATTTTAAGCAATTTTTTTTTTTTGGGGGGGGGGAAACACCACTTTAAGGTGCTATAGAGCCACTCTACCATGTTTTGTGGACCGTGGATTGGATTACAAGGCAATATGGCTGCATCCATCAAAGCACACAGGCAGCTCGACAGGAAAACAAACAGAAAAGGTGCTTGGCATAAATAACTTTTGCCAGTCATGATAGAAACCTTCTATGGTTTCACTTATTTTACAGACCTGATGATGCCTTGTCCCCCTTGACTGTTTTGTACTTCTTGTACCCTTGATTTACGATCCTTCTAACTAGTAACCACGGTGGATAAAAATCAATGATTTTTTTTTTTTTTTTTAAATCAAAAAAAATCTTTATTTTTTTTTTTTATTTAATTTGGATTTTTCAGATTTTTATCAAATTTATTTTAATAAAATGCTTTTGGAGTAAAACTCTATAAGATACACTAATAATTTAGTTAATTCAGCATGAAATGGAGCTTAGTTATGTAGCATGAGGCTGTATATCAGTGACTGCTGATGTTTTTTTTTTTTTTTGGGTGGGGGGGGGCGGTGTTAAACAGTGTACCCACATCCACCCTCCCTCAGGGTCGGTCAGGTCACCTGCATAACCCCCCCCCCCCCCAATGGGTCGGTCGGGTCAATCGCAAACCTTGTTTTAAGCCTATTAGAGCCTCTGGCTCTAATCACGTGCTTCAAAAGAAAAAACCCAGTGGAATCCTTGCGTCTGGCACCCCACATGTAGATTAGGGGGCCAGATGCATGTGGATAAGGGGGCGGCGCTACTGCGCCCTGCATTAGGTGGCTGTCACTGCTGTAGATTCTCCAATATTAAAATTTTTGGTAATTTTATGAACCTAAGCTCTGCAAGCTGAGATAACATGCACTGCATTGATGCATTCGCACAATTTCACAGTAACCATGAGATAAAACAGAGTTCAGTATTATTCCTTTATCCCATTGTTTTGCAAATCTATGTTGCCTACAAAATGTATGATTGAATCGGTTCCGATATCGCTTTTTTACTAACCTGACAGCTTATTATTCTAAATAGGTAATCTTCATTTTGATTGCAAATATATTGCAAAAATAAGTCCTTACTTTCAAAGAGCACCTGTCATTTCAGATCCATCATGGCAGCACCTGTTAGCGGGAATCCGGACTTGCAGAGAAATGTGGGCTAACCTGGAGCGGTTTATACATGATCCTTGGCCTATTCACACCGACACGGTCAGCTGTGGTGCAATAAACACACACGTTGTAACCCATGTTGCAAGTTAGCTTTGCAATGGGACAGCATATTAATTTAAATGAAACCCTGCTTGCAGCATTATTGGCAATGTAGTGAACTGCAATGCACACTGGCACATTGCTCTGCAATGCCAGTGCCCTTCATGACATGTGCACTGGGAAGGTATGTCGAAGTGCCATTTGATAGCTATGTTTATTTTTGACATCTGTACAATGACCCTGTACAATGGTCTTCAGTGTGTGACATAAAGTGATTTTAAAGCCTAAATTTTAAATTTTTTTACTTTGGCAATTAATGTTGCTGATGTGAACACTCACAATGTATGCTGCTTCTATGTGTTAAGGTTTTCCTTTAGTCCTTATTCATCTGGACGCTTCAGCCCTGGCCTCACATTTTGGTTTTAAGGTGCCTCTTTTCCCTTAAGGTGCTATAGAGCCACTCTAGCGTGTTTCATGGACCGTGGAACGGATTACAAGGCAATATTGCTGCATCCATCAAAGCACACAGGCAGCTCGACAGGAAAACAAACAGAAAAGGTGCTTGCCATAAACGAACATGTAGTCCTGATGAATGTAATATGGTGACTGGTAATGATGACATTAGGCATTGACAGTCATTTTTGGGAAGCGGACTACAATGAGAAAAAAGTGTTTCCAAAATGTATAGGATGGAATCATTTACTATACTGTACTAAGCTAATGAGTAATGATTGGTTGGTGTTAAAAAATAGGCTTTAGCATTACTTTAGAGGTTAGGTCTACCAAAAACTGACATTTTAGTTTTTGGTGGATGCTGAAAACTTAAACTAGCTGACAGTTTCTTACACCCCTTGGAGACTCCAATGGTGAGATCCCTGCTCCTGTGCTCCTGAGTTGTGGATATTATATGAAGCTCGAACTCTCAGTGCTATATTTTTATTGTTTCTTATAAAGAATGCAACAAGCTGATACAATCCTTTATTATGTTCAGTACAATATGGCTGGTCGTTTAGAGAGAGAACTGGCCTGATGTGAAAGAGGTTTGGCTAATTATTGTGAAGGCCACCTAGACATGTACCTTCAATTTTGATGACATTCTTAGTCCCTGCAGGGTCAACGGTGGTGATAGTACAATTACAGCACACAAATGGCACTGTAGTCCTACAAATCAGGCTTGATGGGGTACTTTAATGCCGTAAGTGGGCTTAGCACTATATGACCATATAGTGTCACCAAATCCCCATATTTTTTTAATATGCTCAGGTGTTTTTAAATAGCCTTGAGGGATTTAAATGTCATTTTTGTATGTGTGCGCTGTAATACATTTTTTACTGTTTGTTGGTCTTATAGCAGCACCATCTTAAATGTAAATGCGATTTTAGGGTGTGCCCCCCCCCCCAAGTATGATTTTGTATGGACTCTGACCAGGTTCCTTGGGCTGGAGCACCCCCCCCCCCCCCCTCATTACCTCTTATTAGTGGCCACCAGTTCATAGGATGAATCCCTTCAGTTCTCCCATAAAGAGGAGTTTATTTCCCATGGTTGAGACGCAGGATCTTTCATTCTATTACTAGTGTAGGACCAGGGCAGCCATCAGAAATTGCGGGGCCCCTTATACAGCTTCAAGCCGCCCCCCCCCCCAAGCCTGACCACCAACATTCCCCAGGGTCCCGCCCACTTTCCATCCCACCAAGTCCTTCAGTGCCTCAGCCCCCTCACACCTGTACTCTCTGAGCCCCCTCACACCTGTACGCTCTCACCCCCCTCACACCTGTACGCTCTCACCCCTCCTCACACCTGTACGCTTTCACCCCCCTCACACCTGTACTCTCTGAGCCCCCCTCACACCTGTACGCTCTCACCCCCCTCACACCTGTACGCTCTCAGCCCCCCTCACACCTGTACGCTCTCACCCCTCCTTACACCTGTACGCTCTCAGCCCCCTCACACCTGTACGCTCTCACCCCTCCTCACACCTGTACGCTTTCACCCCTCCTCACACCTGTACGCTCTCACCCCTCCTCCCACCTGTACGCTTTCACCCCTCCTCACACCTGTACGCTCTCACCCCCCTCACACCTGTACGCTCTCAGCCCCCCTCACACCTGTACGCTCTCACCCCTCCTTACACCTGTACGCTCTCAGCCCCCTCACACCTGTACGCTCTCAGCCCCCCTCACACCTGTACGCTCTCACCCCTCCTTACACCTGTACGCTCTCAGCCCCCTCACACCTGTACGCTCTCACCCCTCCTTACACCTGTACGCTCTCAGCCCCCTCCCACCTGTATGCGCTCAGCCCCTCACACCTGTACGCTCTCAGCCTCCCTCACATGTGTATATATGACATGCATGTACATACACACAGACATGTACACACACACACACAGACATGTGTACACACACACACACAGACATGTACACACACACACACACACAGACATGTACACACACACACACACACACAGACATGTACAGTAAACACAGAGACATGTACACACACACACACACACAGGCATGTACACACACAGACATGTACACACACACACACACACACACAGACATGTACAGTAAACACAGAGACATGTACACACACACACAGGCATGTACACACAGAGACATGTACAGTAAACACAGAGACATGTACACACACAAGACATGTACACACACAGGCATGTACACAGACACAGAGACATGTACACACACAGGCATGTACACAGACACACACACATACCCCCCCCCCTGCACAACAGCCTTTACTTGTAAGTTGATCCTAGTCCGAGCTCTTGCTTCCACATGCAGAGGGGTGCACAAGCAGGAAATGGCCAGAGGTGGCAGCAAAGAGCCCGATGTCAGCTCATGACATTGCAGCAGCCTACTGACTCGCACACATACAGGAGCGTCCACGGAGCTCCTCTACAACCGAATAACCTTCTCACATCCCTGCCAGTCGGCCGGGCCTGTCCATACAACGGGGCCCCTTACAAGTGTATGGGCTGTACCCCCCTGATGGCGGCCCTGTGTAGGACCCACTGATAATGGGGTACTTTGACGCAGTAAGTGGGCTTAGCACTATATGACCATATAGTGTGACCAAATCCACATATTTTTGGAATATGTTCAGGTGTTTTTTAAATAGCCTTGAAGGATTTATCTTTTATAGAGGAACTGAACTCTGGAAACTGTGCACAAATAAAGGTAGACAAAGGGGAGAAGGTCACCAGTATTGCCTGTGGTTTTTCTGCAGTTGATCTTTCCCCATTACCAAGTCTTGTTTTTCACTTTGTTTTTGTGTGGAGGCAGCCATCTTGGTGGAGGAAGAGTTTTGCTTCCTCATGTCACAGCCTCAAGCATGGAAAACAATGATCAGCACAGTAGTGACATCAAATCTCAAATCAAATGGCATACACTTCATTGGACTTAGCTCATAGTATGCCAGCGCATTTTACAATGTGATTGAATTCCTGGATTTCAGTTTTAAACTCCTATGGTGTAAGCATTTTGGGGCAGAGACCTTCAAAATTTTGTTTGTATGCCATCTTGTTACTAATAAAAGTACAATCTGTATACACAATTAAGTTGCTTTATATATATATAACACTTTACCTCTCTGGGAAGGTGTACACTGTGTACACACAGATAATCTTTGGTGATAGTCACAAAGTTTTTTAGCTTGTTTTTTAGAGCAGAGCCCTGTGGGCTTGTTGGTTTTAGGTTCTTCATTTGCTGCTGCAGTAGACATCCTATATAAACTAATTTCTGCAAATATAAATGAGAAGAAAAAGGTTACTATAGCATGTTAGATTATTAATGTGAGGAAGTGTAGCATTAGGTTAAACGTAATCGAAAATCAATGGCCTATACACTATATCACCAAAAGCATTGGGACGCCTGCCTTTACACACACATGAACTTTAACCACTTGCCGACCGCTGTCGGCACATATACGTTGGCAGAATGGCACTGCTGGGCAAAGTAACGTACCCGTATGTTACTTTGAATTTCCCTGCCGTGCCCGTGTCACGGAGCTCAAGAATGGGGAGATGCCGATGTAAACAGCATCTCCCCGTTCTGCCTAATGACAGCACACTGATCGTCTGCTCCCTGTCATCGGGAGCAGCGATCAGTGTGGTGTCACACACAGCCACGCCCCCAGACAGTTAGAAGCACGCTCCTAGGATACACTTAACCCCTCCCTGCCCCCTTGTGGTTTACCCCTTCACTGCCAGTGACATTTTTACAGTAATCAATGCAATTTTATAGCATCGATCGCTGTATTAATGCCCATGGTCCCAAAAATGTGTCAAAGTTGTCCGATGTGTCCGCCATAATGTCGCAGTCACGATAAAAATTGCTGATCGCCGCCATTACTAGTAAAAAAAAAAAAAAAAATTTATAAAAATGCCATAAAACTATCCCCTATTTTGTAGACACTATAACTTTTGCGCAAACCAATCAATAAACGCTTATTGCAATATTTTTTTACCAAAACTATGTAGAAGAATACGTATCGGCATAAACTGAGGAAAAATTTTTTTTTTTATATATTTTTGGGGGATATTTATTATAGAAAAAAGTAAAAAATAATGTGTTTTTTTCAAAATTGTCGCTCTTTTTTTGTTTATAGAACAAAAAATTTGCAGCGGTGATCAAATACCACCAAAAGAAAGCTCTATTTGTGGGAAAAAAAGGACATCAATTTTGTTTGGGAGCCACGTCGCACGACCACGCAATTGTCAGTTAAAGCGACGCAGTGCCGAATCGCAAAAAACGCTCTGGTCAGGAAGGGGGTAAATCCTGCCGGGGCTTAAGTGGTTAATGACATCCCAGTGTTAGTCCATAGGGTTTAATATTGAGTTGGCCCATGCTTTTCAGCTTTAACAGCTTCAACTTTTCTGGAAAGGCTGTCTACAAGGTTTAGGAGTGTTTCTATGGGAATGTTTGACCATTCTTCCAGAAGTGCATTTGTGAGGTCGGGCACTGATATGGACGAGAAGGCCTGGGTTGCAGTCTCCGCTCTAATTCATCCGAAAGATGTTCTATCAGGTTGAGATCAGAACCAGTCAAGTTCCTCCACCCCAAACTCACTCATCCATGTGTTTATGGACCTAGCTTTATGCACTGGTCCAAATCATTTGGCGGAGGGGGGATTATGATGTGGGATTGTTTTTCATTTATTGGGCTTGGCCCCTTAGTTCCAGTGAAGGGAACGCTTAAGGCATCAGCATACCAAGACATTTTGGACAATTTTATGCTCCCAAATTTGTGGGAACAGTTTGGAGATGACCCCTTCCTGTTCCAACATGACTGTGCACCAGTGCACAAAGAAACGTCTATAAAGACATGGATGAGCGAGTTTGGGGTGGAGGAAGTAGACTGGCCTGCACAGAGTTCTGACCTCAACCCGACAGAACACCTTTGGTATGAATTTGAGTGGAGACTACGAGCCAAGCCTCCTCGTCAACATCAGTGCCTGATCTCACAAATGCTCTTCTGCAAGAATGGTCAAACACTCCACTCCTAAACCTTGTGGACAGCCTTCCCAGAAGAGTTGAAGCTGTTATAGCTGCAAAGAGTGGGCCAACTCAATATTGAGCCCTACGGACTAAAACTGGGATGTCATTAAAGTTCATGTGCTTGTAAAGGCAGGTGACCCAATACATAGTAGGTATTACTGTTGGTAATATAGTGTATATAAAGCACATGTCCTTGACAACAGTCTGAGATAGCTTTCACAGACTGTTGTCAATGTTTGCATTAAAGCAGGGGTTGTTAAATGTTTTAGTCCAAAGACCGAAATAGGAAAATTGGTACAAGAGACTGGGACACAAAAAGAGAAAATAATGTCAGCAAAGCAAAACCAAGACAAATAACAATGTCTATAAAACACATCGTGGCCACATTTCACCAAATACATTTTCAATATAATACATTTTTGAAATTTTTAACTAGTGGTGGGATCTCCTGACCTCTCAAGCCTTGTACAAACTTTAGCCCCTATACTTGTCTGTGCTGTCAATTATAATAGGCTAATATTTTCACAAGTTTTGATAGGGGTGGTGGTGTTGCAGTCAAAAATAATTTTATCCCTCTAAGAAATGGTTGTTTGCTGTTTATCCAGCATTCCAGATACTCGGTCCCCTCCTGGTGACGTCACGTCCGCCTGAGCATTCCAGGCTGGTTTGGCGTGGACTTCCTACACACCACAGGAACTTTCTTTCACCTCCACTGCTTCCCAGGGAACCTGAACCCGGCAGACCATGCAGGAGTAAGGACTCAGGAGCTTCTGGTGGATGAGCCAGTTAACGATAAGCCTTCCTTTATCTCACTTTTTGTAAGTGTTTTTAACCGTTGTTTTAATAAATCTCCTGTGATATTGCACTTACGTGGCACTTACCCCTTCTTTCCAACTCAATATTGAACCCTACGGTCTAAGACTGGGATTCCATTAACCACTTGCCTACAGGGCACTTTCACCCCCTTCCTGCCCAGGCCAATTTTCAGCTTTCAGTGCTCTCACACTTTGAATCACAATAGCATGGTCATGCAACACTATACCCAAATACATTTTTTATAATTTTTTTCACACAAAGAGAACTTTCTTTTTTTTTTTTTTTTTTCTTTTTTTTTTTCTTTTTTCCACTTCAGAAAGAATCTTCGTGGGTGAGTGTCAGCTACGCCCGCATCTCCATCCCTCTAATTGTCTTAGCATCATTAGTGGATTGTTTCATTCTCACCCCCCCTTTTTTTTTTTTTCTCTCCCCCCTGGAGTTGGGGGGGATAGGGGTCCTGAGTCGGGCATCCATGAAATTTACAAAGCTCAAAAGTACATATATACATCCAAGATCCCACCCAGCCTCCCCTCCCCCCCCCCGCTTCCTTTATCCTAAATCCCGTTCCATCACTCTTCCAGTAAACACCCCTGGGGGTTTTTATTTTTATTTCCCCCCCTCCCTCCCTGTCCCGGTCCGCTGTTTTGTTGTTGTGAGGTGGCCCTTTCTCCCCAATATCTTCTCCTACCCTTAGGGTCTGCCTTTCCGTGGCTAGATCTCTTTTCTGCTTCAGCCCCCAGGGATCATCAGTTGTCACGGCTGCACTCGCAAAGCCTCCCTGTAGCTCCAAGTCCTCTTGAATTTTCTCCAGCTCTCCCATCTAGCCCTCGTGGCCTCTCTGTCCTCCTCCCCGGTGTACAACACACATTCCATCATGTAAGTGGACTCCACTGCATCAACCCATTCCCAAACAGGTGGACTTTCCTTGTCCTTCCACCTCCTTGGAATTACCTTTTTAGCCGCATTAAGCAGATGGGGGATCAAAGAGCCTTTGTATTGTTTAATTTCCCTTGATGTGGCATGCATAAGTGCCACCCAAGGGTCATTTTTTACCTCTATCGTTGTTATTTCTTTTATGTATTTTAGGATAGTCTCCCAAAATTTTTTGATTTTGGGACACCCCCACCATAAATGACCCATTGTACCCCTTTGATCACACCCCCTCCAACAGTTCGCCGATGTATCCGCCTGAAAATTGCTGACCCTGTCTGGGGTTCTATACCACCTGGCCATGCATTTAAAGTTTGTTTCTGCAGTTCTCGCATCTACCGCTGACCCATGTGCTAATTTTAAAATTTTCTTACTTGTGCCTATTTCTAATTGTGTTCCTAGTTCGCTTTCCCATTTGGTAAGGTATGGCGGCATCTCCGGTCTTTCTCTTTCTAATAACAGTTTGTATATTCTGGATATTCTTTTTTTTGAACAATCTGTCGTAAAAATTTTCTCTAATTTTGTTAGATCCTTAATCTCCCTTAATGGGCTAGGAAGAGAGCCCGCAAAGTGGGTCAGCTGGCGATGCCGCCATCCATCTATGAAAAAAGCCTCATTATTCTGTAACTCGTGCAATGTCATAACCTTCCCCTTACTAATAACTTCCCCTAGTCTCGTGCAGTCCTTTCTAATCCAATCACCTCCTATTTCCTTTAACCCTGGCGGAAAAAAAGGGTTTTCTTTAAGTGCTATAAGTGGCGAATTATAATTTTTGTTGAATATTTTATATATTTTGTCCCAAATTTTCAAAGTCGTGATGGTGATTATATGTGTTTTTTCTCCCAGTGTCCGGCTTTTCGGAGGATTCCACACAATTCTCCCCAGCCTGGCTTCACTCAGTGCTTCCTCCAAACTAACCCATCTTTTAGTGTTGCCCATTTTACCCCATTCTGCGATTCTTAATAGTGCTATAGCATGGTAGTAACTTTCTATGTCTGGGACCGCCAGACCACCCTGACTTTTATCTTGTTTTAGAACTTGGAGGGAGATTCTATGTTTTTTGTAATTCCATATGAAATTCATTATAATAGCTCTTAATTTACCGAGGTACTGTTTTGGGAGAGGGAGGGGGAGCATCTGGAATTTATATGTGATGACTGGTAGGATCATCATTTTTACCAAATTAATCCTGCCTATCCAGGATAGAATTTTTCCCTTCAGCTCTTGGCATTTTTTTTTGATGTCTTCTAGGAGTGGGATATAATTTATTTTGTATAATTTCCTCGGGTTGTTGGCCAGTTCTATTCCTCGGTATTTAATCCTTTTTTTCCAGACGAAACTAACTGTTTTCTGTAGGTTCTGTTTCTCAATTTTGTTGAGGTTAATATTGAGGATAAATGTTTTTGAGGCATTGATTCTAAAGTTTGTTAGTTCCCCATATTCCTTCAAGGTTTTAAGCAATATGGGGACTGACTTCTGGGGTGAACTTATGTAGAAAAGGACGTCGTCCGCGAAGGCCGCAAGTTTGTGCTCTTCGCTGCCGACTTTACAGCCTTCCACCTCTGGGTTTCCGCGAATTGTGGCTAACAGCGGTTCCAGGGATAGGATAAAAAGGAGAGGGGAGAGTGGACAGCCCTGCCTCGTACCATTAAACAGTTCAAACTCAGCGGAGGTCGTTCCGTTGACCTTAATGTTGGTTTTCGGATGATTATATAGGGTTTTAATTTTTTGAATAATTCTGGGTCCGAAACCCATCCTCTGTAGAGTGTTGAACATGAACCCCCAGTCTACTCTGTCGAACGCTTTTTCGGCGTCTATCGAGAGGAGTAGACTGGGGGTTCTCGAATCTCCCATCCTATGTATGGCTAGCAATGTCCGAATCCCATTGTCCCTCCCCTCTCTGCCCGGGACAAACCCGACCTGGTCCGGGTGGATCAGTGTGCCCAGGTGCCCCTTTATTCGATCCGCCAGTATCTTAGCGTATAATTTTGTGTCGAAATTTAATAAGGAGATGGGTCTGTAGTTCGAGCACACCGATCCATCCTTCCCATCCTTCCTCAAAAGAGTGATCGTGGCTTTTAGGGCCTCTTCGCTCATATCATAGTCTATCCCTAGTCCATTCATATATCGCAACAATCTCGGTATAAGAATCTCTTTGTACGTTTTATAATATGAGGCCGTGAAGCCGTCCGGGCCCGGGCTCTTCCCTGTTGGAGAGTTGTTGATGGCTGCTAAGATCTCCTCCTCCGTTATTGGCCTCTCAAGCTCATCTCTCTCCCCCTCCCCTAAAGCCATTAACCCTGCCCTCTCTAGGAATTCTGATGTTTTCTGGTTGTTTCCCGTGCTGTCTTTGTTTCCCTTGGTTTTCACCTCATAAAGTTCTTTGTAATAGTCTCTAAATGTAGAGGCTATTTCACTAGAGGTAAACTTCATCTCCCCATTTCTTGTTTGAATTTTTTCAATAAAATTTCTGGTTTTCTTTTTTTGTAATTTCCTTGCTAAATATTTCCCTGGCTTGTTGCCCCATATATATTGATCCCTGGCCAATTTATTGAACTTCTGTCTAACTTCCTGTTCAGCTAGATCTTTCAATTCCTCTCTCTTGTCTGTAAGCTCTATGTATATGCTCTGGCTAAGTGCCCCCCCAGATTTGTGCTTTTGCTCCAGGGTTTTAATCTCGGCCGTCAGCGCCTGCGTCTTTCCCACCCTCTCCTTTTTTTTCCATGAGGCTTTCGCTATCAGAAGCCCCCTGATGAACGCTTTATGCGCATCCCACAGTTGAGCCTCTGAAACCTCTCCGTTGTCGTTGATTTGGAAATACCATTCTAGCTCCTTTTTGATATAATCCCTAATTTCTTTGTCATGTAACAGTTCAGGATTGAGTTTCCATCCGCTAGAGGGTTGTTTATGTTCTGGGAACCTTAGCCTCATGGAAACCGGCGCGTGGTCCGAGAGGGAAGCTATTCCAATTTCGGTTTCTTTGACCCTTTCCAGTATGCCATGGTCTATTAAAATATAGTCCAGGCGGGAATACATCTGGTGGACATGGGAGAAAAACGAGTAATCCCTCAACTGCGGGTGCTGGATCCTCCACACATCCAACAGTTGGTCCTCCGAAAGTTTTTTTTTAATACGCTTCAGTTGTATATTGCCCCTCCCCATGCCACCAGATGTGCTGTCCTTCGCGGGGTCCATCACGAAATTGAGGTCCCCCATCAGGATCACATATCCTTTCCTGAAGGCCCTTAGCTTACGCAGAATTGCTTCGAGGAATAAGATAGGTTTGGCGTTGGGGGCATAAACATTGGCCAGTGTAAGTTCTACCCCTAGGAGGGATCCCCTAAGAAACAGATACCTCCCCTCGGGGTCCGTCATTCTCTCCTCCACCCTGAAGTCAATGTCCCTCGCAATCCCAATGGCCACTCCTCTTGCCCTGCTCGAGATAGTATCTCCATAAAACCAATTTGGGAGAGCTGGAGAAAAAAGTCTAATATTTGAGGTATGTGCCAGGTGGGTCTCTTGCAGGAACACTATACCTGCGCCATATCTCTCTGCTTCCTCCAAAATTTTAGATCGCTTGCCGGGAGAGTTTAAGCCTTTCACGTTATATGATAAGAATTTGATTTCTATGTCCTTCATTTATTTTTTGGGATTTTGTTTTTCTTTATTTTTATTTTTTTTTTTTCCCTCTGAAATATTGATAGTGACAACAGCCCCACAGCGGACGTGGTTTCCCTCCCTCTTCCCCCCATCCCCCCCTCCCCCTTCCCCCCCATCCCCCTCCCCCTCCCTTCCTCCCCTCCTGCCCCTCCCACCCTCCCCTCCTCCCCTTTCTTTTTTTTTGTAATTTCCTTGCTAAATATTTCCCTGGCTTGTTGCCCCATATATATTGATCCCTGGCCAATTTATTGAACTTCTGTCTAACTTCCTGTTCAGCTAGATCTTTCAATTCCTCTCTCTTGTCTGTAAGCTCTATGTATATGCTCTGGCTAAGTGCCCCCCCAGATTTGTGCTTTTGCTCCAGGGTTTTAATCTCGGCCGTCAGCGCCTGCGTCTTTCCCACCCTCTCCTTTTTTTTCCATGAGGCTTTCGCTATCAGAAGCCCCCTGATGAACGCTTTATGCGCATCCCACAGTTGAGCCTCTGAAACCTCTCCGTTGTCGTTGATTTGGAAATACCATTCTAGCTCCTTTTTGATATAATCCCTAATTTCTTTGTCATGTAACAGTTCAGGATTGAGTTTCCATCCGCTAGAGGGTTGTTTATGTTCTGGGAACCTTAGCCTCATGGAAACCGGCGCGTGGTCCGAGAGGGACGCTATTCCAATTTCGGTTTCTTTGACCCTTTCCAGTATGCCATGGTCTATTAAAATATAGTCCAGGCGGGAATACATCTGGTGGACATGGGAGAAAAACGAGTAATCCCTCAACTGCGGGTGCTGGATCCTCCACACATCCAACAGTTGGTCCTCCGAAAGTTTTTTTTTAATACGCTTCAGTTGTATATTGCCCCTCCCCATGCCACCAGATGTGCTGTCCTTCGCGGGGTCCATCACGAAATTGAGGTCCCCCATCAGGATCACATATCCTTTCCTGAAGGCCCTTAGCTTACGCAGAATTGCTTCGAGGAATAAGATAGGTTTGGCGTTGGGGGCATAAACATTGGCCAGTGTAAGTTCTACCCCTAGGAGGGATCCCCTAAGAAACAGATACCTCCCCTCGGGGTCCGTCATTCTCTCCTCCACCCTGAAGTCAATGTCCCTCGCAATCCCAATGGCCACTCCTCTTGCCCTGCTCGAGATAGTATCTCCATAAAACCAATTTGGGAGAGCTGGAGAAAAAAGTCTAATATTTGAGGTATGTGCCAGGTGGGTCTCTTGCAGGAACACTATACCTGCGCCATATCTCTCTGCTTCCTCCAAAATTTTAGATCGCTTGCCGGGAGAGTTTAAGCCTTTCACGTTATATGATAAGAATTTGATTTCTATGTCCTTCATTTATTTTTTGGGATTTTGTTTTTCTTTATTTTTATTTTTTTTTTTTCCCCTCTGAAATATTGATAGTGACAACAGCCCCACAGCGGACGTGGTTTCCCTCCCTCTTCCCCCCATCCCCCCCTCCCCCTTCCCCCCATCCCCCTCCCCTCCCTTCCTCCCCTCCTGCCCCTCCCACCCTCCCCTCCTCCCCTTTCTTACCCCAACTAGGGTCCCCGGGTCCTTGGGGGCCATCCTTTGTGGCTTCCCTTAGACTCCGGATTCCTGGTGAGGTGGAGCCTGTTTAGCCCTCCCCTCCCCCTCCGCGGCCCAGACTCAGGGCGCAGAGGGGGAGGGGGCGGGGCCGGTTTGAGCTAAGTTCTTTTGTAGCTATGTGTGGGCATTCACCCCCCCCCCCCCCCCCCCACCACCCCCCCTGGGTCCCCCAGGCCTTCCATCTCAATCCAGCCCTGCAGATTCGGAGCTGGAATCCCGAGTTTTGTACAAAATCCCTGCACTTCTTCCGGGAACCTCAACCTGGCCGAACACCCCTCCTTTGACCCTATTAAACATGAGGGGAAACCCCAGTTGTATCTTATGTTTTCCCTTTTCAGTATTTCCAATAGGGGTTTCTGGTGTCTCCGTCTTTCGAGGGTTCGGGCCGATAGGTCTGCGTACACTTGAATTTCGACTTCTTTATGCAGTATAGGAGATTTATTTTTTATTTTAGATAAATCTCCTGTGATATTGCACTTACGTGGCACTTACCCCTTCTTTCCAACTCAATATTGAACCCTACGGTCTAAGACTGGGATTCCATTAACCACTTGCCTACAGGGCACTTTCACCCCCTTCCTGCCCAGGCCAATTTTCAGCTTTCAGTGCTCTCACACTTTGAATGACAATAGCATGGTCATGCAACACTATACCCAAATACATTTTTTATAATTTTTTTCACACAAAGAGAACTTTCTTTTGGTGGTATTTAATCACTGCTGGGTGTTTTATTTTTTACAAAAAAAAAGAAAAAAGACCAAAAATTTAGAAAAAATAAGTTTTTCTTAGTTTCTGTTAGTAAATTTTGTAAATAAGTAATTTTTCTGTTTCACTGATGTACGTTGATGAGGCAGCATTGATGGGCACTGATAGACTGCACTGATGAAGCAGCACTGAAGGGCACTAATTAGGTGGCACTGATGATGGGGCACTAATATGCCACACTGATGGCCACTGATAGGTAGCATATATGGGATACCATTAAAGTTCATATGCATGTAAAGCCGGGCGTTCCAATACTTTTGACAATATAGTGTAAAGCCGCTAAAAGTGCATTTAGCTGTATTATGTAAGCTATAGCTCCTTATGTAACCAATAGATAACTTACATAATGTTTCAATGTAGTAACATATACATGTTGGTTGTTTTGTATATGTCTTTGTGAGAAGGGGATATGATGGTGTTTAATTATAGGAGTTACATTTCCTGTGCGTGTAAAGGCAGACGTCCCAATACTTTTGGCAATATAAGTATACTCTAGCACCTACACTCTACCTAGTGTACGTGCTAGAGTGAGATTTTTCTGTATTGCAGGTAAATTTAAGCAGGCCTAGCCAAAAGCTAGGCCTGTTTGTTTTGAATCTGTGGGGCTGGGAGTGGCTTAGAGTAGGCTGGTGACTCACAGCTAGTTTCATCTTTCGGTTACCTCCCTTCTGCTTCTAGAAGGAAGGTGGGGAAGAAGGGCGGAGCTGTCTGGGGTGTTTTAGGGAGCGCTGACCAATCCCCAACCTGGATTGGCAGGGGGCAGGCCTCCTTAAATACCTAGAGTCAGCCCAGCTGGGGAGGAGTTGTTTGGGTGGAAGAACTGGAGATGGAGTATTAGGCTGTCGGGGCCTTTGAGGAATCCTTGGGCCAGGGAGATCAGAGCTGAACAGGGACCCCACACAACCCATGGGGTGTCCTGAAGAGGAGCAGGAGAGGACAGCTGAAAATACTGCCGGGCAAGTCAACAGGAGGGATCCAGGAGACGTCTGAGTGGCAGGCACATTCGGGAGAGCTGGGAGAGGCATTCCGGAGAGGACCGGGAATGTGCAGTTTAAGATGGATGTAGAGCCAACAGGAAAGACTGTGATGTTACTGGCAGTGAAGTTGGGCTGCTACAGCTGGGAGGGCTGGCAGGGTCTACTAAGAGCTGACTGGGATCAGTAGTCCACCAAAGAGGGCAGCTAGCACCAGAACCTTCTTTTGCTACACTATAGGGGCCCGCGGTCCCTGCCTGTAATATGGAACTTTGCTTAGGTCTGGCTGAAACCAGAGTTAGGCCTAACCCTGTGCTAGCTGTGCCTGAAGAATTGTGCTAAAGGGAGAAGGAGAGATAGTCTGTAGAAGAGGAGATTATCTAAATTGTCCAAACCCATGCAAGAATCTTTTTCCTGGGCATCCTATGAATTCCTCAACCCCATCTAAGTTCTAATCCCTCAATAAAATACAAAAACAAAGCTGATGGACTTGTTCATTGTCTTGGAGTGTCTGCAAGTGAATACTGAGCTGGGCACGGTGACAGGTGGGCCACAATCACTCAGCAGCCCCTATGGGGGTATTGAGATATATATATATATATATATATATATATATATATATATATATATATATATATATATATATATATATATATATATATAAACACACACACACACACTGATCAAAAAAATTAAAGGAACACTTTGAAAACACATTAGATTTCAATGGGGAAAAATAATAATGTGTTAGGAATGAAAGGATGCCACATCGTTTAATGTAAACTAAAATTATCAACCTACAGAGGACTGAATTCAAAAACCCTGAAAATCAAAGTGAAAAAAAATGATGCAGCAGGCTAATCCATTTTGCTAAAAATTAATTGCAGCAGCTTAAAATGGTACTCAGTAGTTTGTATGGCCCCCACGTGCTTGCATGCATGCCTGACAACGTTGGAGCATGCTCCTAATGAGACGACAGGTGTCCTAGGGTATTTCCTCCCAGATCTGGACCAGAGAAGAGACCAGAGAATCACTGACCTCCTGAACAGAGGTGCAACCTGGCGGCGTTGAATGGACTGAAACATAATGTCTCAGAGGTTTTCTATTGGATTTAGGTCAGGCAAGCATGGGGACCATTCAATGGTATCAATTTCTTCATTCTCCAGGAACTGGCTGAATACTCTCACCACATGAGGCCGGTCATTGTTGTGCACCAGAAGGAACCCAGGACCCACTGCACCAGCGTAGGGTATGATAATGCGTCGAAGGAGTTCATCCAGATACCTAATGGCAGTCAGGGTACCATTGTTTAGCCTGTAGAGGTCTGTGCATCCCTCCATGGATATGCCTCACCAGACCATCACTCACCCACCACCAAACCGGTCATGCTGAACGATGTTACAGGCAGCATAATGTTCTCCATAGCTTCTCCAGAGCCTTTAATGCCTGTCACATGTGCTCCGGGTGAACCCGCTCTCATCTGTTAAAAGCACTGGCTGCCAGTGGCAGACCTGCCAATTCTGGTGTTCAATGGCAAATGCCAATTGAACTCCATGGTGTCGGGCAGTGAGCTCAGGGCCCACTAGAGGATGTCGGGGCCCTCAGGCCACCCTCATGAAGTCTGTTTCTGATTGTTTGGTCAGAGACATTCACACCAGTGGCCTGCTGAAGGTCATTTTGTAGGGCTCCGGCAGTGCTAATCCTGTTCTTCCTTGCACAAAGGAGCAGATACCAGTCCTGCTGATGGGTTAAGGACCTTCTAAGGCCCTGTCCAGGTCTCTTAGAGTGTCTCCTGGAGTCTCCTCCATGCTCTTGAGACTGTGCTCCGAGACAACAAACCTTCTGGCAATGGCACGTATTTATGTGCCATCCTGGAGGAGTTGGATTACCTGTGCAACCTCTATAGGGTCCAGGTATCGCCTCATGCTACCATTAGTGACACTGAAATGTCAGTGGCCTCCACCTGTAAAATCCATTCATGTTTTGGGGGTCGTCTCATTGTTGCCCATCTAGTGCTCTTGTTGTTAATTTCAATAACACCAAAGCAGCTGAAACTGATTAACAACAACCCCCTCTGCTACTTAACTGACCAGATCAATATCCCTGGAGTTTAATTGACTTGATGCTATACTCTGATTAAAAAGTGTTGCTATAATTTTTTTTGAGCAGTGTGTATGTGTGTATATAGCTATTTCCCTATAGCAGTCCCCAACATTTTGCATGAATAGACTGACAAAACATATTTGCAGTTTTTCCTATATGCTTATGAAACTGTCCTGGTTTGTGAACTTTAGGTGGGTGTGGATAGTGTTTAGAGGGCCTCAGATTTCATATATAAGTCAGCTTTGAGTAGAATGCAGAGTTAAAATTCTCTAGAGAAAAACAATGCAGCCTCACAGCATATGATATACATAATACAATTGGCTATATTGTAATAAAGCAAGGAACAAACTGTACAGAAAGACAAATGATTTTAGAGTTGTTTCCGTTACAGATGGCAAGCTATAGCCTGTCTTATCAAAACTTTCCATTATTCATTATAAGTGTATCAATGTGGAAAATCTTTGAATGGTATTGCAAAGAGGTTCAGCAGTTAAATAAAAGAACAAAGGGTTAACAAAAAAAAATAATTTCTTTATATTTACGGTAAGAATTTCTTTCTTCTTTGTAGATAGTCTGGTTAATCTTGTTTACCTTTTATGTGCTGTTATCAAGAAAATGACAAACTGTACAAAAGGGGCACATCATTTGGGCCCACTTTCTTGGGACGGGGGCCACCCAGCCCTGTTTTTTTAGTTGTTTTCTCATTGAAATGCTTCATTATAGAAATAGGTGTTGGGGGCGCTGTCTCTTTAAGGATGCGAATGAGGTTTCCAGAATGGTCCAATGGTAATTCCTGGAATATTATGGAATTCCCTTGGGACGTTATAAAAGGGCTGCAGAGGGTTTTGTCCTTCCTTTGCAGTGGCCAGGACTTCGGAGAAAAGAGCTGCTGGCAGCAGTAAATATGGAGGAGCTGGTCAGAAACTTTCTGGAGAAAGCAGAGAGTCGCGGGGGGTTGAAGCCTGGCTGCGCCGCTGTTTGGCACTGGCTGAAATAGAGGAGGAGAGCCGTAATGTCGGTGGCGGGACGCTGATGGCGGAGGAGTGTCACCAGCAGCAGCATGAACCGGTGAGGGTGCAGCGTTCCTCTCAGAAAGGAACACAGGCGAGCATGCCCCCTGAACAACCTGGGGCAGCGGTAGAAGGAGAAGAGGAATGCCTGACGATGGCGGGAGGAGCCGGAGAGGTCAGCATGGAGGCAGAGTCTAGAAGGTGGCCAGGACAGATGAGGCAACCCTGTTGTTCACAGTCACCAGTGGGCAGAAGGAGCGGTGGGCATGCAAGATCACGGGTAGAGTGGCCTACAAGATTGGCGCCACCCGCTTCTTCAGGGACCAGACAACAAGCGGCAGCATCCTCACAGCTGTCGGCTCCGCATAGTGACCTGCTTCCGGCTGCACTCTTCAGCAGCCTGCAGATGGGGCCCTAGTGCTCCAACTGTGGCACCTCAGACAGCTGTTCTGGGTGAGTCTTCATTAACAAATGCTTTACCTGATATTTTGGTTTACCTGTCAGTTATTTCTAATGCTCTCTCTGCTGCTGGTATTTCCACTCCTGCTCTTCTTCCTGCCTTCTGTGTCCTCCTCTGGGTTGTCTGCTTCTTCCCATGTCACTGCTCCTGTGTCATCAAGTCAGCCAGGCTGCACAATACATAATGTAGAGATGTCTCACATGTCCATTCCTGCTATTGAGACAGCTAAAATGTCAGTGCCTGAAGCCCTGTATAATTTCTCCTTTAGGTTACCATTTACCTATGGAGAAAATTAGGGAGATTTTGTAGATGTTTTATCCCTCTTGCCTGCAGCTAAGGACAAACAAGGGGAGGATAGACAGGAGAATAGGTGTAGGCCTATACCACACTCCTTTAGTAATTGGCTACAGGTATTGTTTGTCTTTGCCAGCATGCTGGTAGAAAAACACCCTAATTTGAGTGGAGGCCTTTTTCAACATATAGAGCACGTGTTGGAAGTCTACAAAAGCTTTGGAGGTTTGGTCTGTTACTTCTATGATATGTCTTTCGGCCAAAAGCTTGCTGTGCACTCGGCAGTATGATGGGGCATAAGGAATGTGGGCCTATGGCTTAACTTGTTCCTTCCGCAAAGACCAACTAGTAGGCAGAACACAGTTAACCCAGTCAGTTCAGCTTACCGCAGGGGTTGTTGTTTTGCGTTTAATGAGAATCTATGTCGTTTTAACACCTCATGCAATTATAGGCATGAATGCTCGTTTTGTGCAGGGCCACATCTTTATGGTGAAATGTTTCAAACGGAATGGGGGGTCAGGGTTCAGGCGGGATATTTTTCCCAAAAGCCTGCACGCCTGTGAGGCTGAGAAACATGCTCCCCTGGTTGGACCTGTACCCAAACAGGGAGAAAGCACTTTTGCTAATTGAATGATTTTCAGTAGGTTTTCCTCTTCCTTCTTTTTCAGGAATAGGGTGCACTATTGTAGAAAATTTGAAGTCTGTTAAATTTCCACAGGTGGTGCGGGAAAAAGTTTTTAAAGAGATATCGGAGGGTTGTATGGCAGGTCCTTTTCAATTTTCTCTGTTTAAAGATTTCTGCATCTCTCCGATTGGTGTGGTTCCCTAGAGGGAACCAAATACCTTCCGTTTAATTCAGCATCTCTCTATTCCTAAAGGAGGATCGTTGAATGACGACATTGATGAGGCTTTGTGTTCGGTTGCTTATGCGACTTTTGAGGAGGCAATTGTTAAAATTAAGCCATGCGGCTGGGGTCCCCTCTTGGCTAAAGCTGACGTAAAGTCAGCTTTCAGGCTTTTGCAAATTTCCCCGTCAGCTTTCAGTTCTTTAGATTTTTATTTAGAAAATTATAATTTTTTTTGACAAATGTCTCCCTATGGGGATTCTTTTTAAGAAGACGTAAAGTTCTGTTAAAAGAGATGCAGTCGTTGTTGGGTCTCCTGGCTTTCGCTTGCAAAATTATGCCGGTTGGCAGGATTTTCTCTCCGCGTCTATATCTTTCCACTTCAGTTTTAAAGTCCCCTTACGCACACATCCGCCTGACAGTTTCTCTCAAGGATGACTTGGTGGTGTGGGCTGATTTTCTGGAATCTTTCAATGGAAGGTCCTTTTTTTCAGTCAGATTTCATTTTTGCTCCAGATTTCCGTTTATTCACTGATGCTGCAGAATCCAAAGGTTTTGCGGCTATCTGGGAGTAGCATTGGAGTTGTGGTGCTTGGCCGGAAGCTTTGATTCAGAAAAAGGCTACTAGGAATATTGTGCTACTCAAATTTTTTCTGATTTTGGTAGCCCTGTCACTTTGGGGGTATTTTTTTGCCAACAAGCGCATTCTGGTGGAAACTGATAATAAAGGGGTCCTCTTTGCTGTCAATTGCCTTTCTCCTAGTTCTGTATTTTCATTAAGATCTTGCGACATTTGTTTTTTTTATGTTCGAAATTTATTATCTGGATTAAGGCCCGGTGTTTTAAATATAGTAGTTGACTCTCTTTCCCCTTTCCAGATACAGTGTTTTTGCCAACTGCTCCCTGGGGCGGATGAGGAGGGTATGCAGTGTTACCAAGGTTACCTTTGGGATCTGATTTACCACCGGCTCTTGATGCTATTAAACACTCAGTCGCTCCTCATACATGGGTGGATTATTCTTCCGCTTGGAGGAAGTGGATGCACTTTGCTGACAATGGCAGACTGGCTTGGGATGCCCCCTCAGGGCACACTATCCTGGCTTTTATGACCTCTTTGATGGATAGGCATGTTTCCTTTAGTCATCTGGCGAAGAACTTAGCTGGGGTATCCTTTTTCTTCCGCTTGCAGCGACTCCCGCCTTGTTCCAGTTTTTGTTTCTGTTAAACAGGCTTTGAAAGGATACAGAAAAAAGAAATTTGCCCTGGATGGAAGAAGGCCTATTCTTAAACAAATTTGTGAGACTGCGTCCTTGGTTTGTTTTACTGGTTTTGAGGTGTTACTTTTTAAAATGGCTTTTGTTTTGGCTTATTTTGGAGCTTTTCGGGTTTTGGAATTGCTTCCAGCATCCAAAAGCGGAGCCCTTGTTATGTTATTGGAGCATGTTTCGGTCCAACAATGCAGCAATCCAAAACTGATCAAATTGGCTGCAGTGAATGTGTTACTTTATTCCCATGTAGTGATATCTCAGTGTGCCCAGTAGCGGTGGTTAGTCGTCTTTTGGCCGCTCGTCCAGGTGTGGTTATGTCCATCCCTTTATGACTACAGTGTACCCATCTTCTGATGGCTCCTTCCAGCAGGATAATGCACCATGTCACAAAGCTCAAATCATCTCACTACTGGTTTCTTGAAATTGACAATGAGGTCACTGTACTTCAATGGCCTCCACAGTTAGCAGATCTCAATCCAATAGGATTGGATTAGACTGGGAGATCATGGATGTGCACCCGAAAAATATGCAGCAACTGCGTGATGCTATCATATCAATATAAACCAAAATCTCTGAGGAATGTTTCCAACACCTTGTTGAATTTATGCCATGAAGAATTAAGGCAGTTCTGAAGGTAAAAGGGGGTCCAACCCGGTACTAGCAAGGTGTACTTAATAAAGTGGCCGGTGAATGTAGATTATCTCATTACAATGGCATCCTTAAGTCAATGAGATATGTTAGGCAGCATGTTGTCCCTAAAGTTGAAAGCAAAAAAAAAATAAAAAAGGACATCACAGTTTGTTGTGTATGGGGCTCCTTAACTGCAGACCTTTTGGGGTGCCCATGCTGATCTGTGTCCACAGTCAAAAGCACCTACAATGGGCATGGGAGTATCAGAACTGGACCACAGAGCAATGGTAGAAGGTGGCCTGGTCTGATGCATCACGTTTTATTTTACATCATGTAGATACCCAGGTGCATATGTGTCGCTTACCTGGGAAAGAGATGGCACCAGGATGCAGTATGGGAAGAAGTCAAGAGGCAGTGTGATGCTTTGGG
Source organism: Lithobates sylvaticus (assembly GCA_028564925.1). Lineage (NCBI taxonomy): Eukaryota > Metazoa > Chordata > Amphibia > Anura > Ranidae > Lithobates > Lithobates sylvaticus. The sequence continues at coordinate 100,530,183 of CM053030.1, read as the reverse complement.
AAATGTTCTGCTAGGAAACCTTGGTCCTGCTATTCATGTGGATATTACTTGACCTTCCTAAACATTGTTGTTGACCAAGTACACCCCTTCAGGGAAACGGTGTTACTTGATGGTAGTGGCCTCTTTGAGCAGGGCAATGGCCCCTGCCACACTGCAAAAATGGTTCAAGAATAGTTTGAGGAACACAACAACCAGTCTGAGGTGTTGACCTTCAAAGTCTCCAGATCTCAATCCAGTGATACCTGTGGGATGTGCTGGAGGCCCCACCTTACAACTTACATGACTTAAAGTATCTGCTACTGAAGGCTTGGAGCCAGATGACACAACATACCTTCAGAGGTCGAGTGGTGTTAAATGCCTCGACAGACCAGGGTTAATTTGGCAGAAAAAGGGGCTGTTTTGGTGGCAAAATAGGGACTTACTTAATATTAGGTAGGCAGTCATAAAGTTATGGCTGACTGGTGTATCTTCAAGGTTAGAGGATATATACTCTTAGGGCCAGCTATACACTACTAGAATTTTGTTCAAAATATTTTGTTATTATCTTGTATCTATAAAAATCCTTTGTTCATCCGACTCACGACTTTTTGGTTACTATTGTTTGAGTCATGTAATATTTTGCACCCTACTGAAGACAGTGTAAATTCCCTATTTCCCCTTTTTATTGTATGATTACTTGTGATACTCATGTGATTTTGTAATACCTTGCTAAACTCTTTAAATAAACAATTAAAAAAAAAAAAATTGTTATAAGAATGTTCATTTGATTTTCTAATCGTTACTGGGGTAAAATCGATGTTTGTTTTTGACCACAGTGGCAAGAAAATTTGAAGGAGCAAATTGGAAATATTTTCTGAATGAATACATTTCTAACAGTGTATGTGGTTTTTGTTCAGTAAAGTCCAGTCATTCTAAAATTGAATGTTAAAAGCAAACAAAATTTTGAAGTACCTTCAAACGACATTCGTCAAGTTGTTGACTGTACTAGGAATTTTTGTGTGTATTTTTGTACAAATGTACTAGTGTATGACCAGCTTTAGACAATTGTCACTAAAACATTTCCCCTCCCTCTGTTCCTGCGACAACTCCAAAAGGCTGGATTTCCGATCATTTTCTATACTGTAAAGCAATGATCAGGACCAATAGTGAGACTGGATTCTCAGAACAGGGACAAAGAGAGCAATTCAAAAAGAAATAAAAAAAACTAATGGGTTCTAACCCGTTTCACATTATATCCAAAAGTAAATAAAAAGTTTAGCTTAACCACTTGCCGACCGCTGCACGCCAATATACGTCAGCACAATGGCAGCGGTGGGCAAACGGGCGTACCTGTACGTCCCCTTTATATAGTGTGGCTAGCACGCGGGCGCCCGCCGCGTACAGCGTGACCTTGCCTGTGGGTCTCACGGACTCGATGTCCGCCGGGGGCCCACGATCCTGTCACGGAGCCGCAGAACGAGGAGATGCCTAGTGACATGACATGGATCTACTGCTCCCTGTCATCGGGAGCAGTGATCGCTGTCATGTCAGTGGTAGCCTATCCTCCCATAGTTAGAATCACTCCCTACGACAAACTTAACCCCATGATTGCCCCCTAGTATTTAACCCCTTCCCTGCCAGTGTCATTTACACAGTAATCAGTGCATTTTTATATGCACTGGTCCCAAAATAGTGTCAAAAGTGTTTGATGTGTCTGCCATAATGTCGCAGTTATGATAAAAATCGCAGATCGCCGGCATTACTAATAAAAAGAAAGAATAATAAAAATGCCATAAAACTATCCCCTATTTTGTAGACGATATAACTTTTGCACAAACCAATCTATATACGCTTATTGTGATTTTTTTTTTTACCAAACTTATGTAGAAGAATACATATTGGCCTAAACTGAGGAAACTTAGTTTTTTTATATATTTTTGGAGGATAGCTATTATAGTAAAAAGTTAAAAATATAGCATTTTTTTTTTCAAAATTTTCACTTTTTTTGTTTATAGCGCAAAAAATAAAAACCACAGAGGTGATCAAATACCACCAAAAGAAAGCTCTATTTGTGGGATAAAAAAGACATCAATTTTGTTTGAGTGCAACATTGCACGACCGGGCAATAGTCAGTTAAAGTGACGCAGTGCCGCATCGCAGAAAGTGCTCTGGTCAGGAAGGGGGAAAATTCTTCCGCGGCTGAAGCGGTTAACATACACTTTAAATCTGCCCCAATAATAAAGTTTTATATGTCCTGAAAAAAAAAATTGTATTAGGTTAGAAAAGTCTAAAACTATGAAAAGTTGTTTGGCTTTACCTTGATCTGGCAGCAAGATGATACATTGCTTGCATGTCTGTAGCAATTTTTGTTAGTCTTGTTCTAAAAATGAAACAAGCAATACATATATGTCATGCTTATTTTGATAGGAGACATTAAAACAAAGTAGACAAATCTGAGCTTGTATTATTAGTATAGAGTTTGAATGCAGCCCCTCTCACACAACCCCATTCAGCTGCAAGATACATACCATTTACGCATTTTTTTTATCTTTGACCCTACATGAATGTACTGTATGGGGGAAAACCTTAGGGTAAGTTTACTATTGGAGTTAAGAAAGTGTGTCAAAATGTTTTCTTTAGTTTTATTTATGTTTTTGCTGTCTGTATCTGCTTTCTACATTCACCGGCCACTTTACTAGGTACACCTTGCTAGTACCGGGTTGAAACCCCCTTTGTCTTCAGAACTGCCTTAATTCTTCGTGGCATAGATTCAACAAGGTGTTGGAAACATTCCTCAGAAATTTTGGTCCATATTGACATGATAGCATCACACAGTTGCTGCAGATTTCTCGGCTGCACATCCATGATACAAATCTCCCATTCCACCACATGCCAAAGGTGCTCTATTGGATTGAGATCTGGTGACTGTGGATGCCATTGGAGTACAGTGATCTCATTGTAGTGTTCAAGAAACCCAGTTTGAGATGATTTGAGCTATGTGACATGGTGCATTACCCTGCTGGAAGTGGCCATCATAAAATGGGTACACTGTAGTCATAGAGAGATGGACATGGTCAGCAACAAAACTCAGGTAGGCCGTGGCATTTAAACGGTACTCAATTGGTACTGAGAGGCCCAAAGTATGGCAATAAAATATCACCCACACCATTACACCACCACCACCAGCCTGGACCATTGATACAAGGCAGGATGGATCCATGCTTTCATGTTTTTTACCCCAAATTCTGACCCCACCATTCTGACCCTACCATCTGAATGTCGCAGATGAATTCAAGACCAGACAACATTTTTCCAATATTTTATTGTCCAATTTTAGTGAGCCTGTGTGAATTGTAGCTTAAGTTTCCTGCTCTTAGGTGACAGGAGTGGCACCCGGTGTGGTTTCTTGCTGCCATAGCCATCTCCTTCAAGGTTCCATGTGTTGTGCCTTCAGAGATGGTATTCTGCATACCTTGGTTGTAATGAGTAGTTATTTTAGTTACTGTTGCCTTTCTATCATCTCAAACCAGTCTCCCTATTCTCCTCTGACCTCTGACATCAACAAGGCATTTTCCTCCACACAACTGCCACTCACTGGATAGTACCTAACAAAGTGACAAAGTAGTGTATTTGTCTTGGTGACAATCAGGGCTTGTGTACATGGGCAGTAGCCCTTAACCTCCTCATAAAAACAATCTATGGTGGATCGCTTTTGTACAGAGCGGTACAGGTGTGGCTGCCAGACATTCGGGAGGTGATATGGTTGCCTTCTTTTTTTTTTTCCTGTTTGATAGCAGTGATTTTGAATGGGAATACAGCAGCACAAGCATGAGCCTAGCATTCGGCTCACATTTGTGGCGCGGGACCATTCACTTAAATGGGCTGTGTGTGGCAATGGCACTGCCCGCAGGGCCGTCTTTAATATTGATTGGACCCTGGGCAAACATTTTCCTGGGAAAGCCAATTGATACACTTTCTAAAAAGTTATTTCCCTAACCTCCAGATGGGTCTACAGAACAGGAAGTAAAATACTGCCCCCCAATAAAACACAGACAAAAAAAACTGACAGGGTTTTTAACCTTTGCCTACTCTATCCCAAGCTTAAATAAAGTTTTGGGTTTAGATAACACTTTAGGAAAGACTGAGGAAAGGCTTGCGGGCACTGAACTTATTCTCTCTGGAGAAGAGACGCTTGAGATTTCAATATACAAATACCGTACTGGTGACCCCACAATAGGGATAAAACTTTTTCGCAAAAGGGAGTATAACAAGACTCGTGGCCACTCATTAAAATTAGAAGAAATGAGGTTTAACCTTAAACTACATAGAGGGTTCTTTACTGTAAGAGCGGCAAGGATGTGGAATTCCCTTCCACAGGCGGTGGTCTCAGCGGGGGGCATTGATATTAGCACCTGAACGACCACAACATACAGGGATATACAATGTAATACTGACATATAATCACACACATAGGCTGGACTTGATGGACTTGTGTCTTATTACAACCTCACCTACTATGTAACTATGTAACTATGTAACATGTTTTTTATTTAAATTTTATAAAAAAATTAAGTTTTAATGTCGCTTTAAGCTTTAACCAGGCCACTTTCTCTGCTACCTCTGTCTCCAGAAATCCCAGGGTTTTTTTTCAGCTGGAACATGCCGGAACTTAGCCGCAACTGCAGCTGCCTGTGTTGATTTGGGAGGAACCTTCTGTCGCCACCAGCTGCTGCTACTCATTGTAAACATTGCAGCATGGAGTTAGGACTCCGCCTCCTTGGTTCTGTGTTACAGTTACCTAATCAGACTGTACTGTGCTGAAAAAAAGCTGTGAATACTGTAAATAGTGGTGCCGGAATTGCTGAAGAAATGAGGGAACTGTGAATGGGAGGAGGTGGAGAGAGTGAATTTGTGTAGCGAGAAGAAGAACTGGGGGGGGGGGGGGGGGGGTTGGAGAAAGGTGAACTGGGAAAGGGGGGATTTTTGCAGAGAAAATGAACTGGGAAAAGGGGGGAGATTTGTGCAGAGGTGAGAGCTGCAGAAGGGAGAGATGTGGAGTGGGGAGCAGCTTGTGTGGAGGTTAGAGCTGTAGGCAAAGTTGGGGGTGCAGAGGTGAAATATAGGGGAGGCAAAGGTAAGAGTTGTGGATTGGGGTGAGCTTTAGATGGGGGTGCAGAAGTGAAATGTGGCAGGGGGACCGAGATAATATGAATGTGCAGTGCAGAGGTAAGTTGTGGAATGGGGGTGTAAGCTGTGGTTGTAGGGGTGCAGAGGCGAGATGTTGATTGGGGGGTTGCTAAGGTGAGCTGTGGGCAGGGGGGGTAGAGGGGACCTGTGGATAAGGAGGCCTGAAGTCTCAACCTAGGGTGAGTGGAATGCACTAAAGGGTTAGGCCGGTTGCCAGGACAATCCCCCTCCTAGTGGATTTGATAAAGGAGCGTGCCGAAAAACATGTTGTCCTGGCAACCCGTCTAACCCTTTGGTGCGTTCCAGTCACCCTAGGTTGCGATCACTAGTTATTATGACAGGTGGGATCACTAGTGACCTGTGATTGGCTACAGCTAATCATATGGTATAGAGTGCTGCGATTGCCCAGGTACCATGTAATAGCTGTGGCCCAATCTCAACATAAGCAACACAGCTGTTATGAATTAATTCATTCATAACAGCTTTGTTGAATTTGCATAGCGATCACATGATCACGGGGCCCCGAGTACCAGGATCCACAATTCACTGTGTCTGGTAGGCACAACAGCCGTGGAAGGGGTGCGTGATGCACTCCTAAACCTGGTGCGGGCACATTACATACATGTACGTGATTGTGCCTACACGTGCCACCCTGCCACAGTATTTAATTTTGGGTAGACAGGTTATAGCTCCTATAAGTTTTTTTGTTTCTTTTTTTTGCCTTTTTTCTCCCATTGGCGAGATTTCTGTTTACTTCCTGTCCCATAGCCAAACCAGAATTTGAGAGCAAATCTCTCCAAATAGAGGGAATCCAGGGGTCTCACTGAAACTAGTGGCCCCGTTGGAAGATTTCACCCCTTTATTCCTGTTCTGCTATTAACCCAAAATTTTGAATTTTCTTTTACTTTGTCTTTCGATGATAACAGTAATTAGGACAAATAGAGAGGGCGAAATAAAAACCCTTATAGTTTTGCTTTTAGTTATACTTCAAGTTTGTTCAGTAAGCCAAGTCATAGCTGGTTCTTTATAAACCTCTTTAATATGGGATCAGATGTGATATACCTGTAAAATATTATATAAAAAACACAAATTATTAAAATGAATACCACTGTTGAAATGCCACACGGATCGGGAAACATCTCACTTATATTGTTAATAGTTTCGCAGATGCCAGTGAAATTTATTCTGAAAGATTCTTTCTGAAAAACATAAAATTCAGAGACTGTGAGTCATGATGATGAGGGCATACATTAATCATACAGACAGCCATATGAATGGGACTCCACAATTCCTCATGATATTTTACATTTCCACAAAAGTAAAAATGTCATACATGCTGTGCAATGATGGAGATGTGTACAACCTGTGGGTCCGTCATCTATGAACGAGGGCCTTAAAGCAGAGCTCCACCCAAAAGTGGAAGCTCAGCGTGTTCGCACCCCTTCCCCCCCTCCTCTGCCACATTTGGGGGTGAGGGGGAAGCAGATACCTGTCAAAAACAGGTGCCCGCTCCCCCTTTCGGGTAAGGTCTCCACACAACGATGCAGTGATCTACCAAATTTCTGTGCCCTCCTCCTTCCCTCCCCCCCACTGCCTTCTGGAAGACACACAGGTCGCAGAAGACAGCGGGACCATTCAGAAAGTGCAGCGAGACTCGAGTGTGCACAGTAGGAAACAAGGCTTCACTTCCCGTTTCCCTTAGTAAGGATGCCAGGGCCTCCACCCAAAGCCGATGGATGGATTGGCTAGGGGTGCCGACATCACGGGATACCTGGACAGGTAAGTGTCCTTATACTAAAAGTCAGCAACTACAGTATTTGTAGCTGCTGATTTTTATTTATTTTTCAATACAGGCTGTAACTCCGCTTTAAAGTAGTTGTAAAGTCAGAAGGTTTTTTATCTTAATGGATTCTATGCATTAAGTGTTACTAAACCCACAACAGTAAAATCTGTATATGCAGAATGGCATGCTTGTTATACTCACTGTGGAACCTAAGGGGGTTAATCCTCTGCATTGTGTAAAAAGGCTCTTTGACACTATATGGATAGATCCTTCCCTCCTGCACTGTCTATGTTGGCAAGGCCATACAGTGAGGGTAGCCATCCTGCACATGCTCAGTTTAATCTCTGTTGCTGGAGAGAACATTTCCTGTTTCAGTTGAACTGTTCAGTTCAGATGATATTGACATCACACGTGTGGGCGTGTATAAAGGCTGTAGTGGAAATCTTCTCCTACCTGAAAACTCAGCACTGGAGAAACTGTGCAGTTTATCATGTGACCGTGGTATACAGATCAGCAAAAAAGGTAAATAGTGGCAGTATTTTAATGTAAAAAGAAGATTTATAAGATGTGGGCACTGTGAGGGGGGCAGATTAACTATTTTCACATTACTGGGTTTAGTAACACTTTAAGTGTATTTTTTTCGCTGATATTTGCTTTTATTAACTGTTGAGCTAGTATTGTGTGAGATAGTGAATTGGAACCACCAATATTTGTTCAGGCCTAAAATGATTTTTTAAATGTGTGCAACAGCTCTGTCAGTGTTGTTCTTTAATTAACTCCTTGCTGCCTGTACACATATATACTGAAGTGGGCCTTCTTCCGTGAGGCCATATATATGTGCACCTGTGTTTGTGCTGGGAGCGCCCCGCACAGCGCACTCCCAGCATGGAGACCGGGTTCTCACTGTCCCAGTTCCCAACCACCTAATCACTGTCATAGCCTCTGATTGGTTATCACAGTGATCAGTCACCCTGCAGCCCACCCCTGTATTTTTTTCTCCTTTAAATATGCATTGGGGCATATTTACTAAACTGGAGAGTGCAAAATCTGGCGCAGCTCTGCATAGAAACAATCAGCTTCCAGGTTTTATTGTCAACGCTTAATTGAACAAACTGAAGTTAGAAGCTGATTGGCTACTATGCACAGCTGCACCAGGTTTTGCACACTCCAATTTTAGTAAATCAACCCCATTGCATACCGTATATACTCGAGTATAAGCCGAGTTTTTCAGCACATTTTTTATGCTGAAAATGCCCCCCCCCTCGGCTTATACTGGAGTCGAGCACTTTCTTTTCTGCAGCAGAGAATGACATTTTCAGACCTGACTTTGGGGCCCTCGTATCTCGGGGCCACCTGGGTCTAGGAACCCCTATCCTATATCCTATTTGGATATGTTGTAGTGCTAGTGACAGGATATTCGCACTGTATATCCAAGTTCTTTTCACAGCCGTGTTGGAGACTCACCCCTCCAATGAGTTCTTAATGTAAAATACAAAATCCTATAGGAACCGTGGGGGCCCTTGTAATGGTTGTACAAGCATAAGAACCCAAACTTAGATATCTCATCACTGGAGCCCCCACAAGATCAAAGAAAAAAAAATGTATTTACCAAAAAACAGAATGCAGTTGAACCTCCCCTCTAGAACAAAATGAATAGGGATCTTTGCTCATGTATCATGAAAAGAGAGACTGAAGGGATGATAATACATACCAGATCATTAATGTGGTGTATCATAATATTGGAGTACATCATTTCCAACTTTTCCTTGTTGTAGTCACAGGAATTTGCAGTTGTTTTATCATAAAATGTGATTAGGAATGCAATGGTGATACCATATTTGAGGAAAGCTAAAACAAGATAAAAAGGAAAAGAAAACATTGTTACAGTAACAGCAAAAAGTCTCTACATTAGTTGTAAAGCATCCCAATGCCCATTTATTCATACTAAAATCTGGAGTTAGAAAAATGCCCATTCCCAAAATGCACAAGCGTGAAATTTACATTCAGAAACAATGGTGCAGGAGTCAGAAAAGGCTCAATTTACTAAGACACATTACATGTTCATTATTTTACCTTTTGATAATTTTCTCACCAAAATGTTCAATTCACAAACAAATATGGCACAGTTTAGAAACTATTATTTTTTTCACATGAAATGGTTTCAACTATTGAAAACTTCTATTCATCACAAGCCAGCATTTTATTGCATTTACTGGTAATTTTTATCTCCCAATCGCTCCTTTACCTCCTCTCTTCAGTGGCTAGCTCACAGAATCATATATATATATATATATATATATATATATATATATATATATATATATATATACATACACATACCATATATACTCGATTATAAGCCGACCCGAATATAAGTCGGGGGAACCTAATTTTACCACAAAAAAAAAAACTGGGAAAACTTATTGACTCGAGTATAAGGGTGAGAAATGCGCAGCTACTGTAAGTGGAAAAGAGGGTCAACAATGCCCATTTGCAGCCTCACTGTGCCCATTTGCAGCCATAGGTCCCCTGAACTTCAAATTCGGTAGTTAAGGGTTCCTAGATGCCCCCTAGCTGCAGCCAAATTGGGGTCTCTGAACCCAAAGCGTCCCAAAATGACATTGCTGCCAATGGATACAGTTGACCGACTTTGGGGCCCCGTATCTCGGGGCCACTTGTGCTAGGAACCCCAAATTTAATGTGCAAACCCAGGAACTAGCACTACAACATATCCAAATTTGGGGTTCCTAGCATCAAGTGGCCCCGAGATACGGGGCCCAAAGTCGGTTTGGGAAAATGTCAAGCACTTTTCTGCAGCAGAGAATGACATTTTCCAAACTGAATTTGGGGCCTGTATCTCTGGGCCACTTAGTGCTAGGAACCCAAGCATGGATATGTTATAGTGCTAGTTCCATTGGGTTTGCACACCAAATTTGGGGTTCCTAGCACTACGTGGTCCCGAGATACAGTGCTTTACTCGAGTATAAGCCGAGGGGGGCATTTTCAGCAAAAAAAAATGTGCTGAAAAACTCGGCTTATACTCAAGTATATAAGGTATATATATATATATATATATATATATATATATATATATATATATATATATGTATATATATATATATATATATATATATATATATATATATATATACAGCATATATATATATATATATATACACGACCTGAAGACGGGAAGTATTTAAAGTGATTGTAAAGTTTTGTTTTTTTCCCTATAAAAATAACAAACATGTTATACTTACCTCCTCTGTTGCAGTGGGTTTGCACCAGCCAGCCCGGATCCTCCTCTTCTCGGGTCCCTCTTCTGTGATCCTGGCCTCTCCTTCCTGTTCAGTGCCCCCACAGCAAGCAGCTGTACCTTTAATACTTTCAATCTTTTAAAAAAATCCACCATCTGGGTTTTCTCTCTTTTCTTTCTCTTAGTTGGAGCGACTTGAGTCGCACCGATTAGAACGGTTCCATTGCCGTTAACAGGGCGCAACTTGTCATGCAACTTTGAACTCTTAAGTCGCATGACACTGTGAACCTGGGCTTAAAACAGATAATATTAATTTCAACCAAAACAGGAGAAATACTACTGTACAGTGTTTATAAATACAGAATAAGAACAGATACTGAGAATTTCACCCAGCATACAGGACAAGAGAAAAAGTGCTACTGCTCAGCACCCGTACATATGGAAAAATAACTGAAACTGAGAAATGCACACACTATATAAAATAAAAGACACGCTACTGTACAGAATTACACCCAGTATACAGAATAAGAGAAGTGCTACTGTGCAAAATTAGAACAGATACTAAGAATTACACCCTAACACATACTAATAATTACACCCTAACAGATACTAAGAAATACATCCTAACAGATACTAAGAATTACACCCTGCATACAAAAAAAGTGCAATGCCCTGTGCAGTGTCAGATATCCGGTGAATGAATGGAATGGAGAGAGACCTGTACATCATGACTGAGAGGGGTAATAACCAGGGTGACTTTGCAAATTTTAAAGTGAGAAGACACAGCTGCATACAATGAGGGTTATTTACAAAAGGCAAATCCACTTTGCACTACAAGTGCAAACTACAAGTGCAAAGTGCACTTGAAATTGCACTGAAAGTGCACCTGGAAGTGCAGTCGCTGTAAATCTGAGGAGTAGATCTGAAATGAGGGGAAGCTCTGCTGATTTTATTATCCAATCATGTGCAAGCTAAAATGCTGTTTTTTATTTTCCTTGCATTTCCCCCTCAGATCTACAGTGACTGCACTTCCAAGTGCACTTTGCACTTTTAGTTTGCACTTGTAGTGCAAAGTGGATTTGCCTTTCATAAATAACCCCCAATGTTATAGTAAAGGGTTTTTACAACAGTACATAAAAAAAGAAATACTGCATTTGGTCACTTGGTGTTTGCACCAATAATGTGAGGGTAAGTTTTGTTTCAGAAATCCTTCCATCTGATACTCCTCTAAATTTTTTATTCAATTTAAAATTTAAATTTCAAACAATTTATTATCATTATACTGTACAATCACAGAAATTCAGGTATCTGCACAGAACAAAACGTGAACACTCGCACATCAATATATTTTTGGAAAATCTTACTGAAGGTGAACTTACACATTAACCACTTCAGCCCCGGTAGGATTTACCCCCTTAATGACCATGCCATTTTTTGCGATACGACACTGAGCGGCTTTAACTGACAATTGCGCGGTCGTGCACCGCTGTACCCAAACAAAAGTTGTCCTTTTTTTTCCCACAAACAGAGCTTTCTTTTGGTGGTATTTGATTACCTCTGCGGTTTTTATTTTTTGTGCTGTAAATAAAAAAACAGCGACAATTTTGAAAAACAAAACAATTTTTTTTACTTTCTGCTATAAAACATTTCCCCAAAAAATTAAAAAAACAAATGTATTCATCAGTTTAGGCCGATATGTATTCTGCTAGATATTTTTGGTTAAAAAAAAAATTACAATAAGCGTATATTGATTGGTTTGCGCAAAAGTTATCACATCTACAAAATAAGGGATAGATTTATGGCATTTTTGTTTATTTTTTTATTTTTTTTACTAGTAATGGTGGTGAGCAGTGATTTTTAGAGGGACTGCGACATTGCGGCGGACAGATTGGACACCTAACTGACAGTTTTTACACTTTTTGGGGAACCAGTGACATTATTACAGTAATCAGTGCTAAACATATGCCCTGGTATTGTACTAATGACACTGGCAGGGAAGAGGTTAACACCAGGGGTGATCAAGGGGTTAAATGTGTTCCCTGCAGGTGTGTTCTAACTGTATGGGGGACTGTGTGACTGGGGAAACACACAGATCCATCTTCCTGCATAGCAGAAAGACAGGATCTGTGTGATCTCCCCTGTCAGAATGGAGATTTGCCTTGTTTACACAGGGAACGATCGTGGGTGGCCGGTGGAAATCGACTCAGGCACGCCTGCTGATTGGCTCCCCAACTGGCCAATGGGAGCGCGCGTGCTCACAAAAGTGAGTTCCCGAGCCGACATACAGCTACAAAGGTTTGCGGGATCCTGCCACTGTGCCGCAGTATAATGACGGCGCCTGGTCGACAAGTGGTTAAGGAGCCATTTGAACAATAAAATCTATTTTGATCAACTGGAATCTGATACATTCATTTTATATATTCTATAGAGTGGGATGACTATCAATGTAACTATTCCAAAAAAGATACATGCACTACACTTTGATATCCTCCTTTCAATTGTTTATTCCAAAGAAGTCACATCACCCGCCTGAACTTCTCCCTCTGACATGTTTCACCCTCTATTGGGATTAGTCATACAGTAAAGCTGGGTACACACTATGAGAAAATCAAAAGAAAAATTCCATACGAGGCACAATCGTTGAATTTTTGTATAGTGTGTACAAAACTTTCGACATCCGATTCAGACTTTGCAATTGAAAATTTCCGAAGGGGCAAACCCCAAAATTTTTCTTGTACGTGAACAGAACGAGCAAATTTTCTTTTAACCACTTAAGGACCAAGCCTCTTTTTGAGATTTGGTGTTTACAAGTTAAAATCATTTTTTTTTACTAGAAAATTACCTAGAACCCCCCAAACATTATATATTGTTTTCAGACACCCTAGAGAATAAAATGGCAGTCATTGCAATACTTTCTGTCACACAGTATTTGCGCTGCGGTCTTACTTTTTTTTGAAAAAATACACTTTTTTAAATAAAAAATAAGACAACAGTAAAGTTAGCCCAATTTTTTTTAAATTGTGAAAGATAATGTTATGCTGAGTAAATTGATACCCAACATGTCACACTTCAAAATTGAGCCCGCTCGTGGAATGTCAACAAACTTTGATCCTTAAAAATCTCCATATTTACAAATTTCTACAGGTTACAAGTTTTTAGTTACAGAAGAGATATAGTGCTAGAATTATTGCTCTCACTCTATCGATTGCGGTGATACCTCACATGTGTGGTTTTAACACTGTTTTCATATGCAAACGCGACTTACGTATGCCTTCGCTTCTGCAAGCTCGGCTGGGCGGGGCACTTTAAATATTTATTTTTTATTAACCTTTCTTTTTATTTTTACACTGTCTTTTTAAAAAAATTCAATAAAATTTGGGTCACTTTTATTCCTATTACAAGGAATGTAAACATCCCTTGAAATAGAAAAAGCATGACAGGAACTCTTAAATATGAGATCTGTGGTCAAAAATACCTTTTTACAAAAAAAAATTCCCCTTTAAGGCCATTAGGCAGAAGTGATGTTTGACGTTGCTTCCGCCATCCAATGGTGTGAAGCCGAGCAGGGGCCATCCTTCCCTCACTCTGCATCCAGCCTGTGAGGGAAGAGGACTCGATTGTTACGGCATCGCATAAAACGGTATTCCTCTTCAAACAGCTGCCGTATAATGACAGCGGGCGGGCGGTAAGTGGTTAATGTGTACTGTTTTCTAACAAATTTCATATAAGAAAAATCTGATTTAATGAGAATTTTCGTACATTATTTCCTTCCTCGGTTCCGACTTGCAACATCGAGGAAAACTAAAACAAAATAGTGTGGACCAGCCTTTAGGAAGAGACCTAAAGGCTGGGTTCACACTGGTGTGATCACAGACATTGCATGTGATTCGCACCGTATTACTGCACATTACATGTCTGTGCAATGTGAATTGAGCCTTACAAACTGTATGGCTGAAATCGCATCGCTTTTGAAATCTTTTTTTTGGGCTGGGTTCCTAAATTGTGCAAGTTGACACCCGCAGCAGTTTGCAAAGGGCAATGTGAGATGCGATGCGGGAACCCGCACTGGAATCGTGCTGGTTACGGCATCGCACAAATGTGAACCGAGTGAAAAGGAGGTTTAAGGGCTCTTTCACACGGGGCGGATCAGTGCAGATCCGCCCCGTGGATAGCCGCTTGCTCAGCGGGGATCGCCCAAGCGATCTCCGCTGAGCAGGAAGATGACAGGTCCGTCTCTGCACTCCATGCAGGGACGGACCTGTCAGAGCGCCGCTCTCCCCTATGGGGGGATCGGGTGACGACGGACCGTAGATTCCGTCGTCATCAGATCCACTCTGCAGACGGATGAAAAAATTGGGTTTTCCTCCGTCTGCAGAAACGGAGCATAGCGGGCACGGACGAGAGCGGGTGTCAGCGGATGCTCATCCGCTGACACCCACTATCCCATAGGGATACATGTATTCCGTTTTTCATCCGAAAACGGATGGATGAAAAACGGACATACGGTCCGTCCATGTGAAAGAGCCCTAAATGCATACACAGTCATTAGTGAAACAACAAACACATGTGCTGTCTGGCTGGCCTAATCTTTCAACGTTAAGGGTATGTTCACTCTGAAGGCGGGTTTGAAATTGTGCAAGTTCAGCTGAACTTGCACGATTTCAAACCCGCATTTCAGTGTGAGTTCGGGGGGCCATTTGAAAGACATCTGTGCGGGTTCATGCACATGTCTATTGAAATCGCCCCCAACATTGCCAAAAGTAGTGCAGGAACTACTGTTTGGAAATCGGTGCGGCGCTGCAAAGTCGGCGTTGCACCGGTTGGGACAGTGCCGTTGCCCGCAATAGGCTGTGATTTGGCATGCGATTTGACATGACGTGATGTGAATGGGGGCAGAACCAAACTTTATGTTTAATGTCCCTTTAAATTGTTTGTTTGGGCCAAGCTTGCTCAAATTATTATTATTATTATTATATACAGGATTTATATAGTGCCAACAGTTTACGCAGCGCTTTACAACATGAGGGCAGACAGTACATTTATAATACAAATCAATACAGGAGGGATCAGAGTGCCCTGCTCGTTAGAGCTTACAATCTAGAAGAGATGGTCAAGTGGAAACAAAAGGTAATAACTGTGGGGGATGAGCTGATGGAGAAAATGAAAATACAGTTGTTAGGTGGGGGCCGGGTAGGCTTCTCTGAAGAGAAGGGTTTCAGTGATCGTCTAAAAGCTAATAAAGTAGGAAATAAGCGGACAGATTGGGGTAGGGCATTCCATAGGATTAGAGAGGCTCTGGAAAAGTCCTGGAGACGAGCATGGGAGGAGGTGACGAGGGAGCTAGAGAGCAGGAGATCTTGAGAGGAACGAAGAGAACAAGTAGGTTGGTATTTAGAGACTAGGCTAGTGATGTAGCTGGGGGCGAAATTGTGGATGGCTTTGTATGTAGTTGTTAGTATTTTGAATTTAATTCTTTGGCCAAGCGGAAGCCAGTGGAGGGATTGACAGAAAGGAGTAGCAGACACAGAGCGATTGGTAAGGTAGATGAGTCTGGCAGCAGCATTCATGATGGATTGAAGAGGTGATAGACTATGTAGAGGTAAGACAATGAGAAGGGAGTTGCAGTAGTCGAGGTGAGAGATTACCAGTGAGTGAATTAAGAGCTTTGTTGTGTCATTGGTTAGAAAGGGGTGTATTTTGGAGATGTTGCAGAGGTTGAGGCGGCAGGATTTGGACAGTGATTGGACGTGTTGCTTGAAAGAGAGTTCAGAGTCCAGGACTACACCTAGAACCTTTACATGTGGGGATGGGCTTATAGTTGTGCCATTGATTTTGACAGAGAGATCAGGGGAAGGGGAAGGGGCGTATGGGAGAGGAAAAATGATAAGTTCGGTTTGGGATAGATTGAGTTTGAGGAAGTGGTGTGACATCCATAGTGATATATCTGATAGTAAATTTGTGATACGTGAGGAGACAGAGGGAGTGAGCTGAGGGGTTGAGAAATAGATTTGGGTGTCGTCAGCGTAGAGGTGGTATTGGAAGCCATGGGAGGCTATCAGTTGACCCAGGGAGGAGGCGTAGATTGAAAATAGAAGAGGTCCAAGAACAGAGCCTTGGGGGACCCCAACAGAGAAATGAAGAGGAGAGGAGGAAGAAGAGTTGTAAGAAACGCTAAAGGAGCAGTTGGATAAGTAGGGAGAGAACCAGCAAAGAGTACAGTCATGGAGACCAAAGGGATGGAGTTTTTTGAGGAGGAGGGGGTGGTCAACCGTCAACCTCAAATTGACTATTTACTGCACTAAAAGGTGCGCATGCTGGGTGCGCTGTATACACTGTATGTATCTAACACAATAAAGGCGTTGCTAATATCCGGAACATCCATGTGGGACTATAAGTAAAGTCCAGTAGCTCACTGAAATGCAGCGTGGATCAAGTACCAAGATAAACTGTATACAAAAACCAGGCAAAGAACTTAAAAGAAGGTTCTTAGCTACATACAGTATACAGCACTGTGTTCTGACAGTGGGACAAGAACTTCCCATCCCACATACAGAACGAAATTGAGTTAGGCTTAGCGCTGATGACCCACTTCTTGGAAGCTTTGTATTCTATAAATGAATACAAAGCTTCCCCAGATTGGCCCTCAGAGGGAGAGAAGCGGGCAGAAGGTGTCACAATCTCTAAGTCAGTCAATCATGGGAAGGTTTGTATTCATTCATAGAATACAAAGCTCCCTGTGAATGGCTCAGCAGCGCTCAGCCCAACTCAATTTTGTTCAAGTAGTAGGACAGTAAGTTTTTATCCCACTGCCAGAACCCAGTCCTGTGTACTATGTAGCTGAGGCTACATATAGTTCATACATTGCGCTCCTGTTAATGGAGTAAATAGTTTGTTTGGGCCAGCTTTTAAAATCATGTGATTGACAACAAGGGTTTTGCTACCAAGTACTAAGTCATGTTTTGTGAAGGGGTCAAATACTTATTTCACTCATTAAAATACAAATCAATTGATAACTTTTTTGAAATGTGTTTTTCTGGATTTTTTTTTCTCTAGATTTTAGTACTTATTCTATCTCTCGCTGTTAAAATAAACCTACCATTACAATGATAGACTGATTATTTTTTTGTCAGTGGGAAAACGTACAAAATCAGCAGAGGGTCCAAATTTTTTTACCCCCACTGTATATTCAGGTGATGTACCATTGTATTGCAAATTTTATTTAGACCACATCTCAGCCTTGATAGAAATTTTTATTCTATTGGTGGATCAACCACATTCCAAATTGCCAAGCTTTTTTTATATCTGACTTTCCTGGCATTCAGGGCATATATTACTATTTTGTACTTCTTGATCTTAGTGCAGCGTTTTATTAGCATACTTGTACATAAGCTATGGTGCCAATATCTGAAAATTGACACACCTGAAGTTATGACGGCCTATCTCATTTCTTGAGACCCTAACATGCCATAAAAGTACAAATACCCCCCAAATGACCCCTTTTTGGTCATGGTGAGTTTTTTTGAAGTTGTAATTTTTTCCCACAATTTGCAAAATCAAGATTTTTTTTTAATTTTTTTCACAAAATTGTGCCAATGCATACCACAAATTACATTCCATTGTATTGGGATACCACATGTGTGAGACTTTTACACAGCGTGGCTACATACAGAGGCCCAACATGCAGGGACCACCATCAGGCGTTCTGGAGCACCCAGGACAATTCTGACATTTCTCTCCTACATGTAAAAATCATAATTTATTCACTAGAAAATTACATAAAACTTCAAAACATTATATAAGTTTTTTTAGCAAAGACCCTAGAGAATGCAATGGTGGTCATTGCAACTTTTTATCTTGCACGGTACTTGCGCAGCAAATTTTTCGAACGCGTTTTTTTGGGGAAAAAAAGTTTTGTGCTTTACAAATAACAAAACTGTAAATTTAGCCCAATGTTTTTGAATAATGTGAAAGATGAAGTTACACCGAGTAAATAGATACCTAACATGTCACCCTTCAAAATTGCACACGCTCGTGGAATGGCGCCAAACTTCGCTACTTAAAAATCCCCATAGGCGGCGCTTTAAATTTTTTTACTGGTTACATTTTTTGAGTTACAGAGGAGGTCTAGGGCCAAAATTATTGTTCCCGCTCTAACGTTCGCAGCGATACCTCAGATGTGTGGTTTGAACACCGTTTTTCATATGTGGGCGGGACTTACGTATGCGTTCGCTTCTGCATGCGAGCACACGGGGACAGGGGCGCTTTAAAATTTTTTTTTTTTTTTTTATTGTTCATTTTACTTTATTATTTTAGTTTGACACTTTTTTCCCCCCAAAAATTTTTTTGATCACTTTTATTCCTATTACAAGGAATGTAAACCATCCCTTGTAATAGGAATATGGCATTGACAGGTCCTCTTTACAGTGAGATATGGGGTCAATTAAGACCCCACATCTCACCTCTAGGCTGGAAAGCCTGAAATAAAAGAAAAAAACGATCCTGGCTTCGATCGTAGCGAGTATCGCAGAATATCGCAGGGTATAGCATGGTATGGCAGAGTATCGCAGGGTAATGGCAGAGTATGGCAGGGTATGGCAGGGTATGGCAGAGTATCGCTGGGTATGGCAGAGTATGGCAGGGTGTGGCAGAGTATCGCAGGGTATGGCAGAGTATTGCAGGGTATGGCAGATTATCGCAGGG
Source organism: Lithobates sylvaticus (assembly GCA_028564925.1). Classification (NCBI taxonomy): domain Eukaryota; kingdom Metazoa; phylum Chordata; class Amphibia; order Anura; family Ranidae; genus Lithobates; species Lithobates sylvaticus. Next base: position 100,511,278 of record CM053030.1, on the reverse strand, counting down.
TATGGCAGGGTATGGCAGGGTATCGCAGAGTATCGCTGGGTATTGGCAGAGTATGGGCAGGGTATGGCAGAGTATGGGCAGGGTATGGCAGAGTATGGCAGGGTAATGGCAGAGTAATGGCAGGGTATGGCAGAGTATCTCAGGGTATGGCAGGGTATGGCAGGGTAATGGCAGGGTATCTCAGGGTATGGCAGAGTATCGCAGAGTATCGCTGGGTATTGCCGGGTATGGCAGGGTATCGCTGGGTATGCAGAGTATGGCAGGGTATTGCAGGGTATGGCAGAGTATGCAGGGTATGGCAGGGTACCGCAGGGTATGGCAGAGTATCGCAGGGTATTGGCAGAGTATCGCAGGGTATGGCAGAGTATCGCAGGGTATGGCAGAGTTATGGCTGGGTATGGCAGAGTATCGGCAGGGTATGGCAGAGTATCGCAGGGTATGGCAGAGCATCGCAGGATATGTCAGAGTATCGCAGGTGTATGGCAGAGTATCGCAGGGTTATGGCAGAGTATCGCAGGGTATGGCAGAGGTTATCGCAGGGTATGGCAGAGTATCGCTGGGTATAGCAGAGTATCGCTGGGTATGGCAGAGTATCGCAGAGTATCGCAGGGTATGGCAGAGTATCGCAGGTATGGCAGAGTATCGCAGGGTATGACAGGGTATCGCAGGGTATGGCAGAGTATCGCAGGGTAGGGCAGGGTATGGCAGAGTATGGCAGGGTGTGGCAGAGTATACGCAGGGTATGGCAGAGTATCGCAGGGTAATGGCAGAGTATTGCAGGGTATGGCAGAGTATCGCTGGGTATGGCAGAGTATCGCAGGGTATGGCAGAGTATCGCTGGGTATGCAGAGTATGCAGGGTATGGCAGAGTATCGCAGGGTATGTCAGAGTATCGCAGGGTATGGCAGAGTATCGCAGGGTATGGCAGGGTGTGGCAGAGTATCGCAGGGTATGGCAGAGTATCGCAGGGTATGGCAGAGTATTGCATGGGTATGGCAGAGTATCGCTGGGTTATGGCAGAGTATCGCAGAGTAATCGCAGGGTATGGCAGAGTATCGCAGGGATATGGCAGAGTATCGCAGGGTATGGCAGAGTATCGCAGGGTATGGCAGTGTATGGCAAGGTATGGCAGGGTATGGCAGGGTATGGCAGGGTATCTCAGGGTATGGCAGAGTATCGCAGAGTATCGTTGGGTATTGCTGGGTATTGTTGGGTATCGCAGGGTATTGCAGAGTATCGCAGGGTATTGCAGAGTATCGCAGGGTATGGCAGGGTATGGCAGAGTATCGCAGGGTATGGCAGAGTATCGGAGGGTATGGCAGGGTACCACAGGGTATGGCAGAGTATCGCAGGGTATGGCAGAGTATCGCAGGGTATGGCAGGGTACCGCAGGGTATGGCAGGGTATCCAGGGTATGGCAGAGTATCGCAGGGTATGGCAGAGTATCGCAGGGTGTGGCAGAGTATCGCAGGGTATTGGCAGAGTATCGCTGGGTATGGCAGAGTATCGCAGGGTATGGCAGAGTATCGCAGGGTATGGCAGAGTAGTGGGTATGGCAGAGTATCGCTGGGTATGGCAGAGTATCGTAGGGTATGGCAGAGCATCGCAGGATATGGCAGAGTATCGCTGGGTATGGCAGAGTATCGCCTGGGTATGGCAGAGTATCGCAGGGTATGGCAGAGTATCGCTGGGTATGGCAGAGTTTCGCTGGGTATGGCAGAGTATCGTAGGGTATGGCAGAGCATCGCAGGATATGGCAGAGTATCGCGGGTATGGCAGAGTATCGCAGGGTATGGCAGAGTATCCGCAGGGTATGGCAGAGTATCGCTGGGTATGGCAGAGTATCGCTGGGTATGGCAGAGTATCGCTGGGTATGGCAGAGTATGGCAGAGTATCGCAGGGTATGGCAGAGTATCGCAGGGTATGGCAGAGTATCACAGGGTATGGCAGAGTATCGCAGGGTATGGCAGAGTATCGCAGGGTATGGCAGGGTGTGGCAGAGTATCGCAGGGTATGGCAGAGTATCGCAGGGTATGGCAGAGTATTGCAGGGTATGGCAGAGTATAGCAGGGTATGGCAGGGTATCGCAGAGTATCGCTGGGTATGGCAGAGTATGGCAGGGTATTGGCAGAGTATGGCAGGGTATGGCAGGTATGGCAGGGTATGGCAGAGTATGGCAAGGTATGGCAGGGTATGGCAGGGTATGGCAGGGTATCTCAGGGTATGGCAGAGTATCGCAGAGTATCGTTGGGTATTGCTGGGTATTGTTGGGTATCGCTGGGTATTGCAGAGTATCGCAGGGTATGCAGAGTATCGCAGGGTATGCAGGGTATGGCAGAGTATCGCAGGGTATGGCAGAGTATCGGAGGGTATGGCAGGGTACCACAGGGTATGGCAGAGTATCGCAGGGTATGGCAGAGTATCGCAGGGTATGGCAGGGTACCGCAGGGTATGGCAGGGTATCCAGGGTATGGCAGAGTATCGCTGGGTATGGCAGAGTATCGCAGGGTGTGGCAGAGTATCGCAGGGTATGGCAGAGTATCGCTGGGTATGGCAGAGTATCGCCAGGGTATGGCAGAGTATCGCAGGGTTATGGCAGAGTATCGCTGGGTATGGCAGAGTATCGCTGGGTATGGCAGAGTATCGTAGGGTATGGCAGAGCATCGCAGAGTATCGCAGGGTATGGCAGAGTATCGCTGGGTATGGCAGAGTATCGCAGGGTATGGCAGAGTATCGCTGGTATGGCAGAGTATGGCAGAGTATCGTAGGGTATGGCAGAGCATCGCAGGATATGGCAGAGTATCGCTGGGTATGGCAGAGTATCGCAGGTATGGCAGAGTATCGCAGGGTATGGCAGAGTATCGCTGGGTATGGCAGAGTATCGCTGGGTATGGCAGAGTATCGCTGGGTATCGCAGGATATGGCAGAGTATCGCAGGTATGGGCTGGGTATGGCAGAGTATCGCAGGGTATGGCAGAGTATCCATGCTCAGCCATCCCTCCATACCCTGCAATACCCAGCAATACACTGCAGGCTATTGCTGTGTATTGCAGGGTATCGCTGGGTATGGCAGAGTAGTCCTAGTATTTATATTGGAAACAAATAAATCAGTTGCTCTTAAAAATTATACAATAAACAAAGAAAAAGCAGCTCACACTATATTGCTGGGCACAATAACAGAACATAAAATAGAAAGTTGTAGCGCTTAAAGTAATATATAAACAATGAAGTCCATCAATAATAAAACTGAGAAGACGATCAAATCAGAGATCTCCATCTAAATCCGGATAGAATAGCCACCACCAGCACCCAAAACTACTGACCTTTACCGTCAGTCTGTAGGGTGCACACAATGAATGTATTGGTTAATGGCCCCAGCGGTCCCTCACAAAGTGTCAAAAGTGTCCGATCTGTCCTCCACAATATCGCAGTCCTGCTAAAAATCGCTGATCACTGCCATTACTAGTAAAAATAAATTATTAATAAAAATGCCATAGATCTATCCCCTATTTTCTAACAAAAATAAGAATACATATTGACCTAAACTGAGGAAGAAATTAGTTATTTTTATATATATTTTTGGGGGATATTTATTATAGCAAAAAGTTTTTTTCAAAATTGTTTTTTGTTTATAGTGCAAAAACGAAAAAAAAAAAGCAGAGGTGATCAAATACCACCAAAGAAACCTCTATTTGTAGGAAAAAAAAGGACACACATTTTGTTTGGATACAGCGCTGCACGACCGCGCAATTGTCAGTTAAATCGACGCAGTGCCGTATCACAAAAATGGCCTGGTCATTAAGGGGGTAAATCCTTCCGGTCCTTAAGTGGTTAAAATCACTGCTCCTGTAAAAACTATCTTTTTAAAAAAAAAAATTTGCATTGATACATGGAGCAGTACCCAGACCCCCATGCCCTTTTTATGGCCGATAACCCACATATAAGCCTTCAAAATGGGGACTTTTGAATTTTCTAATTCGGGTCCCATAGACTTCGTTGGGGTTCGGGTCCGAACTTTTGATATTTTCGAGAGTTCTGGCGCGAACTGAACCGGGGGTGTTCAGCCCAACTGCACTATTCACCAGCGAGGAGTGATGGGCCAATAAGAATGTAAGGGGACTAGACTTGGCATCATGATGGCAGTTTTGGAACTTTGGCTGTCACAACCTTCCAGCATTTGAACTCATGGATGGACGAATCTTCCACTATGCCCAGCTATTTTCTGCCCTATATACAGTGCCGATCCTGACCTCCCTGGGGCCCTAAGCAAAATTCTGCTAAGGGGCCCTCTACCTGACCCGTGATGCCGCGAGCTATGTAAACTATTTGCCATTGCCACACAGTCACACCTGACACTTCAGTGCTCCCAATACAATCCTCCCTCCTTTAAACAAAACAGTGCCTTCCCTTACATCAGGGTCCCCAGAGAGCCCCCCTTAAATCAGTGTCCTTAGAAAGCCTCCCCTTACATCAGGGTCCCCAGAGAGCCTCCCCTTACGTCAGGGTCCCCAGAGAGCCTCCCCTTACATCAGGGTCCCCAGAGAGCCTCCCCTTACATCAGGGTCCCCAGAGAGCCTCCCTTAAATCAGTGTCCTCAGAAAGCCTCCCCTTACATCAGGGTCCCCAGAGAGCCTCCCCTTACATCAGGGTCCCCAGAGAGCCTCCCCTTACATCAGGGTCCCCAGAGAGCCCCCCTTAAATCAGGGTCCCCAGAGAGCCCCCCTTACATCAGGGTCCCCAGAGAGCCCCCCTTAAATCAGTGTCCTCAGAGAGCCTCCCCTTACATCAGGGTCCCCAGAGAGCCTCCCCTTACATCAGGGTCCCCAGAGAGCCTCACCTTACATCAGGGTCCCCAGAGAGCCTCCCTTAACATCGTGGTCCCCAGAGAGCCTCCCCTTACATCAGGGTCCCCAGAAAGAGCCTCCTTACATCAGAGTCTGCACAGAGGTTCCCCTTACATCAGAGTCTGCACAGAGGTTCCCCCTTACATCAGAGTCCGCACAGAGGTTCCCCCTTACATCAGAGTCCGCACAGAGGTTCCCCCTTACATCAGAGTCCGCACAGAGGTTCCCCCTTACATCAGAGTCTGCACAGAGGCCCCCCTTACATCAGAGTCTGTACAGAGGCCCTCCCTTACATCAGAGTCTGCACAGAGGCCCCCCCTTACATCAGAGGTTCCGCCTTACATCAGAGTCCGCACAGAGGTCCCACTTACATCAGAGTCCACACAGAGGTCACACTTACATCAGAGTCCACACAGAGGTCCCCCTTACATCAGAGTCCACACAGAGGTTCCCCCTTACATCAGAGTGTAAGGGGGAACGGCAGCGTTTTGCAGGAGGATTTAACCCCTTTTCGGCTGCTAGTGGGGGGTTAAAACCGCCCCGCTAGCGACCGAATAGCGCCACTAAAACGACGGTAAAGCGGTGCTAAAAATAGCGCCGCTTTACCGCTGACGCCAGTGGTGGCACAGTGTGAAAGGGGTCTTAGGATGTCCCATCCAAGATAAAGTCCCACTAAAATGTACAGGCAGCACAGGGGGCACAGTCAGCAGCAGTACACATTAAATATTTGTGGCTTACCCCCTCCATGCTGCACTCTCCGACCTGTAGTGTTGGTGTCTGTGTCAACGAGCTGGCCACTCCCCCTGGCCCTGTCCTGCCCAATCACAGTCCCAGCTAATCCTGCATCAGACATTAGGCTCTGCCTCCGCAGGGATGGATAGGGCTGAGAAGCAGGGGGAGGACGTGCTAGCAGATGTGCGATCTCTCCTTCCCTTCTCCTCTCTTCAGCTGCTGGCTGAGAAGCGGGGGGGATGCTGGTGCTAGCATAAATATGTGATCTCTCCTTACCTTCTCCTGCTGGCTGTGAAGGGGGGGGGGGGGCTGCTGTGAGGAGATTTCCCTCCTCTCCTCTCTTGAGTTCTCGTTCTCTTCAGCTTGAGCTGCTGGCTGAGAAGCGGGGGGGGGGGGGGGGGAATCGCGGTGCGGCTTGTCAATGTGAGCGGTCGCTTCTCCTTCTCCTCTGTCAGCTGTTAGGAAGCAGAGCCGATCCGCCCTCGGGGGCCCTTTGCAGGTCCGCGGGGCCCTACGCTGCTTGCGTAGTTCGCGTATAGGGAGGATCGGCTCTGCCTATATATCTGAATTGCCAGATCATTAAAACAGTTAATACAGAAAAATGACACACATCTGTAGCCTTGTATAGATGGGAAAATAACCTTTGTTGTAGTAACTGAACCATTTAGAAAACTTTATGCTGAAAAAACACTATAAGCATTTCTGATGAAGTAATAACAATGGATTTTATATTACTTCATAGAAACTATAAAAGTGATTTATGACAAAAGCTTTATGACAAATTGTCATACTCCAGGCCAAGCGCATCACTTAGCTTGTTCACAACTGACAGCTGTGAATGAAACACCACAATTTATTTAAAGGGACACTAAATGGTATACTTATTTAAAAAAATAGTCCATACACATCTACTACTAAAGTGATATTAAACACATGACATTGAATTCACAATACAAGGTCTCCCATAGTGCACAAAACATGATAATGCATTTTTTTTAGCAAAGTTAAACCGCAAAATACCTTTTCTCAGCCGAGGTATACAGCGGTCATGTGACTGGTGTCTGTGTCCGGCTGAGTGCCGGTTTAGCTTCAAAGAGGAGTTTTTATTCTCCACAGCTGTACTATCAGCAGATGGATTGCGGACAGTAAAAGAAAGGGAGGATCAGAGAGCGTCCAGGGTGTACACATGCTGTAGCCGATGTGCTTTGCAGCAGTTACAATCCCTGTAGCGTTTGTCAGGCACTATCACTCTCCGAAAATGATCCATTCAATTGCACGCAGTTGTGGTAGTCCAGATTTAGGGTGTTAAAACAGGTGGTGAGTAGGCGATACAATGTCTCCTCACCGCCTGGCATAGGTTCTCTGAAGAGCGATCTGACCATGGATCAGCAACAGAAGTGTAAATGAGGCCTTACTGTGTTGTTCTGCCTCCATGAGCTCCCAAACCTCTCCTTTTAGCCCCCGTACACACGGTCAGAAATTCCGACCACAAAATCCGTCTGATTTTTTCCGACGGATTTTGTCCGAAAACTGGTGTTGCATACACACGGCCGGACAAAGTTGTCGGAAAATCCGATCGTTCCGAACGTGGCGACGTTAGTTGCGTACTACGGAACTACGTAGAGGCTAGTAGCCAATAGCTTTGGTCTAGTAATTTGATCTGAGTATGCGTGGCACTTTGTCCGTCGGAATTCCCTACACACGATCAGAAAAAGTCAGATCGGATTTTGTTATCGGAAAATTTGAGATCATGCTCTCAAATTTTTTACGTCGGAATTTCCGACGGAAAAAGCCAGCTAGAGCCCATACACGATCGGATTTTCCGACAACATAATCCGATCTGACTTTTTCCATCGGAATATCCGGCCATGTGTACGGGGCATAACTCTTCAGTTCTCTTTGTTTGGAATGAGCAGTGCACATTAGTTGCAGCTATACAGTTGTGCTCATAAGTTTACTTACCCTGACAAAATGTATGATTTCTTGGCCATTTTTCAGAGAATATGAATGATAACACAAAAACATTTCTTTCACTCATGGTTGGTGCTTGGCTGAAGCCTTTTATTATCAATCAACTGTGTTTTCTCTTTTTAAATCATAATGACAACAGAAACTACCCAAATGACCCTGATCAAAAGTTTACATACCCTGGTGATTTTGGCCTGATAACATGCACACAAGTTGACACAAAGGGGTTTTAATGGCTATTAAAGGTAATTAGTGTGTGTATAAAAGGTCAATGAGTTTCTGGACTCCTGACAGACCAGTGCATCTTTCATCCAGTGATGCCCTGACGTTTCTGGATTCTGAGTCATGGGGAGAGCAAAAGAATTGTCAGAGGATCTGCGGTAAAAGGTAGTTGAACTGTATAAAACAGGACAGGGCTATAAAAAGATATCAAAGGAATTGAGAATGCCAATCAGCAGTGTTCAAACTCTAATCAAGAAGTTGAAAATGAGGGGTTCTGTTGAAACCAAACCACGGTCAGGTAGACCAACTAAAATTTCAGCCACAACTGCAGGGAAAATTGTTTGGGATGCAAAGAAAATCCCACAAATAACTTCAGGTGAAATACAGGACTCTCTGAAAACATGTGGTGTGGCCGTTTCAAGATGCACAATAAGGATGCACTTGAAGAAAGATGGGCTGCATGATCGAGTCGCCAGAAGAAAGCCATTACTATGCAAATGCCACAAAGTATCCCGCTTACAATACGTCAAACAGCACAGAGACAAGCCTCAAACCTTCTGGCACAAAGTCATTTGGAGTGATGAGACCAAAATTGAGCTTTTTGCCCACAACCATAAACGCTACATTTGGAGAGGAATCAACAAGGTCTATGATGAAAGGTACACCATTCCCACTGTGAAACACGGAAGTGCATCACTGATGTTTTGGGGATGTGTGAGCTACAAAGGCACAGGAAATTTAGTCAAAACTGATGGCAAGATGAATGCAGATGTTATCAAAAAGTACTGGAGGAACATTTGCATTCATCAGCCAGGAAGCTGCGCATGGGATGTACTTGGACATTCCAACATGACAATGATCCAAAACACAAGGCCAAGTCGACCTGTCATTGGCTACAGCAGAATAAAGTGAAGGTTCTGGAGTGGCCATCTCAGTCTTCTGACCTCAATATCATTGAGCCACTCTGGGGAGATCTCAAACATGCAGTTCATGCAAGACAGCCCAAGAATTTACAGGAACTGGAGGCTTTTTGCCAAGAAGAATGGGCAGCTTTACCATCTGAGTAGATAAAGAGCCTCATCCACAAATGCCACAAAATACTTCAAGCTGTCATTGATGTTAAAGGGGGCAATATACGGTATTAATAACTGGGGTATGTAAACTTTTGATCAGGGTCATTTGGGTAGTTTCTGTTGTCATTCTAAATTAAAAAAGAGTAAATACAGTTGACTGATAATAAATGGCTTCAGCCAAACACTAACCATGAGTGAAAGAAATGTTTTTTATCATTCAAATTCTCAGAAAAATGCCGAAGAAATCATAAATTCTGCCAGGGTATGTAAACTTATAAGCACACCTGTATGTATTGCTCTATGCACACTACAAATCCTAGAGTGCCTAGTTCATAGTCCATCTTGGGGGCGAGCAAGAAATGGTGGCTATGTTCCTATATACAGTACAATGAGAGCATGGAAAAGGAACGTGGCCACCCACTAACTGGGAACAGCAGAAAAAAGAGGAATTTGTAGGAGGCTGAGAACAATAGAGCACCAAGTGCTATGAGTGTATAAAATAGTGTAAAAGTGTTGAAATAAATATGTTAAATAAATAACATGTGAACTGAGTGAGTAAATAACAAATCACTACCAAAAGAGTGCTAAATATGCTAATGTCCACAAATAAGTGATAAAACACGGCCCAAATGGGCCAGAAGTGAGTGAATATAAAATGAGAGAGGTGAAAAGTCTAATATTGGACTACAATGACAAAGTCCAAAAGGTGACTGGTGCTGTTCGCTGGTGCAGAACCCGTTCCTCAAACTCTATGGGAAACGGTATGTCGTGACAAAATGGTTCAGACTCCACATTGGAATGTGGTGGATGTGTGGGAATGGGATCCTTAAGCGTGCTCTCTAGACTCTCACCTGAAAGCACGCATTCAAAAGCGTGAGTAGATGCAAGAAGTATATCTTGTCTTGTCTTTGCTCCTCAGACCAATCTGTTTCCACCGATTTCCACCACTGGGGGCTGTATGGTCTTCACTATCCTCCTTAGATAATCCTATTCCCTGGATAACTCAGATAGACAGGGATTCTTACCCAAAGTCCTGTATCAGATTGGCGTTGGCCTTCCCGCCCAATAGGCCCATCAACCAGTGGGGTACAAATAAAAAAGAGGGAACCCAATAGTGAAGTACGTCTTCAACAAAATAATTTAATAAATGGATAAAAGATTCTTACATAAAAAACGAAATAATGCCAGCAGCTAACAGCAGATAGATGCTAGTCTCACAATACTTCCGGTATCTGGTACGGCCACTCCCTACGTTTCGTCACATGCACGTGACTTCATCTAAAAATCCCCCCGCCAAATATATTTTTTACCCCCCCCCCACTCCCACATACATGCACGCACCAATGTAAATGTGTCAAAGGCACCTATGCATGAAAACGTAAATTGTGCTACACATGGTAAAGAGTGAGTGCAATAATAAGCCCATCATTTATGGTTAAAGCGGTTGTATACCCTCAGGAAAAAAAAAAAATGTTAAAAAAAAAAAAAGCTACCCTGGCAAATTCACAACTAGTTCATTCTGAAATACTTACCTGAGAACGAGGTCCCCGTACCGCAGGCCGGTCCATGCCGAGGGAGCTGACATTTTGCCCTCGACCTGTCTTCCGGGTTCACGGCTCCGGACACTCACAGCGCATGAGCACGGGAGTCTTCTTCTTCTTCAGACATTGCCGGACCTTCACAGCGCATGCACCGCTGACGTCAGCGGCTGGATGTGAAGGGAATATCTCCTAAACCATACAGGTTTAGTAGATATTCATTTTACCTACAGGTAAGCCTTATTATAGCCTTATTATAGGCTTACCTGTAGGTAAAAATAAAAAAAGTGGGTATACAACCACTTTAACTCTAACCTGATAACCTGTAGGGGCTTTTTTAGCATCTCCTATGGTAAATAGGGTACCAAAGTTTTTACGGGTGTATGCAATTTGAGGCATCACATAATGGGTATCTATTTACTTGGCGCAAACTCATCTTTTCTGCTTTACCAATAATTTGGTATTTTATTGCATTTATGTTCCCATAAAATTAACTATACTGTATTTTTAACTGAAAATATGCTTTTCTGTAACCGTTGTACTAATATTGTGTAAAAAAATACTACCACTATTTTATTCTCTAGAATGTCTGCTTTTAGAAAATATATAATGTTTTGGGACTTTTATGCAATCTTCAGGTCTTAAATGTATTTTTAAACATGTAAAACAAAAAAACGCAAAAATGGCTCTAGCAGCAAAAGGGTTAAAGCATCAAATTTTGTTGCCTTTCATGGGCACACGCAATTTTAAAGCTTGACATGTTGTTTACTCGGCACAATCTTGTCTTTTATATTTTACCAAGCAATTGATAATTTTTTATTTCAATCTAAATTTATTTGAAATATTTTGCATACAGAATAATCATACACAAATTAGACTTTTATACCTTCACCAACAAAACAAACATAAAAGTAAAACAATAAACTGTGCTTTTGAGAAGCACCTGAAGATTCAAGTGCATATAATCTAATATATATATTTATATACAGTGCCTTGCGAAAGTATTCGGCCCCCTTGAACTTTTCAACCTTTTGCCACATTTCAGGCTTCAAACATAAAGATATAAAATTTTAATTTTTTGTGAAGAATCACCAACAAGTGGGACACAATTGTGAAGTGGAACGAAATCTATTGGATATTTTAAACTTTTTTAGCAAATAAAAAACTGAAAAGTGGTGCGTGCAAAATTATTCGGCCCCTTTACTTGCAGTGCAGCAAACTCACTCCAGAAGTTCAGCAAGGATCTCTGAATGATCCAATGTTGTCCTAAATGACTGATGGTGATAAATAGAATCCACCTGTGTGTAATGAAGTCTCTGTATAAATGCACCTGCTCTGTGATAGTCTCAGGGTTCTGTTTAAAGCGCAGAGAGCATCATGAAGACCAAGGAACACACCAGGCAGGTCCGTAATACTGTTGTGGAGAAGTTTAAAGCCGGATTTGGATACAAAAAGATTTCCCAAGCTTTAAACATCCCAAGGAGCACTGTGCAAGCGATCATTTTGAAATGGAAGGAGTATCAGACCACTTCAAATCTACCAAGACCTGGCTGCCCCTCTAAACTTTCAGCTCAGACAAGGAGAAGACTGATCAGAGATGCAGCCAAGAGGCCCATGATCACTCTGGATGAACTGCAGAGAACTACAGCTGAGGTGGGAGAGTCTGTCCATAGGACAACAATCAGTCGTACACTGCACAAATCTGGCCTTTATGGAAGAGTGGCAAGAAGAAAGCCATTTCTCAAAGATATCCATAAAAAGTCTTGTCTAAAGTTTGCCACAAGCCACCTGGGAGACACACCAAACATGTGGAAGAAGGTGCTCTGGTCCGATGAAACCAAAATCAAACTTTTTGGCCACAATGCAAAACGATATGTTTGGCGTAAAAGCAACACAGCTCATCACCCTCAACACACCATCCCCACTGTCAAACATGGTGGTGGCAACATCATGGTTTGGGTCTGCTTTTCTTCAGCAGGGACAGGGGAGATGGTTAAAATTGAGGGGAAGATGGATGCAGTCAAATACAGGACCATTCTGGATGAAAACCTGTTGGAGTCTGCAAAAGACCTGAAACTGGGACGGAGATTTATCTTCCAACAAGACAATGATCCCAAACATACAGCAAAATCTACAAAGGAATGGTTCACAAATAAACATATCCAGGTGTTAGAATGGCCAAGTCAAAGTCCAGACCTGAATCCAATCGAGAATCTGTGGAAAGAGCTGAAAACTGCTGTTCACAAACCCTCTCCATCCAACCTCACTGAGCTTGAGCTGTTTTGCAAGGAAGAATGGGCAAGAATTTCAGTCTCTCGATGTGCAAAACTGATAGAGACATACCCCAAGCGACTTGCAGCTGTAATTGCAGCAAAAGGTGGCTCTACAAAGTATTAACGCAAGGGGGCCGAATAATTTTGCATGCCCCACTTTTCATTTTTTAATTAGTTAAAAAAGTTTAAAATATCCAATAGATTTCGTTCCACTTCACAATTGTGTCCCACTTGTTGGTGATTCTTCACAAAAAATTTTAATTTTATATCTTTATGTTTGAAGCCTGAAATGTGGCAAAAGGTTGAAAAGTTAAAGGGGGCCGAATACTTTCGCAAGGCAATGTATATATATATATATAAACACCCCATGGAGAACAGGACTGTACGGACCTAAAAAGTGCCCGCAGGTGGCCAAGTCCGTACGCCGCACAGAACTCAAATCTCCCTCTCCTATAAGCTTATGGTCACTTCAATGGGGGGGGGGGGGGGGGGAGCGCTGCGGGTGGGAGTGAAGTTGTGGCCTGGGGGGGGGGGGGGGGGGGGGGGGGGGGGGTTGGGGGGGGGGGGCTTGGTATACATGTGTCTTCTGGGACCTGTGTGTGTCCCAGTAGACAGCTGGCCCTTCACGAAGCGCCGTGAGACTTGCGCATGTGCAGTAGGAAAAGGGCAGTGAAGCCGCAAGGCTCCACTGCCGCTTTCCCTTAGTTAGAATGGCGGCGCCTGAACCCAATCCGATGGACGGATCGGCCTCAAAGGGGGCGACATCCTGGGCTCCCTGGACAGGAAAGTGTCCTTATTAAAAATCAGCAGCTACAATGTATGTAGCTGCTGACTTAAAAAATAAAAATAAAATTGCAGATGGAACACCGCTTTAATGTGGGATTAGTGCAGTGGTTCTCAACCTTTCTAGTACTGTGACCCCTTGATAAAATTTCCCAAGTTGTGGGGGCCCCTTACAGTAAAATTATTTTCGTAGCGTGGGTAGTCAGCACCCAAGGCAAGACAAGTAAGTTGCACCCCTAACCCATGGACATTTAGCGCTCCCTGAGTATCTTCCACTCGTACAGTATTAAAACCCCTTATGGCAGGGATATGCAATTAGCGGACCTCCAGCTGTTGCAGAACTACAAATCCCATGATTCATAGCAAGACTCTGACAGCCACAAGCATGGCACCCAGAGGCAGAGGCATGATGGGACTTGTAGTTTTACAACAGCTGGAGGTCAGCTAATTGCATATCCCTGCCTTATGGTAAATTTTAGGATGTACCACTCTCTCTCTTTGTTCTCCTTTCTTTCCTTTTTATCTCTCTCTATTTTCTTGTTTTCCCCCATCCCACTCTCTAGCCATCTTTATTGTTCTCTTATTCTTTCTCTCCCTTTTTCTTTGTTCCTCCCCCTCTTTTACTTGCCTTCCATGTATTCTCTATTTTTATTCCTTCTCTTACTCCTTGGTGTGGGGGGGATGGGGTGAGTGGCAGTGCTGATGGGGAGTTGGGATGAGTGACAGTGCCGGCAGGGGGGTGGGATCAGTGGCAGTGCTCGGGGGAGTTCTGATCAGCCAACTTGATCAAGGTAATCTGTTGATCTGAGAACTGTAGTGGGAACTTTTAATGGCAACTATAATCACAGGTTTCCGGCTTTACTGTGTCTCCGACTTTGTGGTGTCTCGTAGCAGTGACATCTATGCCTAAATCAGGAGATAGGGTCTCCAACAGCCCCTCCCACTTCACATTCCTCACCAGTCAGCTGACCTCTAGTCTCTGCCCCCCAGCTTTGCCGTGAACTGAATGGGCAGCTGCAAAGAGGCTGAGTGGGCAGCCACGGGCTCCAGCAACAGCCCAGATGGGCGGCCATGAAAAGGCTGGGAGAGCAGCGCAGGCTTCAGGAACAGCCCAGGATTCGGTGACCCCTGACAAATCCTCATTCGACCCCCAGGTTGAGATGAGGATTGAAGACCACAGGATTAGTGGATTCCCAGTACGATCAATCATTTGGAAACGCATATGGGAAGCTACATTCACAGACTTGTATTTCTTATCTGTCTTTTTCATTACACCTTGTTTTTTTCTATTTATTTTTGGGAACATATTATATTGTGAAACATTGTTTTAATTCTTCATGTATATTATTCACAAGATTGACGCATTTGTCTTTAGCATTTAAACCAACATGCTGTGGGCGGTTTTTAGGGACCCACTTGTGGTTTATCGTGGTTTTCTTTACACTTTTTGTTTAATTCATTTTTTTCAAAGTGGTTTTGATCACTTTATAGTGTTAATAGTTACACCTATTTACTAGGGTTGCACCGAAACAGATATTAGTATTGGTATCGGTGCCGATACCGAGCATTTGCACGAGTACAGCTGCTATATTGAAATTTAAACAGCGAGATTGGTGCTTGTAACTGCCCCCCAACGCTGCACTGATTATCCCCTGTGTCCTCCTCCAGTCCCCCTTCATGTACTCCTCCATTTCCTCCTTCAGTCGTCCTCCCTACTCTTCCGCCCTCTCTGTCCTTCTCCGGTCCCTCCCTGGCCCAGATCTGTCAGGATGGAGAGCGGAGGAAGCAGCCAGGAAAAATGTCATGTACCGGCTCCTTCCTTTTCCAAATGCACAGAGCCAGTGATCACTGACATTGCTCTATTCAGAACTGAAACTACAAAAAATTGCTGGAGATAAGCTTGAAAAAATCCTGCTGCTTGCCTGAAGCTTCCATATAATTTATCAAGAGCACCAATAAAATCTGTTTAGTGTGAAGCTATAAATAGTTTATCTTGAATTCCTCACATTACACCTCTGGGAATGTTAGATAAAAGTCCAGATTAGTTAAACAATCAACTATCAACAATATTATGAAATCTTAAAGCGGAACTAAACCCATAAATTTAATGGTTTTAAAAAACATGCTGGGATTGCCAACTGTCACATTTGCTCGTGCTCTCAACCAAACTGTCAAACCCTCAAATGGCTAGTGTCTAGGAATGAGCTTTATGTTTGGGTCGAACATAAGTTCGACTCGAACATCAGTGTTCGCCTGTTCGCTGAAGAGCGAATATCATGGAGTGTTTGCGGCAAATTTGGGTGCCTTTGGCCAATCATGGCTCAGTTTACGCCCCACACTATACAGGTCCTTCTCAAAAAATTAGCATATTGTGATAAAGTTCATTATTTTCTGTAATGTACTGATAAACATTAGACTTTCATATATTTTAGATTCATTACACACAACTGAAGTAGTTCAAGCCTTTTCTTGTTTTAATATTGATGATTTTGGCATACAGCTCATGAAAACCCAAAATTCCTATCTCAAAAATTAGCATATTTCATCCGACCAATAAAAGAAAAGTGTTTTTAATACAAAAAAAGTCAACCTTCAAATAATTATGTTCAGTTATGCACTCAATACTTGGTCGGGAATCCTTTTGCAGAAATGACTGCTTCAATGCGGCGTGGCATTGAGGCAATCAGCCTGTGGCACTGCTGAGGTGTTATGGAGGCCCAGGATGCTTCGATAGCGGCCTTAAGCTCATCCAGAGTGTTGGGTCTTGTGTCTCTCAACTTTCTCTTCCCAATATCCCACAGATTCTCTATGGGGTTCAGGTCAGGAGAGTTGTCAGGCCAATTGAGCACAGTAATACCATGGTCAGTAAACCATTTACCAGTGGTTTTGGCACTGTGAGCAGGTGCCAGGTCGTGCTGAAAAATGAAATCTTCATCTCCATAAAGCCTTTCAGCAGATGGAAGCATGAAGTGCTCCAAAATCTCCTGATAGCTAGCTGCATTGACCCTGCCCTTGATAAAACACAGTGGACCAACACCAGCAGCTGACATGGCACCCCAGACCATCACTGACTGTGGGTACTTGACACTGGACTTCAGGCATTTTGGCATTTCCCTCTCCCCAGTCTTCCTCCAGACTCTGGCACCTTGATTTCCGAATGACATGCAAAATTTGCTTTCATCCGAAAAAAGTACTTTGGACCACTGAGCAACAGTCCAGTGCTGCTTCTCTGTAGCCCAGGTCAGGTGCTTCTGCCGCTGTTTCTGGTTCAAAAGTGGCTTGACCTGACGAGATTTGCGGCACCTGTAGCCCATTTCCTGCACACGCCTGTTCACGGTGGCTCTGGATGTTTCTACTCCAGACTCAATCCACTGCTTCCGCAGGTCCTCCAAGGTCTGGAATCGGTCCTTCTCCACAATCTTCCTCAGGGTCCGGTCACCTCTTCTCGTTGTTCAGCGTTTTCTGCCTCACTTTTTCCTTCCCACAGACTTCCCACTGAGGTGCCTTGATACAGCACTCTGGGAACAGCCTATTCGTTCAGAAATTTCTTTCTGTGTCTCAATGATGGCCTTCTGGACAGCAGTCAGGTCGGCAGTCTTACCCATGATTGCGGTTTTGAGTAATGAACCAGGCTGGGAGTTTTTAAAAGCCTCAGGAATCTTTTGCAGGTGTTTAGAGTTAATTAGTTGATTCAGATGATTAGGTTAATAGCTCGTTTAGAGAACCTTTTCATGATATGCTAATTTTTTGAGATAGGAATTTTGGGTTTTCATGAGCTGTATGCCAAAATCATCAATATTAAAACAAGAAAAGGCTTGAACTACTTCAGTTGTGTGTAATGAATCTAAAATATATGAAAGTCTAATGTTTATCAGTACATTACAGAAAATAACGAACTTTATCACAATATGCTAATTTTTTGAGAAGGACCTGTATAAGGCTGCCTAGTGTAGTGCTGTTGGTATGGAGATAGCTTGAGTTAAGCAGGCAGGTTAATTAGTTAGTGGCAGTGTATTTGATATATATATACACAGTCAGTCTAGTATATATATATATATATATATATATATATATATATATACAGTCCCGTTTGTGTGTGTATGTATATATATATATATATATATATATATATATATATATATATATATATAAATACACACACACGCAAGGAAGGGAGTACACTATATTGGCAAAAGTATTGAGATTTCTGCCTTTACACGCACATGAACTTTAATGGCATCCCAGTATTAGTCCGTAAGATTCAATATTGAGTTGGCCCACCCTTTACAGCTATAACAGTTTTAATTCTCCTGGGAAGGCTGTCCACAAGGTTTAGGAGTGTGTCTATGGGAATGTTTGACCATTCTTGCAGAAGAGCATTCGTGAGGTCAGGCACTGATGTTGACGAGAAGGCCTGGCTCGCAGTCTCCACTCTAATTTGTCTCAAAGGTGTTCTGTTGGGTTGAGGTCAGGACTCTGTGCAGGCCAGTCAAGTTCCTCCACCCCAAACTCGCTCATCCATGTCTTTATGGACCTTGCTTTGTGTACTGGTGTGCAGTCATGTTGGAACAGGAAGGGGCCATCTCCAAACTGTTCCCACAAAGTTGGGAGCATGAAATTGTCCAAAATGTCTTGGTCTGCTGACACCTTAAGAGTTCCCTTCATTGGAACTAAGGGGCCAGTCAAAGTCCAGACCAAAATCCAATTGAGAATCTGTGGCAAGACTTGAAAATTGCTGTTCATAGATGCTCTCCATTCAATCTGACAGAGCTTGAGCTATTTTGCAAAGAAGAATGGGCAAAAAGATGTGCAAAGCTGGTAGATTCATCCCCAAAAAGACTTGCAGCTGTAATTGCAGTGAAAGGTGGTTCTACAAAGTATAGACTCAGGGGGGCTGAATACAAATGTACCCCACACTTTTCACATATTTATTTGTGAAAAATTTTGGAAACCATTTATCATTTTCCTTCCACTTCACAATTATGTGCCACTTTGTGTTGGTCTATCACATAAAATCCCAATAAAATACATTTATGTTTTTGGTTGTAACATGACAAAATGTTCAAAATTTCAACGGGTATGAATACTTTTTCAAGGCACTGTATATACTTCATCTGATGCACAGGTACTGCCCTGTAGCAGTAAAACTGCTTTAGAGTGGACCTTAAAGCGGAAGTTCACACAAAAAATTGAACCTCCGCTTTTCAGAACCTCCCCCCCTCCGGTGTCACATTTGGCACCTTTCAGGGGGGACGGGGTGCAGATACCTGTCTAAGACAAGTATTTGCACCCACTTCCGTGCATAGACTCCCACGGGAGTCTATGCCTCTTACTGTCCCACCGCGCTGTCTGCTGGGACACACACGGGTCCCAGAGACAGCGCGGAGCATTCTCATTGCGCTGCGCGACTCGCACATGCGCAGTAGGGAACCGGGAAGTGAAGCCGCAACGCTTCACTTCCTGATTCCCTCACAGAGAATGGCGGCGGCAGCAGCCGAGAGCCGAGCGATCGATCGGCCTCGGCTGCCTACATCGCTGGACTCTAGGAAAGGTAAGTGTCCATTTTTTTAAAGTCAGCAGCTGTAGTATTTGTAGCTGCTGGCTTTTAATAATCTTTTTCGGGTGGACTCCCTCTTTAAGTGGTTAAATGTGTAGCATCATTGCAGTTACAGATCAAACAGAGGCTAATATGGCAGCTTCCTCTGCTGAAAAGGATAGGATGGTTTAGTTCCCCTTTAAATGGCTGAGGTTACAAACGGTCTCATTGCTGGATGATTCTTTTGTAACGTGGAGTTGTCTGTCTGTCATGTCGATCCTGTGACCTCAGTGGTTTCTGACACACTGCCCCTGAAATAAGAATGCATACTTTGCATTCTGACTTCACGCGCTGCATTCTTGTTCCCGGTTGGTAAACTGGATAATGGAGTTTTTCTTGGGGGGGTTAGGGTAGTCATCCATAAATCATGTCAAGTTTTGAAATGGCGATCTGACAACGTTTTTGGATATAGAAAATGATTGCAATGTCACAAATAATCTAATATAGCCATGAAATGTTAATGTACTGCTCAACCTAGTTGGATCTCAGATGGAACTCATTGTAATCCTGAACTAAACATAGCCAATAATGCAGTTCATCTGGAATAAAAGATACCAAACTGTGATATACTGTAGCTTGTGCTGCTTGACAGTGCAGTGCTTAGGCCAAGCTTTTGATATGGGCAAAACACAATTTGACCTCTAGTTGTTTTAGCTGCATTTTGCAGCGTATTAACTCTTATGCCCCGTACACATGATCGGACATTGATCGGACATTCCGACAACAAAATCCATGTATTTTTTTCCGAAGGATGTTGGCTCAAACTTGTCTTGCATACACACGGTCACACAAAGTTGTCGGTATTTCCGAACGTCAAGAACGCAGTGACCTACAACACGTACGACCGCACTAGAAAGAGGAAGTTCAATACCAAGTTCACCACCCTTTGGGCTCCTTCCGCTAATCTCGTGTTAGTAGAAGTTTGGTGACAGACGATTCATGCTTTTCAGCCTCCTGCTTTTATGATCGTTACTGCTCTTCAGTTTGTGATTGTGGGTTCGTATTTCTATTACGTATTTGATTTTCAGTGCGTTCTTGTCCGCTTGTATCTAATTTTCAGCTACGGCCTTTCTGTTTTTCAGTGCTTCCTGTTAGTTCGTTCTGACCAGCGGACCGTTTTGAAGCCATGAGGACCCCCAGCCTGGACCAGAGCGTTTATAACTACCGTTTGGCCAGAGCCAGAAGAGTGGTGGAGAACGCTTTTCGGATAATGGCCAGCCGGTTCCGCCTATTCCTTACGCCAATCAACATGGCGGAATATAAACTTAACCAGATAATCCTTGCATGCTACACAACTCTTTAAGGGGAATTCAATGAACTATGTGGCCTCAGTTGGGCCTGAGGCAGGACTTCAGCAAGAAACCCTGCCGGCGCTTGAAGCTGGCCGTCCTGGCTTGCGCCTGCAAAATAAGACAAAAGTATGTCAAGTACTTTGCGGGTGGGGGGCCATTGATATGCCAGAAACTGATTAAGAAACATTTTATCCTAAATTTGTTTACTTAAACTGAAAGAATATTTCCTTTGATTTACTGCCTGGGTTTCTTTTAGCTGTCTCCTAGGTTCTCCAATGGGCTTTTCTTTTTGGACATTTTCTTCAATAGTGCAAATGTAATTTATTTGATACATGAGGTGACAATCTCTTCTTCAGCTAACTATTATTATGTTGTGGGTCTGCTACACACACCTTGTTTTTGTTGTTAATCTATGTAGTTTACTGACAAAAATATTCATCATTTTCAGCACCATGAATTAATTTTGTGGAGTCATGAAAATGGCATGATTGTGGCAAATTAGAAAGCACTGTGGGAGTTATTTACTAAAGGAAAATCCACTTTGCACTCCAAGTGCACTTAAAAGTGCACATGAAACTGCACTTGTAGTGCAAAGTGGATTTGCCTTTAGTAAATAACCCCCATTGTCACTGTAAACACCAACTTTTACTCCAAAAACTGCTTTTGATCATTAAAAGAAGAAGCCACACATTGTTGAGTCTAATTTTTTTTACTCAAAGCACATTCACATTTGCGTTTAGAAAAGTGTTTTTGAACAAATCAACATCTTTGGTGTATAACATTCATTTTTTGTCACATTAATTAGAAATAGCCTTCTTTGGTTAAACAGGCATGTTTCAAAACATAACATACAGAACTCAGGAACTTACAAAGTTCAACTTTGACAAAGTGAAGGCAATATCAGACATGAGTATGTCCAAACTGTGTTGAAATTGGCTTCATCAGATGGGGTGATGTCACCCCTGTAAAAGCCAAATTTTAAAGATGCACACAAATTGGGATTCAAAATGGGGATTTCCCTCCTGATCCCATGCCTAATGTCAACATGTGCTAGCTCCCGTCATGGGGATCAATGGACGTGTTTTGGGGGTGCAACCCCTTCCTCTCAGCTACTTTAGTTGGGAGGAAGGGGTTGCACCCACAAAACGCGTACATTGATATCCACTGATGGCAGATAGCACATGTTGACACACTGTGTGCATCTTCAAAATTTGGCTTTTAAAATACTTAAAATTAAAAAAAAAAATACAAGAAAAAAATGGGTTACATTTTTGTGTGTTTTAGATTCTCCCTAAAACATCAATGATGTTCTTCACTTTTTGTTGAACATCATTGATGTTTTGCTTTAGATTTTCTAAATCGCGAATTGCACCCCATCCACCCCGATGATGAGGATCTGGGCACTTTCACTGGTGAAATGAGATTATTTTTCCACATCATCCACATCACCCAAAAAAAACAAAAAAACACACTATGTATTATAAATATGCAGGAACAGATATCTTACCTGAAGCTGTGGTCTCAGACACTCACCTGTTGTGGTGACAATTTTGCACACTTCCAAAACCTCTCCCTCCTCATCCTCTGCTTGTGTTTTGGTGACTTCCCCTTCTTTCGGAGGTGGGGGGTCCCTGGTGTCCTCAGACGTCCCGAGTCTTTTCTCCCCTATGTGAATAAAAAAAAAGGTATACTTAGCACACAGATATTGAAGGGGCAGAAATAGGAATATGAAACATTGCTTGGAAGTGTCGTACAATTGTTTGTTTTGGCAGAGTTCTAAGCTGAAGACATTTTTATTTCATTTCCAAAGCTGGAATACTTGATTCTGGTGTCCCACACTAGTGCTCCTGTGTCCAGATGTGTAAACAGCTGCTGATTGTCCTCTCCTTACACTGAATCAAGTTTGCATCAAGTTTGCATTTCATTCTAGTTACAAACCCCTCTAGACAACAAACTTATTTTAATACAAATAGGCATGAACAAATGTAGTTAACCTGTATCTGCCTAAAACATCTTATAAGTGGGCAAATGAACGATGTTTCCTGTGACCAATTACTGTGCCCATGAACATGAAAGATGCCATTTTAAAATGTACAACAGTAAACAACAGTAAAGAAAAGCACATGGAGCAGTACGAACGTTAAGAAGAAGAATAGGAACACACGACAATATACTTACTTTTTTGCAGCACTCTCTTGATTCTTCTGTACTGATCGTGCTCCCTCAATTTGAGGACTGACCATCGTTTCCTCAGTTGATCCTTGGATCGCTGTACCCCAAAATTCCTGTGCAGACTCTTCACAACTTTAGGCATGATCTTGGCCTTTCTCACATTTGGGTTTGGGTACGGTCCATACTTCCCATCATAGTCGGCCCTCTTGAAGATGTCCACCGTTTCCACCATCTCTATAAAGGCCATAATTGAGGCCTTCAATCTCCTCCGGGATCGGGAGATTCGGGGCTACAGCCTTTTGTCTTTGCTGCTCTCCTCTGCATGCAGCTGTTGTCTCTCCGCCATGTGCTCTCCCACTGCGCCGAAAGACAAGGGGCGGGGAATAGACTAGAAAGAACATCAGGGATGGGCGGAGTTTCACGCATGCGCAGTGTATATAAAGCGGAACGCGCATGCGTCGTACGTACGGTCTGTGAGCAGGGGACGAAGTAACGGAAGCGACGATCGTTATAACGAAGGTACAATTTTAAGTTGGTGCATCAGTGGCATATACTGCTTATAGATTGAGGCCTTTATTCGGTCAAGATTAGGAGAGTTTAACTTGACATTAGGGTTTGTCTTGTGTTGTGTCTTGCAGAGAAAATGGATCTATTCAATGATGAGGACTTTATCCCCATATTCATTGATATGTACAGGGAGCTGCCCTGTCTGTGGCAGGTAAACCACCCCTTTTATAACAATAAACCAAAGAGGAAGGCAGCGCTGGATCAATTGCTAAAATTTGTGAAGCTGGTAATCCCCACGGCAGACATCCCCTATTTGAAGGCCCTAATTGGTGGCATGAGGAGCACTTATATTAGGGAGTTTAAGAAGGTCCAGGATTCCCTGAGATCAGGAGCTGCAGCAGATGACATTTATGTACCCAGGCTGTGGTACTATGACAGACTGCATTTTCTGGCAGGCCAGACTGAACCCAGGCCAGCACTCTCCAGTCTTCCTTCAAGGCTTCATTCCCCCCAGCTTGAGTCAGGTATAGCAGGCAGCCACATGTGGAGGAGCCCAGCTTGAGTCAGGTATAGCATTCTTCAAAATATTTCTGGTTGTCAAAATAATGATGTTAAATATGTGTTAGTTTTGATAACTAATTTCTTATTTCACAGTAGTGGCCACAAATGATTGGGACAAGACTGAAAAATTCTGGGGTCAGAATGATAGTCTTTTCTATTTATTAACATTCAATTTACAACAGTCATGAGCTGAAAATTGTGTGTGATTGATGAACCAAAAACTAAAACTATGTCCCCTTTTCATACACAGGAAAGCCTCAGCCAGGAGGAGGCCATGGAAAGTGGCAGCCCGGAGCTGGCCGGGGTAAGTGGCAGCCAGGAGGTGGCGAGGCCCAGTAGCCTGCCCAAATCACAGGTCACTCCTCTTGGACTTCCACAAAAAAGTGCCAGAAAAAATCAAGGAGGCAGCAATTGGCCTATTTTTAAAGGCTACTGCGGACCGCAGAAACCCCCCCCAGTGTTCAAGAGGACTATGCCTACATGCTGGAAATGGAGGAGGGCCAACGCCTCTTATGCACACTCACATCGGTCCCTACCCTCAAGGAGCCCACAATCTAAGGTCCCCATTCATATACTAGGGCCAATTTTTTATTTTTTTTGGACAGAAGCCAATTAACCTACCTGCATGTCTTTGGATTGGATTATGTGAGGAAGTGATCTTGCAAGCCCTAAATAAGGGGTTGAGGGGCAAACTAACAAGCCAAAGCCACATTTGTGAGTTGAACCATGCCCCTCCTCCTCCTCCTCTGGGTCCTCCTCCTCCTCCCTAACCTCCTGCGACACCTCCAACACCAGAGCCACAGCCTGGGAGGAAGCGTGTAAGGAAGACAAGAGAGTGATGGCCTGGGTTCAGTCGGGTCTGACAAAGGATGCAGGCTGTTGTATGACCACAGCCTGGGGACAGATATGTCATCTGCTGCTGTTGCTCATCCTTTTCTAGTCCTGGACCGGATTATGCTCACTATTATATAGACTCCTCAGGCCACCAATTTTGAATGTAAAATAATAGATGTGTGCCCTGGGGTACAAAGGCTACGCAAATTTCACCAGTTTCTTCAGCGTTGCCTTCCTCTTTATTTTGTTATGACCCAGAATAAACGGCTATTTCTTTTTCACAAATACTTGCCTATGTGTTTTACTTCAAAAAGGACAGTTTGCTTGTGAGTAGGCAGGTACATTTCCTAAATACAATATCAAATTAACAAGGGACACCAACCAACCTCCTTGAGGAAAAAAAATACAAGATAATAATGGTGTTGTGGTAACTTGACACACAAAACGAGAAATAATATTATGGAGAGCACTAGAAAAAAAAATGCAGATCTTGATTAAAAAAAAGAAAATAAAAGTGGAGATCGGAGATCGGACGAAAATAATAATAATATTATTCATGAGATCACGAGAAATTATAAAGAAAGAAGTTTGTGAAAACTCTGTGTGAATATGAGCAGCAAAACAACTTCATTATTCTAGCATTATAAAGAAGAAGAGAATGCGCTGCATTAAAAGATTAAAAAATTTGCAGTGTGACGAATGTGCTATGTCCATTACGAATGCTAGTTTTACCAGGCTGAGCGCTTCCGCCTCGTAATTTATTCTGAGCATGCGTGACACCTTGTGCGTCGGAATTGTGTACACACGATCGGAATTTACACGAACGGAATTTGTTGTCGGAAAATTTGAGAACCAGATCTCAAATTTTGTGTGACGGAAATTCCGATGGAAACTGTCCGATGAAGCCTACACAAATTTCAGACAACTAGCTCCGATCGCACATTTTACGTTGGAAAGTCCGACTGTGTGTACGGGGCATTACACTAGTCGCATTTAAAATCGATGTAGTTCTATTTTTAGGAATTGCATTTCACCAGATTTAAAGTGTATTTTACCCCAACATTTAATATTTCCGATACGTGTTTGCTGTACCATGTACTTGTATGAAAAAGCATCCTGTTCTCTTTGCATTGCATCCTTTGTCTGAAATACCTGGTGATCCTACATCTTTGCCAGAAGCAGGACTCAGGAGCACGCCCGCTCGAGTGGCCCCTTGGAATGCGGCTCTCTGAGGGGGCACTCGAGAAGAGGAGGAGCCAGGAGTGCCGTGGGGGGGGGGGGGGGGGGGGGGGGGGGGGGGGGGGGCCCAGAAAAGGAGAATCGGGCCACTCTGTGCAAAACTCTTGCACAAAGGAGGTAAGTATAACATGTTTGTTATTTTAAAAAGAAATACTTTATTTTTTTTATTTTATTTTTTTCTTTTAAGCATAAATGTGAGATTTGAGTGAGATTTGGAGCTTTTTGACCCCAGATCTCACAATAAAGAGCCTTGAAGAGAGAGTCTTGCTCATTTCTATTACAAGGGATGTTTACATTCCTTGTAATAAGAATAAAAGTGATAAAAAAATTAAATAAAAAATAAGAGGCAAAATAAACGAGAAAAAAAAAGAATTTAAAGTGCCCCATCCCTCCGAGTTTGTACGCATAAGCGAACGCATACGTAAGTGCGCCCACATATGTAAACGGTGTTCAAACCACAAATGTGAGGTATCGCCGCAATCGTTAGAGAAAGAGCAATAAATATAGCACTAGACCTCTTCTGTAACTTTAAACAGGTAACCTGTAAAAAAATTGAAAGCGTTGCTTATGGAGATTTTTAGATACTGTAGTTTGTCAGCATTACGTGTTAGGTATCTATTTACACGGCATAACATCATCTTTCACATTATACAAAAAATTGGGCTAACTTTACTGTTTTCTTTTTTTAATTAAAAAAAGTGTATTTTTTCCCCAAAAAATTGCGCTTGTAAGTCTGCTGCGCAAATACACTGTGACATAAAATATTGCAATGATCTCCATTCTATTCTCTAGGGTCTCTGCTAAAAAATATATATAATGTTTGGGGGCTCTAAGTAATTTTCTAGCAAAAAATACTGATTTTAACTAAACAACAAATGTCAGAAATAGGCTTGGTCCTTATTAACTGTTTCAAATATGCGATATAGTCGAATGACCGCTACAGCGCAGATCTGGTTGCCGGGAGGCTGTCAATAGACATCCTCCCCTTTGCAGGCTCGCCACACCCCCCTGAAGGGCGCACACTGTGATCACTCGAGCTAATGAGACTCGGGTGATCACAGATCCCGGCCCCTTACCATGGGATCAGCTGTCAGAAAATGACAGTTGATCACGTGAGGTAAACAGGAGATCGGTAATCGTTTTTTTTTTCTTCTCACGCTGACAGAATGAAGAGAAAAAAAGCCGATCACCGGCTTCTGTTTGAAGGGACATTGGTCCTGAAGAGTAAGAGGCAAAGACGCCTCATATGTGCCCACCAGTACCACCTGCCAGTGCCACGAATCAGTTCCCACAGTGCCACGAATCGGTGCCCACAGTACGTAAGTGCCAGCAATCAGTGCCACCTATCAATGCCCACCAGTGGTGCCAATCAGTGCCTCATCAGTGCCACCTAGCAGTGCTGCCTATCAGTGTCGCCTATCACTACCACCTATCAGTGTCAGCTATCAGTGCCACCTATTAGTGCCCTTCAGTGCCACCTATCAACGCCCATCAGTGCCACCCATCAGTGCCACCTCTCAGTGCCCACCAATGCCACCTAATCAGTGCCACCAGTGCCAACTAATCAGTGCCCACCAGTGCAACCTATTAGTGCCCATCAGTGCCGCCTTGTCAGCGCCCATCAGTGTCGCCTTATCAGTGCCCATTAATGCAGCCTATCGATGCCCATCAGTGCAGCCTATCAATGCCCATCAGTGTAGCCTCATCAGTGTACATCAATGAAGGAGAAAAATTACCTGTTTGCAAAATGTATTAACAAAATATAAAATGGTTTTGTATTTTTAATTTTTTTTGATTCAGTCTTTTTAAAAAAAAATTTAACAAAAAATAAAAAACCCAGAGGTAATCAAATATCACCAAAAGAAAGCTCTATTTGTGGAAAAAAAATCATTTAGGTACAGTGTTATATGACCGCGCAATTGTCATTCAAAGAGTGATGATGCTAAAAGCTGAAAATGGTCTGGGCAGGAGGGTGGTTTAGGTGCCCAGTAAGCAAGTGGTTAAGATGGAAATGAAATAAAATCTTTGTTTTTCCATTTTGGATGGAGTATTAGAAGATTATAACCCCTATCTGTTTTTTTGTGCCATCTGTGTCCCATTGTGGAGATTTCCCTTCACTTCTTGTCCCATAACCTAAACCGGAAGTGAGAGGAAATCCCTCCAAACTGAGGAAATCCCTGGTTGTCACCAGAAATAGTGTCCCCATTGGAAAATGCCTCCTCTATTCTGTACTGGTTACAACCCAAAACTTGGGATTGTCTTTTTCTTTCAGTTTCACTGCTTAGTGATAAACAGGACAAATCGAGAGAGTTTATTCTCCTTAACTGGTGCACAGGCAGCAAAAACAACTGGCAGGTGTTCTAATCCCTCTCCACTCCAAAACTAAAGAAAGCCTTATCTTTAGTCATACTTTAAGTTTGCAATGTCATTTTGGATGTGGGGAAGTAAAAGCAGAACTTCACCCAAAAGTGCGAAATAATGATGTATAATCAAATATAATAGTGCAATAATATTCAATAAATTCAATAAATGAATACAATATACTTAAAGTGCAGTAAAACAGTGCAATAATAACTTATGATAAAAAGTCCATAAAGTGCTTGGTGCAGTCAATCTTCAGTGCACAGGAATAGTTCATAAACAGTGTCACCGATCACAGTGCAAAGCAATATATCCAATTCCAATAGTGCTTTCACCATACGTGTGTACCGTATGCCCCTGCCTCTCACCTCAAAGGAAGACCCCTACGGCTCTATTCGCATTTAGTGATGAATCTTTCATATGTATCCACAGCGATAAGCTCTTTCCTTGTGATCCTCTGCTAGATTAGACCAGCGGTGTTCTCAGATACAGGCAAGAATTTCCACTAAAGCATAACTATCTCCTCCACCTCCTCCAATTATCTCCAACAGGGCTCACATGTAATAAAAATAAGTCTCCATGTGTAGCATTCCAATACAGATAATTTATAAAAAATGTAGCAACTCACATATAAAATCACAATCGTCAGCTTTCTCATGTATCAGGGACTTCTGGTCTGGGCCGCGACCGGAAGTAATGTTTACCCGGCTCCTCCCTATGCGTTACGTCGATGCTCACGTGACTTCATCAAGGGTATCCACTTTTTTTCCTCCTTTCCCCTCTTTTCCCACTTTTGGACACATTTTTTTTTTTGGGGGTGGGGTCAGTACCTAGTTTTTATAGCCTAGGTGATCCGAGTGTAAGTTCAGTTCCCCTCTTTTTGCCCGCAGCCTTCTGGGATATATTACAGGTCCCATTGACAAAGCGCAGAGCGGCTCATGCATACATGGTGGGAAGCCACATGGAGTCAGAGCTGGCTTCCTAAAGTAAACATGCCAGCGACCCAAAGACCAACGAAGAACTGGCCCGGGTGAGGATGACGCTGGATTCTTGGACAGCTAAGTGTCCTTTTACAGTACATAGCTGCTGAGTTTTAATTTTTTTTTGGGGTGGGGGGGGACTAAACATCCTCTTTAAACTTTTGTAATAGAGTATGAAAGTGTGTGTTTTTGTAGGAAAAGGGGATGGAGGTGGTGCATTTTATACCAAAACTGACATGACATTTGTGGATGACTGCTTGGGCCAGCATAACAGCCAGGCAGCTAGAATTTTTAGATGGGGGTTAGCAATGGCTGTCCTTGTTTATTTTCTTATTTTATTTTATTGAATTAAAATACTCTAGGTCTATGTGAAGGTCAGTGGCAAGTTTAAAATGTTGGAATAATATGGGATTAATAGAATGCTTAGAAAAGATACAATATTTCATATGCACATTTTACTGTTGGTGCTTATAGTCAGGTCAGCAATATTTGCTAATCTAGGTGTGGTCAGAGACTATCCTCAGCTAACCTCATAGTCTTGCTGAGAAATGCAAATTTACTATCACAGTGACCTTCCTTCTTTTTATTTTTATTTTTTTTGTGTCTCCACTTGGGAAATTATCCCTAACTTTGGTAACAAAGGGCCCACACTATGTTCCGCTGCTGTTATTCTCTATCACAAGTTTGTTGTCCCTTTCTTTTGCCCATGCTGCAATGCCTATTTTGCTCAGTGCAGGCCTCCTATGCAAGTCTACACCTCAGGACCACGGTTGTTATGGCAGCATATAGTTTTCATTGCCAGTTAGGGCGCCCTAAAAATCTATAGTACTTTGTCTATGCCACTATAAGAAAAGTGAGGTTTTCCATATGGCTGATTGGTGTTCCCTGTATAATTATCTTAGGGCTGGTCAAGCATGACTTTCTTCCCCATTCCTTTCTTCTCCCCCATGGTGGATCAAACACCCTGTGTCTCCCATGTTTAGGTCTTGGTGTGTATTTTAAAGTACCTATTTCAAATCATGATAATGTATGCCACAATCTTTGATGTATGAATTTTGTATTTATTATGTGATAAAAAAATATATACATGCATGTTGATATACTGTATACCAGGAATATGCAATTAGCGGACCTCCAGCTCTTGCAAAACTACAAGTCCTATCATGTCTCTGCCTCTGGGTTTGGCATGCTTGTGGCTGTCAGAGTCTTGCTATGCCTCATGGAACTTGTAGTTCTGCAACAGCTAATTGCATATCCCTGCTGTATACAAAGAGTTACAAGCATACACACTAATAACAATGTATCTCCCAGTACCAATAGGATCTCCTGAGGAAACTGTCGAAACGTGTAGAGTACAGGGACAGTGGCTGTATGAACCAGTATTATTAAGGGGCACCCAAGCTCAGCTTTGGTCTGATGACTTCTAGCACTGGAACTGCTGGCTGACAGTAACTGTGCTGGCCCAGCGCTAAGCCCAAGAGCTGAAACATTTGCCTTCCAATCCTTCTACCGACTGATCCACAGGAGAGAGCTGTAGAAGAGAATGTAAACACTATGCTTCTGCATTGTGTTTGCATTGAGAGTGTACTGACATCACAAGTGACATCACAACACTTTCTGTCAGCACAAAGGCTCAGGCAGGGCTGTTTCAGCTCTGTCCAGCTTCTCCCTTCAGCAACAGATCACTGCTATAGGGATCTATTGCTGGCTGATTGTATATAGCAGGCGATCACTATTAGAAGTGATCTGTTGCTGCACAGCTCGATGGGCCTGAGTCAGGTCTCCACTGATCAGATCCAGACAACCCATCAAGAAAAAAGTGTTAAAAACTAGAAAAATACATTTTAGAAAATACAGTGTGCATGTGTGCATAAAAGTAGTCCCTCCCAAAATAAATCCCCAGGTCGCAAATATTCATATGCAAACACAATGTTCTGTGAATGTAAAGCTGTAAAAAGTCACTAATTTGTAAGTGGTTGTAAACCTTTGTTTTTTTTAAATAACAAACATATCATACTTACCTCCACTGTGCAGTTCGTTTTGCACGGTGTGGCCTCGATCATCGTCTTCTGGGGTCCCCGGCAGTGCTCGTGGCTCCTCCCCACATCGATAAACCCCCTGTCATTGGATTTAATTGACAGACGCGGGATCCAATGGCTGAGCTGCTATCAATCTATCCAATCAAGAGCCGAGAACCCTGGGCAGAGAGGTCCAGCGCGTCTCCGCCGAGGGAACGAAGGGCTCAGGTGAGTAAAATGGGGGGCTGGGGGGGCCAGTCACTGTCAGAAGTTTTTTCACCTTAATGCATCCTATGCCCTATAACATGAGGGTTTATAACCCCTTTAATGTTACTCTAACAAATGAAGCAAGTCTTTTTTTCCCCCTGAGTGTGTCGTAATGTAGCGCTGAAAGATAAAGCTCCCCTAAAGTAAATGCCTAAGCGAAAGCTACCATTCCGCTACATTACATAAAAGTCCCACTAATGTGATATCATTTTTATCAGCAGACTTTATTGAATATATTTTGGGGTGAATAAATAAAGCTGCACAAAAAAACTCAAATAGATTTTATCTTAATGTAACTGGTCTAAGTACGTATATTTATCTTGATATCAACCCCCTTAATCCCCAGTACAGCAGCACTTATACTGAAAAATACAGAGCCAGCACTAGCACCCAATCAGGCTGTGCTGCTGTGCTCATATGCTAAAAGAAGAGAGCAGCATGATAATATATCAATATGCTGCTGCTCTTTCACTGTCCAATCAGCAAGATGCTGCTGTGATGCTTGAGGACCTGGCTGTTCTGTACATACAATAAGCTTTATTCTAAAGTGATGAATGAAGATCCCAATATCTAGCAGATCTGAAAGCCACAGACATACACACAGAGCATAAAGTCATTCAAGTAAGGGTTTGAGCTCAGTATGGTATTTTGGTACAGGGTGGGCAATTTTATGAACAGAAATAGGCTGGCAAATTGAAATTCTTTGTTAGAATTATAGTAAAATCCAGTAAATCCATAACTAGAAAATATATACAGTATGTGTAGGTTATTTTTTGCCAATCTAACTCCAGCAAAAGTTTACTACTCATGCATCTGCTTGGGAATGTGCTATACCATCATGCATCTGCTTATCAGTTACACAGCACTAAAATGTGTTCTGTAATTTTTCACATGCTGACATTTTTGATTTATAAACACTATGAAAAACATGTATTTCAGCTATGTATGTACCTACCTGCCCGTATTTAATCTAATGCCGAGTACACACGGTCGGAATTTCCGATGGAAACAGTCTTTTCATCGGATTTTCCGACCGTGTGTATGCCCATCGGTCTTTTTCTGTCGGAATTTCCGACGGACTTTGGATTGAGAACCTGTTCTTAATTTTTCAGACGGAAAACCTTTCTATCGGATTTTCCGATCGTGTGTATGCAATTCTGAAACGCAAAAATACGACGCATGCTCGGAAACAATTCGACGCATGCTCAGAAGCATTAAACTTCCATTTTATAGTGCAGTCGAACGTGTTTTATGCAGTGGTGTTATTGACCGTTGGAATTTGGTGTGACTGTGTGTAGGCAAGACAGTTTGAGCGAAATTCCATCGGAAAACCATCAGAGCTTTTTCCGACGAGAATTCCGACCGTGTATATGCGGCATAAGAAGCAGTTAAAGAAAAATGTTATGGTACTGTCGGTTAGAACTGAAAATCATCTACATTTTCAGCAACTTAACAGGAATCTATGAGACTAGACACTGTCTACCCGAGGCTAGTAAAACTTGTAAAACATTGCAGGCCAGTGCCAGCTCTGGCAGGAAGCAGTGTGATGCACATTTCTGGAGATCGCACTCCTTACTTCATAGTTTCATAGTTAGTAAGGTTGAATAAAGACATCAGTCCATCCAGTTCAACCTAAGTGAGTGACTACAATTGTCCCTATCCCTGTACATTGCACACTCACATCGGTCCCTACCCTCAAGGAGCTCACAATCCAAGGTCCCCATTCATATACTAGGGCCAATTTTTGGACAGAAGCCAATTAACCTACCTGCACGTCTTTGGATTGTGGGAGGAAACCAGAGTACCCGGTGAAAACCCACGCAGGCACAGGGAGAACATGCAAACTCCAGGCAGGTAGTGTCGTGGTTGGGATTCGAACCAGCGACCCTTCTTACTGCTAGGTGAGAGTGCTAACCACTACACCACCGTGCCGCCCTACTTTGTTTTCTTAAGAGTTTTTGGAGTGTCACCTAGTCTTCATTCACACAGCCCTAAAACTTTACTGATATTATTACACATGTGTTCTCTAGGAGAAAAGTTCTTGTGTAATGATCTGTAAAACCCTTGTGTATAGTCTGTGTTTTAAAAGCGTAAAGATGTGTATGCTGACAATTTATTTTCCCCCTTTGTTTAGACTTAGAGCAGAACTTTTCATTTTTTCATCTTTCCATCTATTAAATATTCTGCCCTTGTTGTTTTAACTTTGGATAGTAAAACAATTTTTTCCTGTTAGTAAATACCTTATACAGCCCACTTCCTGTTTCTTGTCTGGTAAAAATCCTAGGCTTATGACATCATGCATAGCTCTCTCTCACTCTTGTGAGAGTTTGCCAGGAAAGGAGGGAGGGTAAGTCATAAGAGGGCCAATGAGAGCTGCAGAGCTGGAGGTTAGCCTCTGTGTGTCTGTGTAAATCCAAGAAGTGAACAGGCAGCAGCTTCAGCTGTCTACAGTTAACATGAGAAAGGTAACAGCGCTCTCTGCAGGGACAACTCAATCCATACACCAGGTCCACTCACAGGTGCTGAGGCTCAATGTGTCCCAACACACTCCAATGCAGCAGTAGTAAGAAGTGCCGGCAACACTGTAATCCTTGAAGTGTCGTTTATTGGTACTTCAGTGTGACAATAAAACAATAAAGCTGACACGTTTCGGCAATAGCCTTATGCCTTGTACACACAGTCGGACATTGCGACCACAAAATCCGTCAGATTTTGGCCAAAACTTGTGTTGCATACACGCAGTCAAACAAAGTTGTTGGAAAATCCGATCGTTCCGAATGAGGTGACGTATAACAGAGACTACAGAGGCCAGTACTACATAGAGGCCAGTAGCCAATAGCTTTTGCCGCCAAATTTATTGTAAGCATGCGTGGCACTTTGTGCGTCGGAATTCTATACACACGATAGGAAAAAGTCAGATCGGATTTTGTTGTCGGAAAATTTTAGGTCTTGCTCTCAAATCTTTTCCGTCGAAAATTCCGACGGAAAAAGCCCGCTAGAGCTCACACAAGATCGGATTTTCCAACAACATAATCCGATCTGACTTTACCCGTCAGAATTTCCGACTGTGTGTACGGGGAATTAGTCCTAGTTTATTTTCACTCTGATGTACCAATAAACGACACTTCAAGGATTACAGTGTTGCCGAATCGTCTTACTACTGTTACAGTTAAAATGGTTGCAGCCAGACTCAGTGGAGGGAGATTTCTGCAGCATATTTGGCAAGTACAAAATCACAGTATATAGAAAATAATATGCAAGGGAAGGGAAGCTTCAGGATGGCAAAGATGTTTTTATTACAGATTATGTGACTGCAGTTCGCATTTATATGCATAAGCTTGTCAAGCACATGTTCTTAGATGCAGATTTTTGGATTCTGCATTACAGATCTGAATGAAACTCATGTTTACAGAGTTCAGATCCGTAATTAAAAAACACTTCTTAATGTGTTTTTTTACGGCCGCGTGAACAAAGCCATAGCTTTACAGCAGTGCATTGCGCTATTGTGCGGTGACAAAAAAATGCATACATGCCCTAGCTTTGACCTGCAGTTACTGTATCAAATGCAGAGAAATGCAGGTCACCGCTGATAGTGTGAATGAACCCTGAAAGTGGTTGTAAACCTCAGACATAAAATATGAATAAAGCATATCCCTCTAGAGTGTGTACTTGTCTCACTTAAGAGCACTAAGTGTCATTTCTGTCTGCTGCTTTGTTCCTCTGCTAGCAGCATAAATTCCCTCTGACAAGTTTTACTGACACCAAGAGAAAAAAGATGACAGGGGAGGGATCTCCAGCTGATTGACAACCTCAACTCTGTTCCTGTGTGCGGTGTGGAGGGGGTGCCCTCCAATCAGCTCTCAGAGCTCTCCTCACTAAACTCTGCAGAGTGTAACTTCAGCTCTCCACCCACTTTTTTCTGACAGGTCAGACAAGCATTATAAATCCTGGATTTTGAACAGATGTAGAGTAGAGAAGACTTCAGACAAACAGGTACAACTTATGTAGAAGGATTTGTTTCATCTCTGTCTGTCACCTGAGGCCAGTCACTTCACTTGGTATATGTAAGGGTTTACAACCACATTAATGAAGGACAGTTAGCAACAGTGTGGTAAGACATGACATTATGTTCCAACATAGTCGTCCTTCCTACTCCGTCCTATGCGAAGACCAAGAAAAGTCCTGAACAACAATCAGCATTCAATTATAGGTGGCCACTTAGGGGTGCGCATCTTCACTGGTCTCACGATTCGATTAGATTAAAATTATCTGGTCAACGATTCAATTCCGTGATGCATCACAATGCATCATAGGTGAGTGTCTTTTTATTAAAAGAATCCATGAATACAAAAGGAAGGATGGAAGAGTCTGGGAATGGAGGAATTCATGGATAGAGAATGGAAGGCCAGAGGAGTCTGGAGATAGGAACAGAAGGATGGAAGAGTCTGGGGATGGAGATGGAGGAATCCATGGATAGGAACAGAAGAATAGAAGAGGCTGGGGATGGAGATGGAGGAATCCATGGATAGGAACAGAAGTATGGAAGAGTTCAAAGATAAAAATGGTGGTGGTGAGGGGAGGGCTGAAGGATGGAAAAATCCAAGGGAGGATGTTAAGATGGTCAATACGTAGTCCTGCAGGTGAGTAACATCAAAGGTAGAGGATCCCCTGTGCTGTGTACATGTGACTTTTTTTTTTATTTTGGGGGTACCTAGTTTTGACAGGTAATAAACACAAAACAGTGATGTGGTCACAGCTGGATGCCCACAGTAGTATTGCCAGTGCCGTGGACAGGCGGGGGGAGAGAAGGGAAGCTGGACCGTGGGACAGGTGAGTGTCTTTTTATTAAAAGTCCAAAGATACACTTTTTGTTGCTGCTAACTTTTAATAAACAAAAAATTGATTGGAACTCCGCTTTGAATTAAAAATAATCTCACTTCCTTAACCACTTCAGCCCCGGACCAATTTGCAGCCAAAAGACCAGGCCCCTTTTTGTGATTCGGCACTGCGTCGCTTTAACTGACAATTGCGCGATCGTGCGACGTGGCTCCCAAACAAAATTGGCGTTCTTTTTTCCCCACAAATAGAGCTTTCTTTTGGTGGTATTTGATCGCCCCTGCGGTTTTTATTTTTTGCGTTATAAACAAAAATAGAGCGACAATTTTGAAAAAAATGCAATATTTTTTACTTTTTGCTATAATAAATATCCCAAAAAATATATAAAAAAACATTTTTTTTCCTCAGTTTAGGCCGATACATATTCTTCTACATATTTTTGGTAAAAAAAATCGCAATCACCGATTATTGATTGGTTTGCACATAATTTATAGCGTTTACAATATAGGGGATAGTTTTATAGCATTTTTATTAATATTTTTTTTTTTTTACTAGTAACGGCGGCGATCAGCGATTTTTATTGTGACTGCGACATTATGGCGGACACATCAGACATTTTTGACACATTTTTGGGACCATTGTCATTTATACAGCAATCAATGCTATTTAAATGCATTGATTCCTGTATAAATGACACTGGCAGTGAAAGAGTTAACCACTAGGGGGGGGGGGAGGGGTTAGGTCTGTGACGTGTATGTTTTTTTACAGTAGGGGGCGTGGCTTTACGTCTGACGTCATTGATCGGCTTTCCCGATGACAGGGAACAGCGATCAGTGACAGGCAGTGTAGGAAGCACAGGGAGAGTTTGTTTACACAGACCTCTAGCCGTTCTTCAGCTCTGTGACCCGTTTGCGGGACACCAGCGGCGATCGGGTCCGCTAGTCCCGCGGCCGTGATCACGGAGCTCCCGACCGGGTCGCGAGGCCGCCGCCGGCGCGCGCGCGCGACCCACGGCTGGGCAATTAAAGGGGACGTACCTGTATGTGCTTTTGCCCAGCCGTGCCATTCTGCCGATGTAAATGTGCAGGAGGCGGCCGGGAAGCGGTTAAAAAGTGCACTAATCCGGTGCACTACATGGTACAGGCATTCACACACACTGCTACTGAGAGGTCAGGAGGGATTAGAATCCACAGCTGACAGACCCTGTAAAGTTCCCTGTACTGTCTCTGTGCTGACAGTTCACTGGCTTTCCCGTTTGCACCTTCCAGCACACTAGGAGTTAACACAGTGGAATGTGCAAACGGGGAAGCCGGGGAACTGTCAGCGCGGAGCGTGCACAAGGTGTAAGTAAAGTATAAACACATTTGTACTCTACTTACTGCTGTTAAAATACCTTTGTCTTAATAAATCCTGAATTACAATCCATTAAGAGCTTTATGTGCTTTTTAAACAATATGGAGCTTCATACCCATAGGCGTGCACACAGGGTGTGCCAGGTGTGCCTGGGCACACCCTAATGATGCCTTCCTACGCAGATTCCCCGATGCTTGGCTGCAGAGAAAGGGACTGGGGAATCTGTGTTCTCAGTCCCTTTCTCTGTCTCAAAAGGGAGGCACCAGGGGTTTATACCTCTGATATTTCTCCAAAGCCTCCTAATGGAGCTCCTAAAATATGTAATAATAATAGAAATAAATTACTGTAAAAAAATAATAAAATTGTACAAAGTTGTAATAAAAAAAATTATAAAAATAAACTACTGAAACCATCCACTGCCCTACTGACACCAACCTTTGCCCTACTGACATCGTCCACTGCTCCACTGCTATATACATGCATGTGTGTTTGAGCTTTGAGGTGCACACCCTAATGCAATGGGCTTCGCACACCTATGTTCATACCACATTTCTCAGTGTGTGTACATGCCGCTCATGTGACTACCCGGCCCGCCTCTCTCCTCTCACGTCTCTCCTGACGTCAGCGGGGAATTCTCAGCCCCGCCCACTGACTGTAGCTATCAGAAGAGAAGCGGGTGGGGCTGAGAATTCCCTGTTGACGTCAGGAGAGACATGAGACGTGAGAGTAGAGAGGAGAGAGGCGGGCCAGGCAGTCACATGAGCTGACACACACACTGAGAAATGCGGTACGAAGCTCCATATTTTTTAAAAAGCACATACAGCTGGGTA
This sequence comes from Lithobates sylvaticus, assembly GCA_028564925.1. Lineage (NCBI taxonomy): Eukaryota > Metazoa > Chordata > Amphibia > Anura > Ranidae > Lithobates > Lithobates sylvaticus. The sequence continues at coordinate 100,472,999 of CM053030.1, read as the reverse complement.
CGGGATTTATTAAAACACTTATTTTAACAACTATATGCTAGGAGCGCTCTTCCGGGAGGGGTGGGGCAAGTCGGGATGACGTCACCCGGCAATCGATTTTACCGGTCGTATGCATCAATGCCGCATCAGGGACACCCGAATCGCGATGCATTGATGCAGCAATTAATTTCAGCACCCCTAATATATATATATATATTCAGATTGGAACACATCACAAATGAACATCTTAATCACATATTTTATAACATCATAATTGGAATCAATTGCATCAACAAGATAATTATGAAAAACACATCTGTCAGAGAGCTCTTCAATCAGAGTAGCACAAAGAAGTGGCTAGAGGCTGGATACAAATTCCCACTCACTCCATTATACATCCCTGGTGTTAACCTGTAATAAAAAGATGTTTTACTTTTGTAATCATCGTAAAGTTACAAATAAACCAATATCAATAACCCCTCTCAACACTTACTACTACAAATAATTCTTCAAAAGAAAATGATCTCATATAAACAGATATAAGTCAAACTCAGAGTTTAATCCCTTGGGATACATTGTATCCAAAGAGTGTATCCACTGTGCTACTTTCCTTCTCAATTTTAGTTCATGATTACCCCGTCTTCTATTACAATTCACCCTGTCTATAACGATTAACTTAAAGGGGTTGTAAACCCTTGTTTTTTTTTTTTTTTTTAAATAACAAACATGCTATACTTACCTCCACTGTGCAGTTTGGAGAAGGCTCTCCTAAGATGAATACCCATGCAGGCGCGCTCCCGAGTCCTGCTTCTGTGTCCACTCACACAGAATAAAAAAATAAAAGAAATATCTGCGCTATGATGGACAACAATAACGTGCAGCAGCTAAGCACAATAACCGAGATAGTAGGCACATAAGCAGATATATAGCATAAAAGTGCAGTGATATCAATTGATAAATATGTGTGTGCCACAAAATATTAAAGTGCAAAAGTGCAAACAATATCCATGGTGTAATGCATAAATCAGTACAGTGCACAACAACAGCTGATTAAGCAAATGTCCAATATAACAAGTAGTAGCTGCGATCACGAAATTCATTCACTTGCACCCTTGTCCGTGGGACTGGACTAACGCTCAGCGCCTGTGGAAACCATCCGGTGGTGAAGGCCCGGCACACTGATACATCTCTTCAGGCTCCAGTTATCAGGATACTTCTTCAACAGGATCTCAGATCCAACAAGCCTTGTATTACACCCCCCCCCCCGAATAAGGCTGGTCACTGGCTTTCTGGTAAGCCTCCTGTCTCTCTGTGGTGGTGGTCTCGCACTGTACTGACTGTTTGTTATTGATTTTCATGATTTATGGTTTACACTATGGATATTGTTTGCACTTTTGCACTTTAATATTGTGTGGCACACACATATTTATCAATTTATAGCGCTGCACTTTTCTGCTATACATTCACACAGAATGCAGGACTCGGCCCCACCCCCCAGTACCCGCCTTATTTAATCTGATTGACAGCAACAGGAGCCAATGGCTGCACTGTATCAATCTATCCAATCAGAGAGGAATCTCCACCGTGGGAACGAACGGGCACGGGTGAGTAAAACGGGGGGGCTGGGGGGATGGTCAGTGTCAGAAGTTTTTTCAAACACGAGGGTTTACAACCCCTTTAAGCCGTGAGATTGCATGGTCCTTCTCATAGTGCCTAGCTAGTGGCAATTGTGTAAATTTATCTTTTATTGAATATTTATGACAGGCGATATGATCATTCACTTTCTTTGTTGTCTCTCCCACATAGGGGAGCCTGCAAGGACATTTAATCACATAAATAATGTATGAAGACTAACAGGTGTAATATCCTTTAATATCAATCCTATGACGTCTATGGAGTGAGACAAAAATTTACCTTTAGGCCCCTTTCACACGTGCGGACCGTATGTCCATTTTTCATCCATCCATTTTCGGATGAAAAACGGACATACATGTACCCCTATGGGATAGCGGGTGTCAGCGGATGAGCATCCACTGACACCCGATATTGTTCATCTCCGCTATGGTCCGATTCTGCAGACGGAGGAAAACCCTATTTTTCCATCTGTCTGCAGAGCGGATCGGATGAACAAGGACAGATGGTCCGTGTTCAACCGATCCCCCATAGGGGAGAGCGGAGATCTGTCATCCGCCGGCTCAGCGGGGATCAGCGCAGCGATCCCCGCTGAGCAGCGGATGTTCACTGGGCGGATCATTACAGATCCGCCCCGTGTGAAAGGACCCTTAATCATTGAATTGCATTGAATGCAGCTCAAACATGGAAAAGAACCATTGTTGCGGGGACCCAAAAATGTTATAGGGGCAGTTGGGGTGCAGTATTGATCAGTCCTAACCAGTGTATCTCGCAATGTTCTACCTCGTCTATAAGATGGGAGGGGAGGTACATTAAATTCAGGAATACTGGGAAAGTTCTCACCCAGTATAGACCAGTGTTTTCTGATAATACTGAATATCTTGAAAGAAAAAGGATGGAATTGTGACACAAATGGAATCCTATTGTGTTTAGTGGTTTTGTGTCTAATAACAGAGGGAATCATCCCCCGTTCATTTTGTACTACTTCTAGAGGGTAAGTGAGTGAGTCTTTCTACCATCTCATTAAGTCGCTGATGACAAATTTCAGAGTCATTTACAATCCTAGTTACGCGGGTCAGCTGACTCTTAGGAATAGATCTAAAGACACCTGGAGGGTGGAAACTAGTATAGTGCAACAGCTGATTTTGATCTGTAGCTTTTATATAAAGATCACTTATGATCTTCAATCTCTGTATACTCAATGTGGTATCTAAAAACAATAACTGTTTAGTACTATACACAATGTTAAACCGCAGACCTGGCACAAGATAATTAAGATAATCATGCAACAATAGATTTGATTTACATTCACCTGTCCATATAGCAAACATGTCATCAATGAATCTGGAATATCCTTTACAGTAGTCCGGAAACAGTTTATTATTATAAATGAACGAATTCTCAATCATTTCCATGAAAGTGTTTGTATATGGAGGTGCAACATTAGAGCCCATGACTGCTCCTCTTAATTGAAGAAAATTAGATTCTTTAAATAGAAAATCATTTTCTTCAAGTACTATTGCCAATAATTTCAACAAAAATGTGATCTCGCCATTCCCATATTGATGGAACTGAATTAGAAGCCGACAACATGCTTCAATACCTAAATCATGGGGGTGACAGTGTAGAAGCTGGATACTTCCCATGTGACAAGAATGGAATCAGGAACTAACTGGACCTGTTTGATGTTATTAAGAAAATAACCTGTATCTTTAATGTACGACTTAGTCTGTGACACCAGAGGTGTCAATACTTTATCCAAATATCTAGCTAAGGTAGCAGTTATCGATTCCATCCCAGACACGATTGGGCGAACAGGGGTATTAGTAGGGTGCTTACGTATTTTGGGCAGGATATACATCACTGGTATAATAGGGTGGTCAGTGGTCAGGTAAGTAAACGTATCTTGATCAATAATACCATTGTTAGTAACTTGCGTTAATACCTGCTTGATCCTAGCCTGTACCCGAAATACAGGACTACAGTCAAGAGGCATATAGGTATCCCTATCTGCTAATTGTTTCCAAATTTCCTCTTCATAGTTCTTAGTATCCATAACCACTATAGAACCCTCCTTTTCAGCCAGTTTGATAACAATATCGCATCGAACCGAGAAGGAGGATACAGCGGACAACTCTTCTTTAGTCAGATTATTAGGTGTATGGTCAGTCATCGTACGATCATTCAGAAAAAACTTGATATCATTATCTACCTTATTAACACTCTATCCCTGTACATGATGTAGGTGGCACTGTTTTACTTTTAACCCTTAAGCCTACATTTTTCACTGATAAGGATAATGTATCAGTCTGTTGTATACCAGGTCTCATAGCGTAAAAGGCTTTAAGTCTAAAGAACAGGTACATATCCTGTCGCAATATGAAACTATTCATATGTTCCTTAGGGCAAAACTCTTGTTTAACACAGTCAATTCAGTCTCCTTTAAAGTAATAGAGAAGATATTATGTACCACGTTGGTAGTTACTGTCTTTGACGATTCTTTAATAAAAAGAATTATCATTTTTTTTTAAAGATTTAAAAAAATCTTTTAATTACAGGTTAACACCAGGGATGTATTATGGAGTGGGAATTTGTATCCAGCCTTTAGCCACTTCATTGTGCTACTCTAATTGAAGAGATCTCTGACAGATGTGTGTTCCAATCTGAAGAAGGGCCTTATCGATATCGCCCAAAACCCTAACTGTATTATGGAATACTTTTGACCTCTTTTTGTATGTCTTTATTTCAATAAATGTTTGTGCAGCAATCCTTTTGAAAGTTTTTTCTATATATAGAAAGATATAGATATAGACAATACAACTCATACGTAAGTTGGAGAAACTACCACAAAGGTCAGTGACCATGGAGAAACTACTACAAAGGTCAGTGACCATGGAATTACATGTAGTCACTTTAGCAGAGTATTATAAACTGCAGATGATCCCAAGGGGACTGAGGGTCCGTTTCATCCCGACATTATTCGCACAGAATGATAATTTTAAGACCAAGTTTGCACAAATAATCAATAAATGTTCCTTTGATTTAATTACTTTGACAGTTCAGTTTCTACAACAAGAGAGGAACTCCTTACTACAGCATATATTGGACTTGGAGAAACAATTAACTGAATTAATGAATCAAGAGTAACTAACAAAGATGATCAAATCTAATGATGAAAAAATGGTGACATTTCGTAAAAACATAGAGCTACAGAAACTATCAAAATTGGAGAGGGATTGTGATGACTATGCCAATGATAAAGTGTATAATTGGACAGATCCTAACTTTTATCGTGGGCAGATGTTCCAAAGTCTACAAAGTCAAATTTTTTCAACTGGACCTGTGCCAGAAGGAGGAGGGGAGGTAAACGGTACAAGAATTCAAAAGTACAGAGGCATTGTCACCAGACTGAGGAATCGTCAAAGACAGTAACTACCAACGTGGTACAAAATATCTCCTCTACTACTTTAAATGAGACTGAATTGACTGTGTTAAACAAGGGTTTGGGCTTTTGCCCTAAAGACCATATGAACAGTTTCATATTGCGACAGGATTCTTTAGACAAGTTAGACTTAAACCCTTTTTACGCTATGAGTCCTGGTATACAACAGACTGATACATTATCCTTATCAGTGAAAAATGTAGGCTTGAGGGTTAAAAGTAAAACAGTGCCACCTACATCATGTTCAGTGGTAGAAGTGTTTATTAATAAGGTAGATAATGATATCAAGTCTTTTCTGAATGATCGTACGATGACTGACCATACACCTAATAATCTGACTAAAGAAGAGTTGTCCGCTGTATCCTCCTTGTCTGCTCGACGTGATATTGTTATCAAACCTGCAGACAAGGGGGGTGCTATAGAGATTATGGATACTAAGAACTATGAAGAGGTAATTTGGAAACAATTAGCAGATAGGGATACTTATATGCCTCTTGACTCCTGTATTTCGGGTACAGGCTAGGATCAAGCAGGTATTAACGCAAGCTACTAACGATGGTATTATTGATCAAGATACGTTTACTTACCTGACCACCCTATTACACCAGTGATGTATAACTTGCCCAAAATACATAAGCACCCTACTAATCCCCCTGGTCGTCTGATCGTGTTTGGGATGGAATAGATAACTGCTCCCATAGCTAGATATTTCGATAAAGTATTGACAACTTTGGTGTCACATAAATCGTACATTAAAGATACAAGTGATTTTCTTAATAAAATCAAACAGGTTAGTTCCCTATTCCATTACTGTCACATGGGATGTATCCAGCTTATACACTGTCACCTCCCATGATTTAAATATTGAAGCATGTCGTCGGCTTCTAATTTAGTCCCGTCAATATGGGAATTGCATTGATCACATTTTTGTTGAAATTATTGGCAATAGTACTTGAAGTAAATGATTTTCTATTTAAAGAATCTCATTTTCTTCAATTAAGAGGAGCAGTCATGGGCTCTAATTTTGCACCTCCATATGCAAACACTTTCATGGAAATGATTGAGAATTCGTTCATTTATAATAATAAACTGTTTCTGGACTACTGCAAATGATATTCCAGATTCATTGATGACGTGTTTGTATATGGACAGGCGACTGTGAATCACTTCTATTGTTTCATGATTATCTTAATTATCTTGTGCCGGGTCTGCGATTGACATTGTGTATAGTACTAAACAGGTATTGTTTTTAGATACCACGCTGAGTATACAGGGATTGAAGATCAAAAGTGATCTTTATATAAAAACAACAGATCGAAATCAGCTTTTGCACTATACTAGTTTCCACCCTCCAGGTGTCTTTAGATCTATTCCTAAGAGTCAGCTGACGTAACTAGGATTGTAAATTACTCTGAAATTTGTCATCAGCTTTTGAGGAATTATTCGTAGTAGTTAGTGTTGAGAGGGGTTATTGATATTGGTTTATTTGAAACTTTATGATGATTAAAAAAGTAAAAAATCTTTTTATTACAGGTTAACACCAGGGATGTATAATGAAGTGAGTGGGAATTTGTATCCAGACTTTAGCCACTTCATTGTGCTACTCTGATTGAAGAGATCTCTGACAGATGTGTTTTTGATAATTGATTCCAATTATGAAGTTATAAAACATGTGATTAAGATGTTCATTTGTGATGTGTTCCAGTCTGAAGAAGGGCGTTATCGATATCGCCCGAAACCGTAACTTACTTTTGACCTATTTTTGTATGTCTTTATTTCAATAATTGTTTATGCAGCAATCCTTTTGAAAGTTTTTTCTATATATGACTGTTGGGATGGTCTGATTGCATTGCACTTGGAGTCTACTAATGTGCTGTTCCCCACTAGGGATGGGCCGGTGTTCGATTCGAACCCATGTTCGAATCGAACATCGGGCGTTCGCCCGTTCGGCGAGCCCAGAACTATTTGGGCCGCTCGCATCAAATTCGTGTGATGCGAGCGGCCCGCAATGCATTGCGCCAGTCGCAGTGCAATGCTGGCTGATGATTGGCCAAGCATGCACTGTGACCCCGCATGCTTGGCCAATCACAGCGCCGGCAGCGAGGAGAGCCATAATTGGCTACAGGCAGGATGCCTGTAGCCAATTATAGCTCAGGGGCTTTAGTACACCCCACGGTATAAGAGGCCGCCGCGGCGGCGGCCTCGCATATTGTGTTTCAGTGTCAGCGTGTCAGTGTGCTGCTGACTGCTGACAATATGTGCTTTATTTCTGGGGATTTGTGTGTGCGTGCTGTTAGTACAACATTGCAGTATCACATCTGGGGGGGTGTCTATAGGTTTCCTGTGAAGGGGGGCAGGTTTCCTGTGCTTAGAACTGTCCCTGCAAAAAGTGTCATTTTCGCAGGAAAAAAGCAATTTAAAAGCACTCGCGGCTAATGAATTGATGGCTCCCGTAACACAGAGAACTGTCATTCATTGATAAAAAACAAAAACAAAAAGCGTGGGGGTCCCCCAAATTCAATAACCAGACCCTTGAGGTCTGGTATGGATTTTAAGGGGAACCCCAGCCAAAAGAAATGGCGTGGGGTCCCCCTCAAAATCCATACTAGACCCTTATCCGAGCACGCAACCTGGCAGGCCGCAGGAAAAGAGGGGGGGGACGAGAGCGGCCCCCCCTCCCGCCTGAACCGTACCAGGCCACATGCCCTCAACATTGGGAGGATGCTTTGGGGGTCTGAGACCCCCAAAGCACCTTGTCCCCATGTTGATGAGGACAAGGGCCTCTTCCCCACAACCCTGGCCGGTGGTTGTGGGGGTCTGCGGGCGGTGGGCTTTTCGGAATCTGGAAGCCCCCTTTAACAAGGTGACCCCCAGATCCCGCCCCCCCTGTGTGAAATGGTAAGGTGGTACAAAAGTACCCCTACCATTTCACCAAAAAAGTGTCAAAAATTGTAAAAATGACAGGAGAGGGTCTTTGACAATTCCTTTATTAAAATCTTCTTTCTTCTTTCTTCATCCTTCGGTTTCTTCATCTTCTCCTTCCGTCATCTTCTTCCATCTTCTTCCATTTTCTTCTTCCTCCGATCCGCTTCTTCTTGCGCTGGTCTTCTCGTCCTTCTCGTCCGGCATCTTCTTCCATGGCGTCGGCGTCGGTGTCGGTGTCTCTTCTTGGTCCACTCCTCGCAATGGGAGGCTCCCGCTATGTGAGGCTTCGCTGCCTCTGACAGGTCTTTTATAATGGAGGGCACCAGGTGACCCCGCCCCCTCTGACGCACGGGGACGTCATGGGGAATTCCCTATGGCTTTCCCCATGACGTCAAAGGGGGGCGGGGTCACCAGGTGCCCTCCGTTATAAAAGACCTGTCAAACGGAGCGAAGCCTCACACAGCGGGAGCCTCCCATTGCGAGGAGCGGCCCGACAGAAGAACAGATGCCGACGCCATGGAAGAAGATGCCGGACGAGAAGACCAGCGCAAGAAGAAGCGGATCGGAGGAAGAAGAAAATGGAAGAAGATGGAAGAATTTTTTTAATTTTTTTTATTTTTTATCAATGACTTTTTTTTAATGAATGACTTTCAATGAATGACTGTTCGCTGTGTTACGGGAGCCGTCTATTCACATTAGCCGCGAGTGATTTTAAATAGCTTTTTTTCTTGCAAAAATTACACTTTTTGCAGGGACAGTTCTAAGCACAGGAAACATGCGCCCCTTTACATGCATACTATAGACACCCCCCAGGTACGAAATTTAAAGGAATATTACACTTTTATTGTTTCAATTCAAGCATTATTAAAATCACTGCTCCTGAAAAAACGGCCGTTTTTAAAGAAATTTTTTGCATTGATACATGTCCCCTGGGGCAAGACCCAGGTCCCCAAACACTTTTTTATGACAATAACATGCATATTAGCCTTTAAAATTAGCACTTTGATTTCGAACGTTCGCATCCATTATAACTAATAGGGTTCTAAAGCTCGCACGGACTTTAGGTCCGTTCGCGGGTTCTGGTGCGAGCCGAACGGGGGGGTGTTCGGCTCATCCCTATTCACCGCCTGTTTTTTTAATATATACATACGTTCTATTATTATTTTATACAAAAGTTATGTAGCAGTATTTATATTGCACAGCACTTTAAAACCTAAATGATGACTACACAGTAACAATATAATTCAAGACAAAAGCGTTATTAGGGTCCTGCTCTGCAGAGCTTACAATTTAAATGGAAGGAGTTGTGATACAAAATGTAGTGACAATAACAATGCACATATGTGCAAGACCTAGGCCTACTGAAAAAAGAAAGATGGCGGCACACCACAGTAAAGTCAAAAATCTTAGACGTTCTTTATTGTCACTATGCCAGACAAGAAAACAGGGACATAGTTGACACGTTTCACACAAGTCACTAGTGCTTACTCGTAACACAGACATAGCCCAGACCTCAGCTTTTCAAGTGTGCACCCAACAGGAAATGCAGTCATAATTGCTGAGGTAATTAACCGGGCAGTGCATGACAAATGGACGCAGGTGGTTAAAATCATTAATGAATGAACTAACAATTCTAAAACAATCAGGAAAAAATGAGAAAAAGAAAGAAAAATATCACCAAAAATGACATGTAAATGTAAATGGTCACAGCTCCATAAAAATCCACAACACATGTACCAAACTTTATGTAATGAACTACCATGTAAATGGTGTATATGGACATGTTGTCACAGGGAAAGACAGGGGAAAAAATATTGTATCTCATGTTCATCCTCATACAAGAATAAATAAGATTACACTATATCACATAACATCATCACATGGTAGCACAACAACAACAACACTAGATCACAATAAAACACCATAGAAAAGGGCAGTTATTAAAAATGTACCATGAGTATTGTAAAGTACAGAAAATATAAACACTGCCTAAGAAAAGATACTATGTAGCCTATCTATAAAAACAATGTATACATAGATACAAAGGAGCCAACACTGTCATATTAACCACTTGCCGTCTGGGCCATAGCCGAATGACTGCTACAGTGCATTCGGATAACTCTGGGAGGGCGTACTATAATGTCCTCCCAGAATGGCACTCTCACACGCCTCATGGGGCATGCACCTGGGAATGTCCAGGACTGTCAGGTTCCCCAGACCCAGCGTGTAACAGATCGGGGTAAAGGGCCAATGACAGCGGCCCTTTACCACGTGATCACTCCATCCATTGACAGAGTGATCACTTGTAAACAAACCGGAAAATGTGTTCAGCTCCTCCTCTCTCCTCACGCCGATCACTAGCACTAGATCTGAAGTGCCCACAGTGCTGATCTGTGCCCATCCCTGGCTCATCCATCCACATTCATGGTCAACCATGCTCCATCCCTGGTTCATCCATCCTCATTCATCCTCTATCCCTGGCTCATCCATCCATCCATGTCTCACACATGTGATATCGCCATACTGAGGAGGAGTAGCACAATGTATTTTGGGGTGTAATTGCAAGTATGCATATGCTGTGTTTGAGAAACAACCTGTTAATGTGACAATTTTGTGAAAACAAAAAATAAAAAATCTTAATTTTGCAAAGATTTGTGGGAAAAAGTTACAACTTCAAAAAAACTCACCATGTATCCTACTAAATACCTTGGACTGTCTACTTTCTAAAAAGGTGTCATTTGGGTGGTATTTGTACTCTCCTGGCTTTATAGGGTCTCAATTTTGTGATCAATTTTCAATGGTTGACAACACAGCTTGTAGACTCGCTATAACTTTCACAAAGACCAAATAATATGCACTTATTTGGGTTATTTTTACAAAAGATTTGTAGAAGTATAAATTTTGGCCAAAATGTATGAAGAAAAATTACTAATTTGCTAGACGAAGAAAATGCATTTTTTTTACAAAATTTTTTTTTTTTTTTTTTGTTTTTTCATTTGTAGCGCACAAAATAAAAAACCCAGCAGTGTTTAATTAACACCAAAAGAAAGCTCTATTTGTGTGGAAAATAGGGTACAGTGTTGCATGACTGAGTAATTGTCATTCAAAATGTGAGAGCACTGAAAGCTGAAAATTAGTCTGGTTAGGAAGGGGGCAAGTGGTTAAGAATCCTCTCTAAACCAACTACTAATAGTTGCTATGTTAATGTTGTTAATTGCTACATAAATATAAAATGAGCATTACGTGGTATTACGTATATCTGACATGAAAAAAGAAGAAACAGACGTAACTAGGGAGAGCACGCTGTACCCAGTATATATATTGCTAAACACAGACCTAATATTACAAAAGACAGACTAGGGACAGGGCAGTTTGGAAAGAATCTGTAGTAAAACTCAAAAAAGTATTAAAGTACCTAGACCTAGGCAGTAAGAAAAAATCTAAAAGAGGTTTGACAGGTTTTAGCCTTTTCTACTCTATGAAAAAGTTAGGTTTACAGTAGAATTGCAGGATAAAGATAACTAATCCTAAAAATGCCCCCCCCCCCCCTGAACACCTATGTTGACTGACTTGTACATACTTACCTATTTTCAGAATGCTCTGGTCCAGTCACATGATCTGGCTCCCCTGTGTCTCGGTTGTAGAAGGTAGGGGAGAGCATAGAGTGCTCAAAATCAGCTGGCAATGCCTGGAAGTGGTGAGATCCCCCATATGCTTACTATGGCCCATCTGTTGTCGGTGCTCCCTCCTCTCCCCTGCAGCAACCCCTGGCTGCCACAAGGGAGCCGGATCACGTGACTGGAGCAGAGCGTCCTGAAAATAGGTAAGTATATAAAGTACACCTTCTACACAAGTTAGTCAGCATGGGTGTTAGGAGGGGGGGGGGGGCATTTTTAAGATTAGTTAGCTTTATCCTAAAATTAAATTTGAACAGAAATGTTTATGAGAACATTTTTCTGTGTGTTTATTTCAAAGAGAAAAATGTGTGTGGATATGCATTTAGATGGCATTGCTGGCCTAAAAATGGAAGTTGCTTGGGAATCATGTTGATCCTCTGACTTCAGTATTTTCTTGGTCACTTACCTGGAACATGCATATAGTCAGTGCAGTCACGCTGAAGTCAGAACTCGTGTGTATACTTTTTCTTGGTAAGTGATTTAAGCCCTTAAATCAGCATAATAGCCAGGCCACTAGCATTTTCACAAGAGGTCAGTAATGGCAGACTCTGTATTTTTCACATAATAGGCCCAAAATCTAGGATGTTGTCAACTCCACTCTAACTGTTGGTATGAAAAAATAAAAACCAATTAAAGTGCCCATTTTACTTACCTGAGGCCACAGTCACATGACGACCCTTCCCTCTTCCTCCCTTGACTTTCCTGGGTTCTTTCTTTTGGTGTCCACATTACTGTCTGTGTGAAGTGAACACCTCCTATTGGCTTCAGAGGCAGGAGAATTCACGGGATCGATGAGGAGACCAGTGCCCAAGATAACGAGTAGGGAAAAATGTTGGTCCCCAGTGCAGGAAATTAGCTTGGCTCATGGAGGAAACTATGACTTTACACTGCAGAATGGGTTAAGAAGAGGCATTTGAAAAAAACTGAGGAGTAACATAATTGATGCACAATGAACTACAGTATGTATATTTAATTTACACCTGGAGTTATGCTTCAAGTATTTTGCCAATCAAAATCTAAAAACTGCACCTAACTTTGTATTTTAATCATAACACGAGACTAAAACATGACAAACTATGAACTCTATCAATGTGGAACTGTGTATTATCTCATCACTAATATTCCAAGCACATGTAAAGGCAGAGGTCAGTGGGGTGAAGGTGCCAAAGATTATTATCTATTATGGCTTTGATCAAACAAAAAAAAAAACTTTGGTATTTAAGTGGGAAGGACAGGTCAAATAAATGTTATTAATATATCTGAATAGCTATTCATGTTTATTCTTTATAATGTACTATACTGAGGTAAATTACAATTAAGGCTTTGTTCACGTGGGTGTACTACAGTGTACACTCGTGCAAGGGCTGTTTGCCCACAAAGGTTTGGACTAGTGTTCCATGCTTACCCGTACCGGCAGTCATGTCAATTGGGACAAAGTGTCTGCACGAACATAGCTGCTACTCCCAATATTGACAGTAATGCGGTTGCCGAAAGTTTCCTGTATGAGCCTGCCCTGGAGACCTGACATTTTTGTCCACTAGTTGTCTTCTCGATCAGTCCCCTCACCGTTTTCATGCCCTCTGCTGCCCCTGGAGCCTATGAGAGAGGACCTGGCTGCTGAAAGGGTCGCCTCCACCAATAAGAGGTGCCTACATCACACAGATAGTGATAGGGACACCCAAAGAATGTTCCCCAGAAAAAATAGCAGGGCTGATCTAGAGGGATGCTGGGGTAGGCTGTGCCCCCATTAAATTTTAGTCACACCCCTCATGTCTCCCGAGATAAGCCCATCCACTGAGCTAGTTCCCAATCCTCAGGGCAGGTCAATCTTCCCTCTGCAGTGGTTGGTTGCTAGGACCGCTGGCATCCTAAACACCAAATAAATTGTGTGCCCCGCCAAGCATTCACTGAAAGACTGAAGTGGAACTTTCTCTGCCCAGACCTGAAGCATGTTCTGCTTCCCGGCCTGGCATGGAAAGCTATGGAGCACTCTGATGGGGGAATCTGATGTAAGGGGCACACTGATGGGGACTCCCATTGTAAGGGGGGACTCTGATGAAGGCTCCTGGTGTAAGCAGGGAATCTGATAGGCACACCTGATATAAGTAGGCACAAGTTGGCTTTAATCATCCTAATCTAATAGTAGCCTAATAAATGTGCTTTTTGCAGCAGCCAAGTAAAAACGTTCACATTGCCTCTACACTACCTGAAAGTAAATTTCTGGGAGTGAACAGGGAATACTGGTTCCCTATATCTTTAGGGACAGACTGTCAGTGACTTACACACACACAGTTGACATTAGGCTCCCTGACTTACTGCACCCCCAGTTTAGCCAGGCTAAATACAGCCATGAGAGAAAAAAAGGATCTGGCTAGCAGCATCATGTCATCGCATGATCAGGTAAGTGAAATGAGCATTGGCATAGTTGTTTTTTCTTCACACCCGAGGTTAGCTGGAGGGTAATGGGAAGGTGGGTTGCTAATATCCTGGGGCTTAACTTTAGGCATCAGCACTGCTTGGACCAAGAATAAATAGTAGTCACCTAAAAGCTGGTCCTGAAGAATTAACTGTTAACTGCTTCCCATCCAGCCATAGTAAATAAACAGCTGGATGGGAGCAGTCCTGATGCAGGTGGATGTACCCATATGTCTTCCTGCATTGCCCCCTTGTGTATGCTCTCTAGAGCATGCAGCGGTGGGACTGGGGTGAGCTGGATACAGTTTATCACCGATTGTTGTACCAGACTGCTGTGCTCAGCCCTGGTACCATGGGAACTCTGTGATCCAATTGTTTACTACTGTGTGAACCCTGTCACAGCAATCACATTGTACCATTACCACAGCAGCCCTGTACCATGTGATAGCGGTGACCAATCACAGCATCACACTGGTACACAAGGTTTCATGAATGAAACTTCTAAACAGTCCTTTACTGATTGCTTATTACAGTGATTATCACTGAAATAAGCAATCACTTGCTTATTAGCAATCACAGTGTAAACATTTTAAAAAATCCTGATCGTCCCCCACAGTAGTAACATGTCACTATGGTAACACTGCACTGCTCTGGTGAAAATATGTATGATCGCCTCCACACCATTCACACTGCCCCCGCACTCCGTCACACCAGTCATATTATCCCCTAATCACCACACCAGTTACACTGTCCCTGATTGCCACACCAGTCCCAGTGTCCCTGATCACCGCCACACAAGTCGTATTGTCCCCTAATCACCATCACACCAGTTACAGTGTCACTGATCACCACCACATCAGTTACAGTGTCCCTGATCATTATTAAAGTAGAACTATAGGCAAACATTTATTTTCATTTTGGATAGAGTGAGGGAAAATCATAACCCCTGTTTGATTATTTTTTCCCATCTGTGTCCCATTGGGGAGATTTCGCTTCACCTCCTGTCCCATAGCCAAACAGGAAGTGAGAGTAAATTCCTGAACATTAAGGGAATCCTTTGGGGACCCCCAGGTCAACATAACTAGTGTCTCCATTGGAAGATTTCCCCTCCATTATTTTTTGGGGTACAACCCAAAATTTTCTTTTACTTTCATTTTTGATGACATTGATAAACAAGACAAATAGAGAGGGTTTATCTCCCTAATGGGGGCACAGATGCAGTAAAAACTGACAGGTGTTCTTATCCATTTCCACAAAAAAAAAAAGCAATTTTGCCCTTAGTTATACTTTAAATGCATAATTTATGCCACCTAAAGGTGCTCCTTGGATTTTGGGCCTCTCCATGTGGCTAAGCTGTGAAAAAGTCTCACACATGTGGTATCGCCATACTCAGAAGGAGTAACAGAATAGATTTTGGGGTGTAATTCTAAATATGTCAATGATGTGTGTTAGAAATATCCAATAATTGACAACAGTTTCATTTTCTTTCCGGCATTTTCTAAAAACTTGTAAAAAAATAAAAACTTTTAAAAAAAAAACTCACTTTCCCATCAGGAAATACCTTGGAGTGTTTTTTTCTAAAATTGAGTCATTTTGTGGGTGCGTCTACTATCCTAGTGCTCCAGGGCCTCCAAAAATGCAGTTCATAAATTAGATGTGTAATTCATGTGTCTAGAACGCCTAAAGGTGCTCTTTGGATTTTTGATCCCTCTATGCAACTAGGCTGTGAAAAAGTCTCACGCATCTAGTATCTCCTTGTATCCTACTCGGAAGGAGAAGCTGAATGTGTTTTGGGGTGTAATTAGAAGTATGCATATGCTGTGTTTGAAAAATAACTTGTTAAAATGACAACCTTTTTTTTTTAATGTGACAAACTTTCCAAAAAGGGGTCAGTTGGGCGTATTTGTCCTGGCATTTTAGGGCCTCAAGAAATTAGATGACAGTCAGTACATCAGGACTAATTGATTTTCAAGCATTTACAGATGCATCTCAGAAAATTTGAAAACTTTATTTATTTCAGTAATTCAATTCAAAAAGTGAGTACACCCCTAACATTTTTGTGACAACACTGAAGAAATTACACTTTGCTACAAGGTAAAGTAGTGAGTATACAGCTTGTATAACAGTGTAAATTTGCTGTCCCCTCAAAATAACTCAACACAGTCATTGATGTCTAAACCGCTGGCAACAAACGTGAGTACACCCCTAAGTGAAAATGTCCAAATTGGGCACAATTTTCCCTCCCCAGTGTCATGTAACTCATTAGTGCTACAATGTCTCAGGTGTGAATGGGGAAAAGGTGTGTTAAATTTTGTTAAAATTTGGTGTTATCGCTCTCACTCTCTCATACTGGTCACTGGAAGTTCAACATGGCACCTCATGGCAAAAAACTCTCTGTGGATCTGAAAAAAATAATTGTTGCTCTACATAAAGATGGCCTAGGCTATAAGAAGATTGCCAAGACCTTGAAACTGAGTTGCGCATGATGGCCAAGACCATACAGTGGTTTAACAGGACAGGTTCCACTCAGAACAGGCCTCGCCATGGTTGACCAAAGAAGTTGAGTGCACATGCTCAGTGTCATATCCAGAGGTTGTCTTTGGGAAATAGACATATGAGTGCTGCCAGCATTGCTGCAGAGGTTAAAGGGGTGGGGGGTCAGCCTGTCAGTGCTCAGACCATATGCATCAAATTGGTCTGCATGGGTTTCGTCCCAGAAGGAAGCCTCTTCTAAAGATGATGCACAAGAAAGCCCGCAAACATTTTTTTGACGACAAGCAGACTAAGGACATGTATTACTGAAACCATGTCCTGTAGTCTGATGAGGCCAAGATAAACTTATTTGGTTCAGATGGTGTCAAGCATGTGGCGGCAACCAGGTGTCTTGCCTACAGTCAAGCATGGTGGTGGGAGTGTCATGGTCTGGGGTGAGTGCTGCCGTAACTGGGGAGCTACAGTTCATGAATGCCAACATGTACTGTGACATACTGAAGCAGAGCATTATCCGCTCCCTTCAGATACTGGGCCGTAGGGCAGTGTTCCAACATTATAATGACCCCAAACACACCTCCAAGACGGCCACTGCCTTGCTAAAGAAGCTGAGGATAAAGCTGATTGTCTGGCCAAGCATGTCTCCAGACCTAAACCCTATTAAGCATCTGTGGATTAACCTCAAGTGGAAGGTGGAGGAGCGCAAGGTCTCAAACATCCACCAGCTCCGTGATGCTGTCATGGCGGAGTGGAAGAGGACTCCAGTGGCAACCTGTGAAGCTCTGGTGAACTCCATGCCCAAGAGGGATAAGGCAGTGCTTGAAAATAATGGTGGCCACACAAAATATTGACACTTTGGGCCCAATTTGGACATTTTCACTTAGGGGTGTACTCACTTTTGTTGCCAGCGGTTTAGAAATTAATGGCTGTGTGTTGAGTTAACAAACAGGATTTGGCCAGAACTTAACCCTCCTACCCTTTAAAGCCAAGGAGGCTACTATCTTAGACTCTGTTTAATTTGCAGTTGTCACGGTGCTGCACATGTGATCAGATATGACACCAGTCATAACATAGCCTAATAGTTCAGTTGAGAGCACAAGTCAAATCTGACAATTATCATTTACAGCATGCTTTAAACATAATTGTTTTTGGAAACAGTTATATCAATGGGTTAAGTTCCACTTCAAGCACTTTGAAAGGACATGTTTTGGCCTTGTCCACTCTTTTCCAAAAACCTCTGGCTTGACTCTGAAACAACTCTTTGAACCCATTAGGAAGATTTCTTTGGATGATCCTTCCTGCAAAGTGACCTTCTTGGTTGCCATTAGGTTTATCAGACAGTGGCTGAGGAAGACAGACACCCTATTCATCGTACTGAATTTGCAAGGGACATCCTGCTTCAAGTCCACTCCCGCTATATGTATACGACAACTCACCTATGGAGTGGCAGATGTCAGCAGACACATGTCCTCTGACATCTGCTACTATCCGATCCTGCCCGCAAAATCCAGATGGATGGTGGTCCTATTTTTCATCCGTCTGGCGGATTGGATCGGATAGGATCATATAAAAAAGGACAGGCGGTCTGTTTCCATCCGATTTCCGCATAGAGACCAGGACTGTGTCCATGTCGGCTCTGCACAGTGGAGCGGACAGGACCTGTCATCTGCCTGCATCGCTCTGCTGATCCCCACTGAGCAAGTGGAATCCGTTCCACAGAGGCGCCCTTGTGAAAGGGGCCTTAAGGACAAAACTCCTCCTGCACTTTTACATGCTCTCTCAACCAGATGTTTCCTAGGCATTCCGACATTGAGCTTCTGTCGCCCAGCTTTTTAAGGCCACCACCTAGACTTTTTCAAAGTTATGCTGGGTGAACGACCAATGCCCTGCAGTTGCAGGTTTCGGCACCCTGAAGTTGGGTCTGTTGACCTTTGTTGTTGTTGGGCCTGGTGGCACAGTTTTTGCTTGCCTAAGTGTTGCCCATTCGTCTCATTCAATGCATGAGAATGTCCCAGGGTGTATGAATATTCAGCCTGTGTCTATTACTGTACGATTAAGATAATAGGAATTTTGACTTACCTGTAAATTCTATATCTTGGAGTACAGTACAAGACACAAGTCACCCTCTACTCTGCAATGCTTGCTACAAAACTGAGAACTCGTGGAGTGCAGTAGGGTTATAGGGGGGTTGCCAGGGGGGCTTGTCCTCAAAAGCTTGCCACTGTCCATTCACCTGAAGGCACCAGCCTATAAGCCAGGGTCTATGAATATTCTGAACTGTACTCCAAGATATGTAATTTACAGGCGTCAAGTCTTTTATTTAGAGCCCTTTTACACCAGATGTGTTGGGACCCAATGCAAGACAAAGCATTTAAATATATTTCTAAAAAAGCAAAAGTAAACAGTACCATGCTCAGGGATTAGCACATCAACACTATTCCTACCGACGCACAGCAACACCAGCAGCTGTATGTTCAGCGTGGCTGCTGGTAAGAATAAGCCCTTAAAGAATATGTAAACCCAACATTTCATACTCCTGATACCTATCTGCTGTACCATGTACCTATATGAGAAAGTATCCTGTTCTCTTTGTATTGCTTCCTTTGTGTGAGATCCATGCTGTTCCTGCCAGTCCCTCTGCTTTCGTATCAAAAATCAACCACACTAAGCAGGAGAGAACACACTGTGGTCAGTTCTCTAGCTATGCTGGGAACTCAGTGTGCTCTCCTCCAATGATCAGACTTCTGTTATCATGCCCCCCTGAACAGCCATTCACTGGGAAACTCAGTATGCTGCTGTTTATCCTCCCCCAGCTTTTATGTAGCTGAGAACAGAGAGTATGTAATCACTTAAAGAAAGGGTGTATATAATGTTTTTTTTAATCTATACACAAATGTTTTGCCTTTCATTTCTATTTTAAATTTCATGGGTTGTTTTACAAGATGATTGCTAATAATCGCTGTAGTGTCCTAGTAGGAGAAAGCAGAGACAGGCCACTGCACCACAATCATGTCACTGGAATCTAAAGCCTCATACACACGATCGGACTTTGTACAAACTTTCCTGTGGATTTTTGTACAAAGGGCGTGGCCCCAAGTTTGTATTGCATACACGCGGCAGGACTTTTTAGGCAACAAACACGAACGTATTGACGTTTCAACGTACTGACGACACTTCAAAAGACGATGTTCAAATACTCCAGCGCCACCTTTGGTCAACTTCTGTATTGTTGTCTGAACTTTTGCATTGGTTCTGAGCATGCGTGTTTGTACTTTGTATAAAGGTCCGATGGTTTTGTGTACACACGGTCTGACTTTGCTCCATCGGACTATTGTTGGCACAGCCAACAAAAGTCAGATGAAAACGGAAAAAGTTTGTCCGATGGATCGTACACATGGTCGGATGTTGCTCCAAAACAGCTAATTTGCATGTTTGTTGTCAAAAAGTCTGATCGTGTGTACGGGCCTTAAAGCTTACCATACACCCTGTAATCTCCTTTAGATCTACTAACCACAGGTGTAAGGACTATGATTTTTAACTAGAGTTTCACATTACATACAGTAGTTACATTGTTTCACTTTACATAGTTTTGGTAAGTTCAATTGTACAAAGATTTTAGAAACATATTGTAAAATGTATGACAAACTTCAGAGAATGAAAAGAAGCTGGCAAATGATTCAGGTTATCAGTACCCACTCAAAATTGTAATAACCAAGGACACTTGCATCTTTAAAGCGGAGCTCCGTCCTTTTTTTTAAAAGTCAGCAGCTACAAATACTGCAGCTGCTGACTTTTAAAAATCGGACACTTACCTGTCCCAGGGTCCAGCGATGCGGGGGAACGAGGCCCCCCCTCGTTCCCCGAGCTGCTCGCGGCGCCGGCATTCCTAATGTGGGAACCCGGCTGTGGCTTCACAGCCGGGCACCCACTGCGCATGCGCGACCGGCGCCGTGCGCCGTGATTTGACGCTCAGTCATCTGTGACACGTGACAGGTCCCAGATGACTGTGCGGCGCCGAGGGGGAAGTGACGTTTAGCCCGGGCACTGAAGGTGGCAGACTACGAGGGACCCCCTAGCAACAGGCATTTAGAGGTGAGTAAAACATTTTTTTTTTCCAATTATTTTTTTTTAATTTTTTTTATGATTTTTAAGCCCCCTTTTTTTTTTTTGACCGCAACCCCACTTTAAGTGATATTTCTATGTTGGCTGAAGAATCCATTGCTTATGTTTACTGGGCATTCCTCACAAGTGTTTCTGGTTTGTTCACCTCAGCGTGGCTGGTACAAAATTAAGTATAAAATTAATTCCTGGACTCTCCTTCTTATAAAATTAATGAATACTCCTTTAAAAGTATGACACCCTTGTAAAGGCTTCAGCAGTCTTATTGAGATAAGTGCTACTAAGGCGAAGTTTCACCATCAGTGTCCCAAGGTGTGGTGAGCTTCTAAGGAGGTATACCTATGGTGAAGGTGGATGGTGGTATTATATAGCAAATTAATTATTAGTTGTTTAGTAACTCCGCCTACAGCTCTCCACTGACAAAACGCTTCTGCAAAAATGCTGAAAAACTCATTCTACAGCTACAGCTTTCTAAAGGCTAACACTGGAGTTTTTCTAATGTCCAGTGTGCATGAGGCCTGTATCCAGATAAGTGCAGTGCACCCAAAAAACGCCTGAAGCCAAAAACAGCAGCTGTAAAAACATCCAGTTTGCATATGCACCTCATGTAAAACACCTAAAAAAAATTGTATACTATCCGCTCTGACTCCATGTGCTATGTGCCCTTGTGTGTGTGATTTATTTTAAAAATGCAGTATATACCTAATTTCAGAGCATCTCCCAGCGCTCACGTCACTGGCTGCCTCTCTCCTCTCCCCATCTGAATGCTAGAGATTCCCCCCGCTGACGTCAGTCGGGAGGGGAGGAGGAGAAGAGGGGAGAGGAGGGGAGAGCCACGGGTCACATGAGATGCTCTGAAATGAGGTATATACTGCATTTTGTAAATAAATCACACACACAGGGGGACACAGCATTAGGAGACAGTGTGGATAATATACAAATGTAGATGTTATTCCAGCAGAAGGGTGGGGGGTGGTCA
Organism: Lithobates sylvaticus; assembly: GCA_028564925.1. Lineage (NCBI taxonomy): Eukaryota > Metazoa > Chordata > Amphibia > Anura > Ranidae > Lithobates > Lithobates sylvaticus. Next base: position 100,451,341 of record CM053030.1, on the reverse strand, counting down.
CTGTCACTAGCTGACAGGCAGAGAGGGGGGGGGGGAAGAGGACAGAGGAAGACACAGGAGAGCAAACAGGAGAGACAGCAGATGACAGAGGCATGAAACTGACCACGGTGTCAGGACTCAGCAGCCATGATATACTTTGGTCAGTTTACAGGGGGGAGGGCGGAACCAGGCAGGATCAGCCAGGTATTTCAGGTGACACATGGGGCCAAATTACACAGCACAAGCACTGTGCTGTATAACATGCTTTAAAGGGACAGGATCCTTATTTAATTTTGAATTTTTTTCTTTTTTTAGGGTAACAAATGCTTTAATTGCTGTGACAAATGGGCAAACATTCTTCCTACGTAACCTTCCTACGTAAGCATTACCAGCTCTGAGTTTGAAAATATTTGCATTTTAATGCATGTAAGAATGCTTTTTATGTGGGGTTTTCAGGTGTTTTACATGCGGTGCACACTGGATGTTTTTACAGCTGCTGTTTTTCAGTTTTTCAAAGTTTTTCAATGTTTTTGCAGTAGCATTTTTCAGCATTTTTGGCAGTGGAGAGCTGTAGGAGGTAGAGTTACTAAACAACTTGACCAGCACGTGACCGGCCGGCTCTCTCCTCCTCACCTCCTCCCCTTCCAACTAACGTCAGTGGGGGAATCTCTAGGTGTCAGACAGGGAGAAGAGAGAGGCGGCTGGTCACGTGAGCGCTGGGAGATGCTCTGAAATTAGGTATATACAGCATTTTTTTAATAAATCACACACACAGGGGCACACAGCATTCGGAGACAGTGCGGATACTATAAAGAGGTTAAAGTGGCTTAACAACCACTTTAAGGGTCCATGCACAATGAGCTTAAAAAAACACCAGTTTGTTTGACAGAATAAAAAAGCACATAGAGCAATTTTATACAGGGGTTTAGTAGCGTTTAGTGATTTTTTTGTGATATGTCCTGTGCATGGGCGCATAGTATAACAATAAGCTGCTTCTACTGGGAAAATGCAAAACACCTATAGAAGCAGCGATTTTTAAGCCCAGTGTGCATGGACGCTTAGTACTTACAAAAAGTTAAAGTGATATTAAAGCTTGTTTTAAACGTACATGTTATATTTACCTGCTCTGCGCAATGGTTTTGCACAGAGCAGCCCTATTTCTTTGTTTTCGGGTCCCTCACCTGCGCTTCTACCCTCGAGCAGTGCCCCCAGAGAAAGTCGCTTTCCCTGGGGGCACCGATGCGTGCTCGCTCCCGAGCCGCTGCTCTATGCTTCTATAAGACACATAGAGCCGCGGATCGGCCCTGCCTCCCCACTCTCTCCTCATTGGCTCACTGCCTGTGATAGACAGTAGTGGGAGCCAATGGGCACTTGCTGCGGTCTCAGACAATAAGGAGAGGGAGTCCCGGAACAGCTGAGTCTCTCATGTCTTTACAACCACTTTAACTGAAGTGCAATAAAAATAATGAACACACTTAGGACACAAATGCACACTAATCCTCGAATATTTAACACATAATATGTACAAGTTTATCGCTAAACAGTAAGGCCCCTTTTTAGTGCTTTGCAGGCACTAAAGTTCTAAAAATAGCGCCTGCAAAGCACCTTCAAACACCCGCTGCTGTCTCTCCAGTGTGAAAGCCCGAGGGCTTTCACACTGGAGCAGTGCGCTTGCAGGACGCTGAAAAATGTCCTGCAAGCCGCATCTTTGGAGCGCTGTAGGAGCGGTGTATTTACCGCTCCTAAAGCGCCCCTTCCCATTGAAAACAATGAGGCAGCGCTCTAAACCCCTGCAAAGCGCCGCTAGCGGTTTTAACCCTTTTTCGGCCACTCGCAGGGAGTAAAACTGTTCCGCTAGCGGACGAAAAGTGATGCTAAAACGACGGTAAAGCAGCGCTAAATATAGCGCCGCTTTACCGCCAGCGCACCCAGCGCCTCGGTGTGAAAGTAGCCTAAAGGTTTTTGTTGGCCGTAGGGCCTCAAGCACCCTAGGCTCTTTTGAATGCCATTCTCCTGATAGGAGGAAAGCAGTGTTAGAAATGCACCTAAAGCTGTGAGACGCATTCAGGCGTGTCAGGCATTTCGGTGTTTATTCATTTCATTGGCCAGAATAATAATTCATTCTGACCATTGAAATGAATAAATAGTCAAGAGCTAAACATGCATTTAGTTAGGCCCTAGTTCACACCTATGCATTTTTTTTGTGCGTTTTCAGTTTTGCAGAAACACACTGCAGTCCATTTAATATGGTTTTCAATGGATGTAGTTCACATCTGTGCATTTTATGGAAGGGGCCAGGGACTTTTTTTCTGGTTTTTGGTTCCTCAGACTTCAGTGGATCAAAAGCGTGTATTGAAAAACGCAAAATGCACCTGCAATATGCAAACTGCAACCTGCATAGGTGTGAATCAGGCCTTAGGCTGGATTCACATCTATGCAGTTTTAGTGCTTTTTGCATTTTGCAGATTTGCACTACAGAATGTATTCCATAGGAAACCATGTTAAATGGACTGTAGTGCAAATCTGAAAAATGCAAAAAGCACTAAAACTGCATAGGTGTGAATCAAGCCTCAGGCTCCATTCACACTAGCGCGTTTTTTGATGCATTTTGCATTTTGCAGAAATGCAGGGAAATTTTTTAACATGGGTTCCTATGGAACATGTTCACATCAATGCATTTTTGTGCCTCTGCGTTTTTGGAAAGGGTCAGGGACTTTTTTTCATGCAAAATGCAGTGTTTTGCATGCAATAGAAGTCAATGGACCCGCACCCAAAACGCAAGTACTGCATTTTTACCGCGATTTTGCCGCGATTTGCGTTTTGCGTTTTTTAAATGTATTTATTTATTTTTTTACACTGTATATAGCTGGTTGCTAAGCAACCACAGTGTAAAAAACAAATGTAAAAAAAAAAAAATTACAAAAACGCAAAACGCAAATCGCAGCAAAATCGCGGTAAAAACGCGCGTCCAAAAACGCGGCAAGCACCGCAAAAAGCACTGCAAAAACGCTCAAAAGCAGAATACATAGATGTGAATCGAGCCTAATGCCGCGTACACACGATCGGACTTTGTCCGCCGAACCTAGTCTGGCGGACAAACCGCCGGACTTTCCAGCTGGGCTTCGCCGGACTTGAAAGCGAACGGACTTGACCACACACGATCACGCTAAAAGTCTGGCGGTTCACGCGATGACGTACAGCACGTACGACGGGACTAGAACACTAGACTAGAGTCTGTGATATACTTGCTACTGAGCATGCGTCCTTTTTGGTCCGCCTGACCATACTACAGACGGTCGTATTGTCCGCCGGACTGCCAAGTTCAGCGGACAATTTTAAAACAAAACTTAAAACCTAGTCCGCCGGACTTTTGGGAAAAAAAAAGTCAGTCGAAGGCCCACACACGATCGGACAGTCCGACGGACTCGAGTACTGCGGACAATCCCGCGGGAAAGTCCGTTCGTGTGTATGCGACATTACAGAGGCATATTGGGTGTTTTTCCAAATGTTCTCTCCTTAACCACATGCCGACCGCGCTATAGCCGAAAGACGGCCACAGCGCGGTCGGCTTGTTCTAAGTGGACGTCCTACGGACATCCTCCTAGAAACTTGCTCCCCTAGAAACTTGCACTCGGGAACATCCGTCACGGATCACGGTAAACGGCCACTGATAGCGGCCGTTTACCACGTGATCGCTCCGTCAAATGACGGAGCGATCACATGTACACAAACCGGCGTCATGTCATGACGCCGGTTCCTCCCTCCCCTCTCTGTACCGATCGGTACAGAGAAGGGAGAAGCGGAGAGGGGGAGAGACGGGACCAGCGCTGTGGGCTGGATGTGTAGTGCCCACAGCGCTGGTCAATACTCTGCCACCACTGTGCAATACTCTGCCACCACTGTGCAATGCTCTGCAACCACTGTGCAATGCTCTGCCACCACTGTGCAATGCTCTGCAACACTGTGCAATACTCTGCCACCACTGCAATGCTCTGCAACCACTGTGCAATACTCTGCAACCACTGTGCAATACTCTGCAACCACTGTGCAATGCTCTGAAACCACTGTGCAATGCTCTGCCACCACTGTGCAATGCTCTGCCACCACTGTGCAATGCTCTGCAACCACTGTGCAATACTCTGCAACCACTGTGCAATGCTCTGCCACCACTGTGCAATGCTCTGCCACCACTGTGCAATACTCTACCAATACTGTGCAACACTGTAATACTCTGCCAATACTTGCCAATACTCGCCAATACTCGCCAATACTCTGCCAATACTCGCCAATACTCTGCCAATACTCGCCAATACTCTGCATTAATTTTTAATAGAAACAAAGAATTTTTTTTTTTTTTTTTTTACCGAATTTTCTGTATTTTTTGATTTATAGCGCAAAAAATAAAAAACCCAGCGGTGATTAAATACCACCAAAAGAAAGCTCTATTTGTGTGAAAAAAAGGACACAAAATTCATTTGGGTACAGTGTTGCATGACTGAGTAATTGTCATTCAAAGTGTGAGAGCACCGAAAGCTGAAAATTGGTCTGGTTAGGAAGGGGGTTTAACTGCCCAGTGGGTAAGTGGTTAACACAATTTTGGTTCTTTCACATTTCTCCCTCTCTAAACTCCCCGAACGCCTATGTGTGCATAGGCACATAGACTAACATAGAGGGGCGTTTAGGGGCAGTAAAAAAAATGCATTTATAATGGCTGTTTGACAGCTGCATGGGGCCTAAGTAAGGCCAACAGCCATGCATATCATTTTACATACCTTTCTACTGCCCTTTCACTACAGCAAATAACTACAAACCTCAAAGAATATTGTATTTGTATCTTTCTGCAGTTCCTTCTAAAGTTTTATAGACCAATAATATTTACATAATATATTGATAATATACATGGCATGGCATGTTCTGTTCTATTCAGGGGTCAAGTCCTGGGGAAAAAAAGTGTGAGAACTCCCACCCAAGATCCACTCCCCCACCAAAAAAAAAAAAAAATGATACGCTCATATGCACGAACGCTTCAAAAGTGGTATTTTTCATCCAATTTTTGTATTGTGTGTATGAAGCTTAAAGGGGAGGGCCAGCCGGGAAAAAAAAAAATTAAAAGTCAGCAGCTACAAACACTGTAGCTGCTGACTTTTAATAAGCAGACTTACCTGCCCTGGGTGCCTGCGATGTCGGCCGCCTGAGACCAACCCTCGGGTCTCGGTTCCCGGCGCCGCCATTCCAACTAAGGGAAACAGGCAGCGTAGCCTTGCTGGCTTCACTGCCCGTTTCCTACTGCGCATGTGAGAGTCGCGCAGCGCTTTGTGAATGGGGAACGCGTTGTGTTGTGGGACACACACAGTTTCCATAACACACCGCGCCCCATTCACTAGAAGACGACGCTAGCAGCAGAAGACCAAACAACTCTGCGGAACAGGAAGAGGCAGATTAGGAAGATCTGCCTAGCAACAGCCATTTCTGGTAAGTAAAAAAACATTTTTTTTTTTTTCCTTTTACATTTTTATTAACATTTTTATGACGTTTTTTTTTCAGGGTGGCCCTCCACTTTAACTGTTAGTACATTAAAAAAAAACAATCCTCAATAAACATAAATACAGTAATTCTCTGAATAATCATCATTCATTCAATTGTGCTTCCATGCAAATTTGAACATCATGTTCTGATCTTTATTGGGGAATTTTATTTTGTATATAGAGTGTTTATGTGGTGAGTTTACACTTTTCATGTTTGGATAACACAGGGTTAAATGGAAAGGTGATAAATTAAGTGCACATTATGTGGACAGAATGCTTGGGAGATAGTGATGTGTTCCTGCTTAGGAGATGTATGTTAGCTTGGGGGGCTGCAAACTCTGCAGAGCTCCAACACACACACTCGCTGCTATTCCAACCCTTCACATATTTCCACATAAACTCCCCTCCTGGCATTAAACTTTGCCAGGTATTGTGCTCAGATTACCACCCCAAACTGATGTCCCTCCCTCAGCTCACCTCTCGCCCTGCATGTCCTGTGAGCAGAATAGCTGATCTACCCGTCAGCTAGCTGTGATTGACAGGTAGACAGGTAGATCGAAGTGGAAGCTGTCATGGGGCCCCCTACTGGCAATGCCTGAATGGTCAGGTGTGCGTCACTTACTATTGCGAGCTGTGTCGGCAGCTGCTGGTGTAGCACCTGCCACACAGCTCGCATACTTCAAAGTCTTGCAGGACACGGCTGCTAACTAGAACTGAGTTCCTGTTGTGGAAAAAGTTCCCGCAGGACTTGAGCCTTGGTTCTATTAGGAAAAATGTAGGTCTGACCAATGTGTCAGCATAAAGTGGTAATAAACCAAAAACCAAATATTGTAATATATTGCAGTTTACCAAATTTTAGATGTGGTTGCTGCATTCGTTTTCTTTTTTTTAGGCTTTTCCCCCTCTGTGTTCACCTGATGATCTGGCCAGTAAATTCCTCTCCTGTATTAGACTGCCCCCCCCCCCCCCCCTCTGGATGTATGAGAACAGGGGGCACCTTTGTCAGTCTGGGGGGAGGGGAGTGTTAGATAGATTTAGATACACTAAGACTGCTTTCACACTGGGGCGGTTTGCAGGCGCTATTGCGCTAAAAATAGCGCCTGCAAACCGACCCGAAACAGCTGTTGCTGTGTCTCCAGTGTGAAAGCCCTGAGGGCTTTCACACTGGAGCGGTGCGCTAGCAGGACGGTAAAAAAAGTCCTGCTAGCTGCATCTTTGGAGCGGTGAAGGAGCGGTGTATTCACCGCTCCTATACCGCTCCTACCCATTGAAATCAATGGGACACCGCGGGGATACCGCCGGCAAAGCGCCGCTTTGCGGCGCTTTGCGGAGGTTTTTAACCCTTTTTTCGGCCGCTAGCGGGGGTTAGAACCACCCCGCTAGCGGCCGAATACCGCGGGTAAAACGATGGTAAAGCAGTGCTAAATATAGCGCTGCTTGACCATCGCCGCCCGCACCGCCCCAGTGTGAAGCCGGCCTAACAAATTGAAGCCAAACTCCTGCTAACACTTTAACCTCTTGGCGCTGGGGAAATGCAAATATGTGGCCTCTCGTCCGGTGGCCCTTGGCGACAAGTGGCCACATATTAGCATGCAATATTGCAAAAAAAAAAGTGAGCCCTGAGCCCCTGCTTGCGATCGGGAGCTTTCCGATCATGTGACCGCTGTGACAGCAAATCACGGCAGTCACATGATCTGCCTCCCGGAATCCTAAACCCCTTAAAGCAGGGGTCTTCAAACTACGGCCCTCCAGTTGTTCAGGAACTACAATTCCCATCATGCCTAGTCATGTCTGTGAATGTCAGAGTTTTACAATGCCTCATGGGATGTGTAGTTCTGCAACAGCTGGAGGGCCGTAGTTTGAGGATCCCTGCCTTAAAGGGTCAGGAGACACCAGTGCCAAGGGGTTAATACGCAGTTACAGCAAACATTTATCGTTTCCTTTAAAGATAAAGTTTTTACATAAATAAATAAAACTGATCTGTAAGCACTCCTGTCAGAGGTAAATGGTTTGTTCCATCCCTGTTAACTGTTGTAATCTGCAAGTGAGCTTGTTCTGTAGAAAAACAATAGACTTACTGGTCAGATCACCAGATGAAAATAAGGGAAAGGAAGTCTAAAAAAGAAAACTAATGCAACCATCACATTTAAGAACTGGTAAGCTGCAAAAAAAGAAAATATTTGCTTTTGGATTTATTACCGATTTAAACTTGTGCGAGGCATGACGGCCTGAACTCAGCCATGAAGAAACAAAGAAACAATCATCTATCATAGATATCGTAACTATAAACAGAATGAATTGGTCATGCAGTACAGTGCGTAGTATAATATACACAACAAAGTGTCATGTTTGAATGATATTCCAATTGTTGGAATGCTGACTAAGAAACTATGGACTCCAAGATAGATCTCATTATGTGTCTAGCAATTGCAAATACTGCGATTGCCCTTGTAAAAGTTGCAGAGCATGGATCATATACATAAACATGCATTTTGACAGCACAGGAAATCTTGCAGATACTTGGAAAAAAAAATGCTAGCAGCCAAACAAAATGTCCAAAGTACAACTGAACACGGTGTTTCAGACTTAGTACAACAAATATCCTTCACGTGCTACAGAACATTGTGACAGCTACCATGCTGGAGACTTCCTGGTGTGAATGGAAGCTCAGCGTAATAGTATGTTGACTGTAATTACATAATCTTGCATAACACAAACCAAGTCAATTTAGTTGATTAAAAATACTTTAAAAATATAATTATTGGTAAAAAAGTACACGGGTCAAGGGGAGGTTGATCAAAGTGAGCCATAACAGGGGGAACTGGAAATGGATTTTAGTACAGGAGTACACTAGATGCCGGGATTACCAACTGCTACATGTTACCGTACTATGGCCAATATCAGATGGCCTTTCTTATGGTTAATATAAGTTTGTTCTTTTATGGCTAATACCAGATGATATAGGTCAGTGATGGCGAACCTTGGCACCCCCAGATGTTTTTGGAACTACATTTCCCATGATGCTCATGTACTCTGCAGTGTTGTTGAGCATCATGGGAAATGTAGTTCCAAATAGGGCTGGGGAAAAAAATCGATTTGAATCTTGAATCGAGTTGAGAGGTCAAACTGATTCAAATTTTCAGCAAATCGATTTTTTTTTTTTTTTTTTTTAACCAGGATCGGCGCTGACACCGCGCCGGTCCTGAGGAGCTGCGGGCAGGAGTTTTTAGGTGAGGCCGCTGCTGTGGCCTAGTCTGCGAGGCCGGATGGCATGGACTGGGCTGAAGCCACCTAAAAACTCCTGCCCGCAGCTCCTCAGGACTGGTGCGGTGTCCATCGGAAAAAAAAAAAACTTGATTCGAATCGTGAATCGAGTTTTTTTTTTTGGGAGAAAATCGCCCAGCTCTAGTTCCAAAACATCTGGGGTGCCAAGGTTCGCCATCACTGGTATAGGCGTTCTTTCACATAGTTACATAGTTAGGTTAAAAAAAAAAAACACAAGTCCATCTAATTCAACCATAAAAATAAATAAATAAAAAATAATATCATACAATCTCATATACACAATCCTATGCCCACAGTTATTCCAGAGGAAGGCGAAAAACCCCAGAAAAGCATGATCCAATTTGCTACAGCAGGGGAAAAAAACTCCTTCCTGATCCCCCAAGAGGCAATCAGATTTTCCCTGGAACAACTTTACCAGTTATATTATGTACATTTAGGAAAGTATCCAGGCCTTTCTTAAAGCAAATCTACTGAGCTGGCCAGAACCACCTCTGGAGGGAGTCTATTCCACATTTTCACAGCTCTTACTGTGAAGAAACCTTTCCATATTTGGAGATGAAATCTCTTTTCCTCTAGACGTAAAGAGTGTCCCCCTTGTCCTCTGTGTTGACCATAAAGTTAAAAACTCAACACCAAGTTCACTATATGGACCACTTATGTATTTGTACATGTTGATCATATCCCCCCTTATTCTCCTCTTCTCAAGAGAGAATAAATTCAGTTCCTCTAATCTTTCCTCATAGCTGAGTTCCTCCATGCCTCTTATCAGTTTGGTTGCCCTTCTCTGCACTTTCTCCAGTTCCCCGATATCCTTTTTGAGAACTTGTGCCCAAAACTGAACTGAATATTCCAGATGAGGTCTCACTAATGATTTGAACAGGGGCAAAATTATCTCTCTCTCTCTCTCTGGAGTCCATACCTCTCTTAATACAAGAAAGGACTTTGCTCGCTTTGGAAACCGCAGCTTGGCATTGCATGCTATTATTGAGCTTGTGATCTTACAAAACCCCCAGATCCTTTTCCACCATTGATTCCCCCAGTTGGACTCCCCCTAGTATGTATAATGCATGCATATTCTTAGTCCCCAAGTGCATAACTTTACTTTACTTTATCTGCCACTTAGTCGCACAATTAAAGTGGTTGTAAACCCCTTACAACCACTTTAACCTACAGGTAAGCCTAGATTAAGGCTTACCTGTAGGTGCAAGAAATATCTCCCAAACCTAAAAGGTTTAGAGTATATTTGCAGGAATGGCGGCACCGATGTCTATGGCGCATGCGCCGTAGACATCGGGCGCAGGCACACTGAGCGTGCCATTTCTAACGGCGATCATGACGTTAGTGGCGGCACTAACGCGGCTCTGGGCCAGTCACAACGCCAGAGCCGCGATACCCGGAAGTGACTCCGGGATTGATGGCTTGGAGGAGGAGGCGAACGAGGGCCGATGCTGGGGCTTCGATCTCAGGTAAGTGATTCATAATGAGCTAGTATGCTATGCATACTAGCTCATTATGCCTTTGCCTTGCAGGGTGTATTTTTTATTTTTTTTAAGAGGCTTTACTTCCTCTTTAAACAGAGCATTGAGGTCGGCTTGTAAGTTGGAGACATCCTGTAAGGACGTTATTCCACTGCATAGTTTGGTGTTATCTTTCTTATGACTAATATCAGATGATCTTTTTTATGGCTATTATCATGTGGTCTTTTTTTATGGCTAATATCAGATGATTTTTCTTGCAGGTAATAGCTGATCTTTCTTATGGCTAACATCAAGTAGTCTTTTTTACAGCTAATATCAGGTGGTGTTTCTTATGGCTAATATCAGGTGATCCTTCTTACAGGTAACATCAGGTGTTCTTTCTTATGACTAATATTGGATTATCTTTTTTATAGCTATTATCAGATAATCTTTCTTACAGGTAAATAGGTTGTCCTTTTTTATGGCTAATATCAGGTGGTCTCTTTTTACACTTTTATGATGTTCGCAAATGACAGGTTATGTAAATTCATATTTTTTGCTAGCTGTATTATCACTTATGGTTATTTCCAATGTAAATACATTTGTAATAAACTTCCACTTGTGCTTCAAATTAAATATTGCTGACAGGTGTAAAGAGTTAAACTGTCTTGCCATGCCCAGAGTTAACAGAATCTCCTTTTAGGCAAGGTTCACACTTGTGTGGGTGGTTGCGGGTACTGGACAGCATGTAAATCACACCTGTACCCACAACAACCACAATCATACCATTCATTCTTAATGCCACCCCCACGTTTTTAGTTGTTAACTTGGTGAACATGTGTCTGTAGTTCAACATTAGCTACTAAGTAATTATATGTAACTATCCATTGTATTTGCTTCCTCTGAAAGCCAGGCAATGTACATTTTGGATTAGTGGTCCCATCCTGACAGGTTCCTGAAGGTCCAGGAGCCCTATCTTTCCTGCCCAGTTGGCACTGGAGAAAACATTGATAGTACAGGCCAGCATACACATCCTACTTGTTAATAAACAACTGCTGTACAAATTGGCATGTTTTCATGTATTGATTCCTGAGTGCCTTGCAGAAACCACAAACAAAATTGTCATGGGCTAATCATTGAAATAAAACTACTACTTTACTAATCTGCAGATGGCACAACTCATTCGACCTTTTATGACACTTGAAGGTGTTATCAGAAAAATGAATTAATCCCACACACAAGTACTGCAAAAAGCAATGTGCAAAGTGCATTAACCCAAAGTGACTGATCAGCAGTTACAATAGAGGACCCAATAAGGGACTGATCAATGTATGGAGATTTTTTTATGAAGAGAATACATTAGTGTGTGCAATCTACACAAATATATTCGGTCATTTGTACGACATTCCCTCACCTTGTTCATTGTTCTGCCAGTTCTGAACCAATGCCCGATGACATACTGTGACCGCACTGGCCGCCCATTAATGCTCTTATTATACAAAGTCTGGTGATTGGCAAACACACCAAGTCTCTCCATGCCATGGCTGGGCTCGGCTTATCTCAGCAATCAGAGAGGCAGGGCATTACAAATGCAGACAAGTCCCGCACTGATCACTCCGCACCTCTGCCCATTCCAGGGACCTGCATTAATCGCTCCGCACCTCTGCCCATTCCAGGGACCTGCATTAATCGCTCCGCACCTCTGCCCATTCCAGGGACCTGCATTAATCGCTCCGCACCTCTGCCCATTCCAGGGCCCCGCACTGATCGCTCCGCATCTATGCCCATTCCAGGGCCCTGCATTAATCGCTCCGCACCTCTGCCCATTCCAGGGCCCAGCACTGATCGCTCCGCACCTCTGCCCAGCCCAGCCCAGCCCCGCACTGATGATCGCTCCACACCTCTGCCCAACCAAGACCCGCACTGGTCGCTCCGCACCTCTGCCCAACCAAGACCCGCACTGGTCTCTCCGCACCTCTGCCCAACCAAGACCCGCACTGGTCTCTCCGCACCTCTGCCCAACCAAGACCCGCAGTGGTCGCTCCGCACCTCTGCCCAGCCCAGACCCGCACTGATGATCGCTCCACACCTCTGCCCAACCAAGACCCGCATTAATCGCTCCGCACCTCTGCCCAGCCAATACCCGCATTAATCGCTCCGCACCTCTGCCCAGCCATTTCCCGGCACCTCTAAAATGACAACTTTCGCCCTGGATTTCCCGGCAGGACACACCTGTTCCCATCAGCCGGCGTAGGTGTTCAGTTTCGTTATGAAAATGTGGGAAATTCCCCTAATTATCGAGGAATAAAAGCGAGGAGGAAGCAGAGAGAACTTTCACTTCGTCCGGGGAGAGCTGAGAGAAGGAGATGAGCTCTGCGCTGGAGAGGACAATCCTGTCTGGGATGGTCGGAGAGGAACGCTGGGGCACCCCGAGATTGCCGGAGAGGAGTGCTTGTGGACCCTCTGAAAATGCCGGAGAGGAGTGCTTGTGGACCCTCTGAAAATGCCGGAGAGGAGCGCCAGTGCACCCCCAGGGATTACCGGAGAGGAGCGCCAGTGCACCCCCTGGGATTACAGGAGAGGAGCGCCAGTGCACCCCCTGGGATTACCGGAGAGGAGCGCCAGTGCACCCCCTGGGATTGCCGGAGAGAAGTTATCTCTAACCCCCTGGAAATACTGGAGAGGAGCGCTAGTGCGCCACCTGGGATTGCTCTAGAGTACTTAGTTCGCACCCCCTGGTAATGCTGGAGAGGAGCACTAGACATTTCCTGGGATTGTATGAGAAAGCGCTAGGCAGAGTGTCGGTGCACCCCCCTGGTATGCAGAGGAGCGCGATAAGCACCCAATGGGATCGCAAGAGATGAGCACAAGGCACCCCCATGTGGGTTGCTGGAGAAGAGCGTTTGCGCACCCCCTGGTATGGAGAAGGGCTCTAGGCACCCCCTGGGATCGCAAGTGACGAACATCGGCGCATCCCCTGGGACTGCCATAGAGGAGCACTAGACGCCCAATGTTATTGCCAGAGAGGAGCACTAGGCACCCAATGTTATTCCCAGAGAGGAGCTCTGGGCACCCAATGATATTCCCAGAAAGGAGCACTGGGCACCCAATGTTATTGCCAGAGAGGAGCACTAGACACCCAATGATATTCCCAGAAAGGAGCACTGGGCACCCAATGTTATTGCCAGAGAGGAGCACTAGACACCCAATGATATTCCCAGAAAGGAGCACTGGGCACCCAATGCTATTGCCAGAGAAGAGCACTAGACACCCAATGTTATTCCCAGAGAGGACCTCTGGGCACCCAATGATATTCCCAGAAAGGAGCACTAGGCATCCAATGTTATTGCCAGAGAGGAGCTCTAGACACTCACTGTTATTTCCAAAGAGGAGCACTAGGCACCCAATGTTATTGCCAGAGAGGAGGTCTGGGCACCCAATGTTATTGCCAGAGAGGAGCTCTAGGCACCCAATGTTATTGCCAGAGAGGAGCTCTGGGCACCCAATGTTTTTCCCAGAAAAGAGCACTGGGCACCCCCGGGACTGCAGTAGAGGAGCGCCAGCTGCGGCCGCCCTGGAGCACCACACACACACGGGGGCACTGACACCTAGGACAAGCAGTTCCCTTACCATTGAACATTGTCCGGTAGGTGATCTCCTGAGCCGGTAAGTTGCAGTCATGGTGATGTGTCGCTGGTTGTTGCAGGATGCATGTCAGAGGACGGGATCCCGGTGAGTGTGTGTTCTCAGAATGGGCGATCACACAGCCAGCATGTCCCTCCTATGGGCTTTTCTAGTCTATGGGAACTTCCGTGTGCGCTCAGCACTTTCGGTTTCATGTATTGGAATGAATGGTGGATGCCAAGGCAGGCGGGGGTGTGATCGGCTGGCTCTGACTGCTTTAACCCCCTATGTACTATCCTTCAGGAGCGATCTCTTCTCAGATCTGTGCTCCCCTGTGTGTGCTGACACTAGACAGGGACTGTTCCCAATGGTGCCACACAGCTCCCATCTGTCCTCATTTGGAGGGACTGTCCCTCTTCTGAAGCCAAATCCCTCTTCCCATTGTTTCACTTTTTTGATCTGATGTATAGACCTCTGTAAAAAAAATGACACCAATGTATCATACCTCCCCAGGTAAGTCCCCCCTTATCCAGCATATAAAAATCATGGATGGCTGCACTCCAGAAATCAACTTCTTTTTTTGTGGTGTTTCCATAAAATCGCATGCAATACAGCAGAAGCATGAGAGTAGCATGGTAAAAATCAACCTCTTTATTGGGGAATATACAGAAATCACATGCAATACAACAGAAGCATGAGAGTAGCATGGTAAAAATCAACTTCTTTATTGGGGAATATACAGAAATCACATGCAATGCAGCAGAAGGGAGACCCATAGGGGATAGTTTACTAAAGGCAAATACACTGTGCACTTTGCAGCTGCAGTTGTACTCTGCAAGGGCATTTGCTCCACAGCTTAGTAAATGAGGTAAGGCTTCACTTGCAAAGAATACCCAATCACATGCAAGGAAAATTAAAAAAAAAACTGTAATTTTGCTTGCACATGATGACGGAAGTCAGCAGAGTTTCCCATCATTTACTAAACTCTAGAGCAAATGCCCTCACAGAGTGAAACTGCACTTGCGAGGTGCACAGTCTATTTGACTTTGGTAAATCATCCCCAATGGGTCTTTCCTCTCCTGCTGCATTGCATGTGATTGTCTGTACATTCCATAGTAAAGAAGATGATTTTTACCATGCTATGCTAATCCAAAATCTTAACTACCAAAACTCAACGACTTTATCCCACCTCTAAATAGGGCTTTCTCAACTTTTTTACAGCAGAGGAAACCTTAAAGTGGTGTTTCCCCCAAAAAAAAAAAAATAGCTGAAAATTCCTAAAAAAAATAAAAAAAAAATAATTGGAAAAAAAAAAAATTGAACTTACCTCTAAATGCCCGTTGCTAGGGAGTCCCTTGTAGTCTGCCTCCTTCAGTGCCTGGGCTGGTGACATCACTTCCTCTCGGCGCAGTCAGTTATCTGGGACACGTGACAGGTGCCAGATGACTGCGCTTAGCGTATCACAGCATGCGGCACCGCTAGCATATGCGCATTGAAGCCATAGCCGGGCGCCCACAGTTACAATGCCGGCGCCACCGAACAGAGGGGGACCCTGGGACAGGTAAGTGCCCGATTATTAAAAGTCAGCAGCTGCAGTATTTGTAGCTGCTGACTTTTACATTTTTTTTTTAGGGGGCACCCCACTTTAACTACCAAAACTCAACGACTTTATCCCACCTCTAAATAGGGCTTTCTCAACTTTTTTTTACAGAAGAGGAAACCTTAAATAATGTTTCAGGTCTCAGGAAACCCCTGCCCAAAATACCTACTACTATACCTACAGTACATGATACATTCACATGAGAACTAAATTGTAGAATTATTTATATATGAGTAAATACTATGGCATACTTAGCGTATTTGATACCCAGGGCAGATTGTTTCTTTTCTTGTTCAATCATATACTAATAAAACAAAACAGCAAAGAGAAGCACCTAGTCCACGCACGCAGGTTCTAGGACTGGCAACATGGGTAAAGGTAGACTTACATTATATGAACAAAAGAGGAGGAACATCCTCCACAGGCAATCGTAATATACAATCGTAATATACATAAATAAGCCACAAAAAACTGTTCAGAGGAAGTCTTCGGGGCTAGCATTGCTTGTCAGAACATGAGGAATTCCAGACAACATTGCAGTTTGACCTGGACACACAAAGAGTTCAAAAAGGTGCATAAGGACCCGTCAAGAAAGAAAGAATAGGAAAAAGAAAACAAGAAAGAAAGGGGGGGGGGGCAAGAGGAGAGGGGGAAGGACAAGGACTTGGGATCATAGGGGATGCCAGTGAAAATTGACCCACACTAATCAAGGGGAGAACCGGGAAGACATGCCCACCGTGGTTCCCAAATTTTTAAGAACTTGGCGTGAGAGTCATTGAGGATACTGGACATGTGTTCATTGAGCAACATACTGTAGGCATCTTAACAGCCTCTCACTACCTGAAATATTATTTATTTTCTATACAAAAGCATTTTTAGTAATAATCTTGAAATTAAATTAACTATAATAACAGAGAAAATTAAGTACTGTCCGTGATACTTTTTTTATTTGCACTAACATATCATTTTTCATGGACGAGCTTTCGGCGTGTGTCCCCTTCTTCAAGGTCTAAGCAATACTGATTCACAAAAGTTTTAGCAGAAGGTAAAATGTTAAAACAAAACAAAAAAAAAAGTTAAAATCTTTGAGGGAAAGGAAAAAGAAAAACAAACACATACATATACAGACCAATAGTATGGCAATGGTAATAAAGCGATCAGCAAGTGAGATAAGACAGAGGGAAAGCTATAGACTGGAGGGGGATCACAGTCACAGAGGGGGGTCATAAAACTCGAGTATAGTGGGTGAGGAAACCAATATCCAAATTTAAGCCATTGTTTTTTGTGTCAAAAAGAAGTATCATTCTTAGCTCAAATGTTTTGCTTTCCTGGATAGTAATATAATATAATAACAGAAAATAGATACAGAAAATGTAATTGTGCTTTTCCTAGACATTAGTGGTTAGTGTAGATGTGACCCCTTGGTAGTTTGAGTAGATGGGAGATCATTTCACCATTGTTGAAGGAACCCCTTGAAACTTTAGGAGGAACCCTAGATAAAATAGCTCCTTTAAATTATTGTATTTGTTCTTTTGAAAAAGTATCTGTGAAAAAAAAACATCCGTGAATTTAACCAGTAGTTTTCTGTGCCTTAGGTCATTGTAGTCTGTGTAATTGAGGTCATAGCAGGGGTGAGACCTTTGACCACAGCTGGACATGTTTCCTTTTTCTCATCTCTAAAAGTTGAGAGATATGCATGAAATTGAATGTAGCTGGAGCCAGGATGAGTATGGGCAGGTGTCCAGAATGTGTCTAAAATTTGATTCAGAATTCAAAACCAATAACCTAATAAAGGTATTGGCAACGGTACTAGAAACTCAATGTGGTATGCAGTAAAAAGTAAAACAAATACAAATCAGAAGATCAAAATTCTATAATATGTACTTAAAATAGTTGTATTATAGTTAGTAATGTTAAGTCATAGCAGTATTCCCTAAACTATGGGTTGTGAATGTATTTGGAGTGGGTCCTCACTTGACTTTGTGACCGAGCGTGAAAAAAGCAGACAGACTATGACTAACAGCACACACACCTTTAAGGAACTACGTGATATTGTTTTTAGCAACCCAACATTCTGCAGCCATTGTTTAATTTTATATGGCCATTGTATTGTAACAAAAAAAATAATTAAAAACCCCTGGGCAATAGTATCGGTTTGCTAAGCCATACCATTTGAGCTTTTTAAGTATTTGGTAGTTTTATCACATTTTTTTTGCGTCAAGGCATTTAACTTTTTTTTTTTTTTTGGTGTAGATATAATAGTAATTTAAACACTGAAGCCTTTATTAATCTTTTTATCCCCTATGTTATTTTTCACTTCATCATAAAACCTTTCAATTTTCATCAGGAAGCAGCTATCATTATTCTAAGGAGCAATTACCTGTGTCATTTAGGTCATGGCAGGAGTGAGAACTTTGACCGCATCCTTTGTACTTAGACATGCCCCTTATTCTCGTCTTTAAAAAGTTGGGAGATATGCATTAAATAGAAGGTAAAATGAGAAATTGTGTCACCGGCGCAAAAATTTATCAAAGATAGTAATAATAACATTGAAATATGATCTGCTGCAGTTAAAAAGTCCTATACTATAGATTAGGAAAAAAATATATATGTTTGAAATGTAACTGTGCTGATCCAAAAGTGCTAGTGCAATATTACCACTAAAGCGGTGTCTGTACCGTATATACAAACCTGGTGAGTGCCCATTTCAGAAGGTGGCAGTGGCACATGAAGTGGTGAAAAGTCCTTTTATAGAGCACGGATGTGAATTGGTGCACAATATGCACATGGAATTTATATGATAAATGGAAGTGGACTTTATAAAATACCTATGTTCTGGAGTTTTGATATTTTGCACTTGATAATTTGCACTATATTGACTTATTGATACGTTGCACTTTATAGTTTTATCGTTTTTTAGTTTTTAAGGTTTGTATACATGGTACAAACACCGCTTTAGTGGTAATATTGCACTAGCAGTTTTTGATCAGCGCAGTTACATTTCAAACATATATTCAATGGAAGGTGTATGAGTATGGGTAGGTGAATGAGGCTAAAATTTGATTCAGAATTCAAAACCAATAACATAATCAAAGTATTGTCAATGGTACTAGAAACTCAATGTGGTATGAAATAAAAAGTAAAAAAAAAAAACAGAAAATCTAAATTCTATAATATGTACTTAAAATTGTATTTATTATATTTTGTGATATTTGATAATGTTAGGTTATAACAGTATTTCTTAAACTATGGGTCATGAATGTATTTGGAGTGGGTGTTCCCTTGACTTGGCCAAGCGTGAAATCAGCATGGGTGATAGCACACGGACTATGACTAACAGCACGCACACATATAAGGAGCTACGTTAGTGTATATAGGTTTTAGCAAGCCAACATTCTGCAGTGGTTGGTTATTTTTTATGGTCATTGTTGTATTGTTTCACTCTCATTTTGGTAAAAAGATTTTTTTTTCAATCCTGGTACAGCAACTATTTTCTTATTTAAGTCCCCAGATCAAAAACATTTAAAAAACCCTGGGCATTAGGATCAATTTAGTAAGCCATATTATTAGTTTTTTTTTTATGGTATTGGTAGTTTTATCAATTTTTTTTCATCAAGGCATTAAACTTTTTTGGTTTAGATAAAATACTAATTTAAATACTGAAATCCTTTATTAATCTTTTTTTTTTTTTTCTTATCTCCTCTGCTTATTCTCACTTCATGAGAGAACCTTTCAATTATCGTCAGAGAGCCGATAACATTATTCTAAGGGGCAATTACCTGTGCATTCATTTTTCTGATTTGACATTTACATACAAAATGCTAAAAAGATCCATGCATGAATTCTATAACTTCCGTTCATTCATGTGATAAAACTTTTACTGCATAAAATATACAGACATGCCTATGCCAGAAAAAGAACAAGTGGCTCATCAGACCTTTTTTTTCACTTATGCACATGACCGGACTTTTCGACAGCAAAGGTCAGACAGAACGCATTCGTCTGACAAATCGATCGTGTGTGGGCTCCATCGGACCTTTGCTGTTCAAAAATCTGACGGACTTTAGAAATAGAACATGTTTCAAATTTTTCAGCCGGAACTCCGCCAGACCCAGTTCTTATCAAGAAATCCGTTCATGTGTATGCTAGTCCGACGGACAAATACCGACACTAGGGCAGCTATTGGCTACTGGCTATGAACTTCCTTATTCTAGTCCGGTCGTACGTCATCACATTCAAATCCGTCGGACTTTGGTGTGATTGTGTGTGGCCAAGTCCGTTTATTCGGAAAGTCCGTCGGAACTCTGCCGAAAGTCCGTCGGACCTAGTCCATCGAAAAGTCGGGTCATGTGTACGCGGCATAACTGGTGTGTGTTGCACTACCTCTGACAGAAGTATATTTTAAGCATCTATTGCTCTGTGGGTAAAATAATACTTTTTAACTGTTCCCCTGCTGGTTTAGGGTCATGCCTTATTCTAGAGTCAGCTTCATATTGAAAATACCACCTTCCTGAACCTTATTTACACCTATATGTAATTAAAGTGATATTAAACCATTGTTTTGAAAAAAAATTAAATAACAAACTATCTATACTTACCTGCTATACATACCTGCTCTGTGCAATTGTTTTGCACAGAGCAGCTCTGATCCTCTTCTTCTGGGGTTCTGCAGCGACGCTGCAGGCCCCTCCTCTTCAGCAGTTGCCCCCACAGAAAGCTGCTTTCCATGGGGGCACCCATGCATGCTCGCTCTCGAGCCCCACTGCTGCATCCATAGACACGGACAGGCAGGCCCTCTGCCTTTACAACTCCTTTAACTACTTGCAGACCAGCCGCCGTACTTATACTGCAGCAGGTCGGCTCTCCTGCACGAACAAACGTACCTGTAAGTCGGTCCGTGCATGTGAGATTGCGGGCATGCGCGCCACCGGAGCATGCCTGCAGCTCCGGCGGACAACGACTAAAAATCTTTTGTACGATTTTTGGATCATGTGTAGGAGCCATAAGGCAGGAAGACAGAAAAGCCCTAAAACAGAAAACTAAAGCAGCCACCACATCTAAGGCTTGGTAAACTGCAAAATATTAAAGAGGTAAGTAAAGTAAACGTCCCTGGATTGTTTGTACCTATAGGTAAGCCTATAATAAGGCTTACCTATAGTCACTGTAAATATCTCCTAAACTTGCGCCGTTTAGGAAATATTTACTGTATATGCTGCCGATGATGTCATCGGCGCACTCGCTCCTAAGGAATGGCCACCCGTGCCGTTTCTTCAGAGTCCTGTGCCAGGGCCGGTGGCTCCCATGCGCAGGGGTGATGTCACGTGGCTCTGGCCAGTCACACAACCAGAGTCTGCGGACCCGGAAGGAAGACTGGCGAAGATAGATGCAGCCTCCAGTGGTAACAACGAGGGCTTCATTTGCAGGTAAGTTTCACATGACGTGCTATGCATACTAGCACATTATGCCTTTACTTTGCAAGGAAGAAAAAAAAAAGAGGCAGCGTTTACTTCCTCTTTAACAAATTAATAATATTCATCTTGTTCAATTAAGCTTTGACAAAAAGAATGGAAGCTAATTGGTTTCTATATAGAGCTGCACCAGATTTTGCACTCTCCAGTTTCAGTAAATCAATCCCACTGTATGCCAGAAGATACAGATGTTAGGGAATTTGTAGATAACTTTATGACATGTAAACTGATCCCTTTAACCCAAGCCTAATCACTCAGGGTTATACGTAAATGAGAAACAGCCTACCCGACAGCCACATAAATTACTAACAGATTAATACTTGAAGTGATTAATCAACAAATTAACAGATTAATTAAACCCATTCAAGCTTATGCAGAAAATGGGGACAAAAATACTTTCTGTAGTGGGGTTTTATGGCTGCCTTGTGTAATCATAGGAGATTGAAAGCTCAATCTTCTGGTTTTAAATCTTTTTTTTATGGCATTTTGTTTAAAGCAATTCATTGTCAGTGTTGCAATCAACTTCCTGAGATTTTAATAGTGAAAAAAATGTATAAATTGGTTTCACTTTAAACTAAACATTTTTCATTCACTGTAGCTCAGAGAGTGTAATGTGTCTGATTGATTTAAATTATATTTATTGATTAAAATTATATTTTCATTTATACGGCTGCAGTAGCTGACCCTGTTATACTGCTGGAAACCACTTATTTGAGTGACTAATGCTTTGGTGCTCATTGCATCTTTGTAGTCGTATTCTCTACTTCTCCAGCACAGAACTGTGCATGACACATTATTAAAAGCAAGGTATGCTTGTAAATATCAATAAAATGTTGAAAATTATTATATTGGGGCTATAGAATTATGGGCAACATTGTTGATTCGCAAATAAATACTTGCCAACGTTCAGTACCGAATTTTAGAATGTAAACCTATTTCTCTGGAAAAGTTTTGAAAAGTTTTGAAAAGTTTGAAATTGAATTCTGTAAGTGGAGCTGATAATGTGATTTGCTATTACCTTTTGATTAAGTGGGTGTTTGTTTTTTTTTAATTGATGTTTTACATATCATACAGCCTAAGCAAAACAAAAAAAGGAACCTCAAATATAAATATTTGTATTTATATAAATAGTAAAGCTTATTTAAAAGTTGAAATTTATAATACAATTTAGTAAATACTGAGAAGGTTGTTTATTGGAATCCACAAAAACAGTATTGGAATATAAAAAAAAATAGTTTTCAGCAGTACAAGGCCAGGATGCTTGCTGTCAACTGTAGAACTACAAATCCCAGAACTCCATTCAGAGTCAGAAACATCCTGGCATGTGGTAATCACATTCTACATTAATAACTTTAGTTATATTTTAGTGAATCTCTAAAGGCTTAATTATGAGAAATAGAATTTTTTTTTTTTTTATCAGCCAGTTTTAAGAATGGCATAGGGAACTTCCCTACATCTAATGTTTCATAAATGAGCTTCTTTGTCATTCTGATTTGTATTTTTATCTTTTAATTAGCATAAAAGACTTAAAGTGGTGTTTCCACAAAAAAAAAAAAAAAGAAGAAAATGGCTTAAAATTCATAAATAAAAAAAAATTATATTGGAATTTTTTTTTTCACTTACCTCTAAATGCCTGTTGCTATGGGTCCCTCGTAGTCTGCCTCCTGCGTTGCCTCGGCTGGTGACATCACTTCCCCTCAGCACAGGAAGGGCTCCCCAGTCATCTTGGACCTGTCACGTGTCCCAGATGACTGTGCGGCCAATCACGGCACATGGCACCGCTCACGCATACACAGTGGGTGCCTGGCTGTGAAGCCACAGCCGGGTGCCCACAGTTGCAATGCCGGCGCCGCATCGGGGGGCTAGCGGAGCTTCGACCCCCCGCATCGCTGGACCATGGAACAGGTAAGTGTTCGATTATTAAAAGTCAGCAGTTGCAGTATTTGTAGCTGCTGACTTTTAATTTTTTTTTTTTTTTAGGGGATACACCTCTTTAAATAAACATTTGCATTTAAAAGTAAAAATGTTAGTTTTGTTAGCCACTACACCAGTGATTCTCAAACTGTGTGCCTTGCAGGTGTGCCGTAGGAGTTTCTGAAAAAATATTTCAAATTGCTAGCGTTTTGAAACCTTGAACATATCGAAAAATGTAATGGTAAATCAATGTCGCAATAGTTAAAAAAGTAACATATATAAGAACGCAATCTCTGTCAGTCTGTCATTCACTGAGTAAATACTACACCACGCTATAAATATGATCACATCAAAAATAAAATAAATATAAAAGGTATAACATACAGCAGCTAAAATCAAAATAAATTAGCGCTGTGCGGAGTATTATGCACTATACACCCAATAATTGGATACCAAGTGCATACATAACATAAAAACACACAAACATTGACCAATAGTGAAGTGCCAGTAAATAATAAATAAATAAAAAATAAATAAATAAATAAGGGAGTGGAAACTCAAATGCATAGTAAGTATATAGTGCTCATGTGAAAAAACATATAAATTCATAAGATTCATAAAGTTCATAAAAGTCCATATAATGTGTGTGTAAAAATATATATGACAAGTATTAACCACTACGCACCCGCGCTATTGCCGAAAGACGGCTACAGCGCGGATGCCAATTGCCGGGAGGGCGTCCCTGGACATCCACCTATTTAGTTCCCCTCTGCGCGCTGCCACGGGCACGCAACAGGGGAAAAAAATCTTAATTTTGCAAAGAATTGTGGGAATAAAATGACAACATCAAAAACCTCACCATGCCTCTTACTAAATATGTCATTTTATTCCCACAATTCTTTGCAAAATTAAGATTTTTTTCCCCTGTTGCGTGCCCGTGGCAGCGCGGGCACGGGCACGCAACAGGGGAAAAAAATCTTAATTTTGCAAAGAATTGTGGGAATAAAATGACAACATCAAAAACCTCACCATGCCTCTTACTAAATACCTTGGAATGTCTACTTTCCAAAAAGGGGTCATTTGGGGGGTATTTGTACTTTCCTGGCTTGTTCAGGTTGCAAGAAATGAGATAGGCCATCAGTTCATCGGGTGTGATCAATTTTGTATGATTTGCACCACAGCTTGTAGACTCTCTAACTTTCACAAAGACCAAATAATATCCACTAATTTGGGTTATTTTTTCACCAAAGATATGTAGCAGTAATAAATTGCGCCCAAAATTCATGAAGAAAAATTAATAATTTGTAAAATTTTATCACAGAAACAAAGAAAATGTTTATTTTTTTCCAAATTTTCAGTTTTGTTTTCATTTATAGCGCAAAAAATAAAAAACCCAGAGATGATCAAATACCACCAAAAGAAAGCTCTATTTGTATGAAAAAAAGGACAAAAAATAAATTTGGGTACAGTATTACATGACTGAGTAATTGTCATTCAAATTGTGAGAGCACCGAAAGCTGAAAATTGGTCTGGGCAGGAGGGGGGTTTAAGTGCCCAGTAGACAAGTGGTTAAAGTGCTCATGTGCAGACAAAGTGTCCTGCTGTGCTTCTAATCAATACGCTGAGTAGTCCATGCAATCACAAAAACAACTTGGTAGGTATTCAAATGTGCCAAGGTGTCATCCCTTCAGTGATCCCCTAGGTAGTGAACGCTCACCTTAGAGCGTGCGACTTAGTGATTAAGCTAAGTCTAAACACGCATTAGAACCGCCTCTGGGCTCAGAAGGGAAAAACTGCATCCAGGGCTCCTCAGTGAAATACCTCCGTTTTATGCAAACATAAAAGTGCTTGATAGTGTAGTAAGGTTTAAACAATTAAATGAACACAAGTAAGCAAACCCTAACTTAGGGTACTAACATTTATGAAGTGCGTCTAGTGCACCACTCTATTGCCAGCAATAACCAATAAGATCAGATACCGGAAAGGTATGGGTGTGATGTGCGTCTCCTCTTATGGCAGGTAAACTGCTCCTTTTGCCATCCTGTCCCCTCCCCAAGGGGTTATTGGTTATTGCTGGCAAAAGAGTGGTGCACTAGACGCACTTCATAAATGTGAGTACCCTATGTTAGGGTTTGTTTACGGGGGAGGGTCTGTGCTGATTGTTTATCAGTGCAGCCCCCCCTTGGATGCCCACCCAGGACCACCAGGATACTACCAGGACCACCAGGGATTGGCACCACACTGGACCACCAGGTATGCCACCCTAGACCACCAGGGAAATGCCAATCAGTGCCCAGGCAGCTGCCAATCAGTGCCCATCCCCAATGCCTGCCAGTGCCATCAGTGATGCCTATAAATGCCATCTATCAGTGCCCCATATCAGTGCCACGTATCAGTGCCCAGCAGTGCCACCTATCAGTGCCACCCATAAGTACCCATCAGTGCAACCTTTCAGTGCCCAGCAGTGACACCCATTAGTGTCCCTCAGTGCCACCTATCAATGCCCATCAGTGCTGCATATCAGTGCCACCCATCAGTACTGCCCACCAGTGCCACCTATCTGTGCCCATTGGTGCCACCTCATTGGTGCCACCTTATCAGTGCCCGTCAGTGCCTGCTTATCAGTGCCCATCAGTGAAGGAGAAAACTTACTTATTTACAACATTTTATAACAGAAACAAAAGTAAAACTTTTTTTTTTTCAAAACTTTAGTTTTTTTTTAATTTGTTTAGCAAAAAATAAAAAACACAGAGGTGATCAAATACCACCAAAAGAAAGCTCTATTTGTGGGAACAAAATGATAAAAATCCTGTTTGGGTACAAAGTGTAGCATGACTGCACAATTGTATTTTAAACAGCGACGAAAGCTGAAACTTGGCTTGGGCAGGAAGGGGGTGTAAGTGCCTGGTATTGAAGTAGTTAAGCTTTGACAAAAAGAATGGAAGCTAATTGGTTTCTATGCAGAGCTGCACCAGATTTTGCACTCTCCAGTTTCAGTAAATCAATCCCACTGTATGCCAGAAGATACAGATGTTTTAGATCACTTTATGACATGTAAACTGATCCATTTAACCCAAGCCTAGTAACTCAGAATTATACGTAAAAGAGAAACAGCCTACCTGACAGCCACATAAATTACTAACAGATTACTCAAACCTAGGGATGGGCCCGGTGTTCGATTCAAACCCATGTTCGAATCGAACATCGGGCGTTCGCCCGCTCGGCGAGCCCAGAACTATTTGGGCCGCTCGTATCAAATTCGTGTGATGCGAGCGGCCCGCAATGCATTGCGCCAGTCGCAGTGCAATGCTGGCTGATGATTGGCCAAGCATGCACTGTGACCACGCATGCTTGGCCAATCACAGCGCCGGCAGCGAGGAGAGCCATAATTGGCTACAGGCAGGATGCCTGTAGCCAATTATAGCTCAGGGGCTTTAGTACACGCCCCACGGTATAAAAGGGCCGCCGCCGCGGCGGCCTCGCATATTGTGTTTCAGTGTCAGCGTGTCAGTGTGCTGCTGACTGCTGACAATATGTGCTTTATTTCTGGGGATTTGTGTGTGCGTGCTGTTAGTACAGCATTGCAGTATCACATCTGGGGGGTGTCTATAGGTTGCCTGTGAAGGGGGGCAGGTTTCCTGTGCTTAGAACTGTCCCTGCAAAAAGTGTAATTTTTGCAGGAAAAAAGCAATTTAAAAGCACTCGCGGCTAATGAATTGATGGCTCCCGTAACACAGAGAACTGTCATTCATTGATAAAAAAACAAAAAAAAAAAAAGTGGGGGTCCCCCCAAATTCAATAACCAGGCCCTTCAGGTCTGGAATGGATATTAAGGGGGACCCCAGCAAAAAAAAATAAAAAATGGCGTAGGGTCCCCCTCAAAATCCATACCAGACCCTTGAGGTCTGGGATGGATTTTAAGGGGAACCCCAGCCAAAAAAAATGGCGTGGGGTCCCCCTCAAAATCCATACCAGACCCTTATCCGAGCATGCAACCTGGCAGGCCGCAGGAAAAGAGGGGGGGACAAGAGCGGCCCCCCCTCCTGCCTGAACCGTACCAGGCCACATGCCCTCAACATTGGGAGGATGCTTTGGGGGTCTGAGACCCCCAAAGCACCTTGTCCCCATGTTGATGAGGACAAGGGCCTCTTCCCCACAACCCTGGCCGGTGGTTGTGGGGGTCTGCGGGCGGGGGGCTTATCGGAATCTGGAAGCCCCCTTTAACAAGGGGACCCCCAGATCCCGGCCCCCCCCCTGTGTGAAATGGTAAGGGGGTACAAAATTACCCCTACCATTTCACCAAAAAAGTGTCAAAAATTGTAAAAATGACAGGAGGCGGTCTTTGAGAAATTCCTTTATTAAAATCTTCTTTCTTCTTTCTTCTGGTCTTCCTTTCTTCATCCTTCGGTTTCTTCATCTTCTCCTTCCGGCATCTTCTTCCATCTTCTTCTTCCATCATCTTCTTCCTCCGATCTGCTTCTTCTTGCGCTGGTCTTCTCGTCCTTCTCGTCCGGCATCTTCTTCCATGGCGTCGGCGTCGGTGTCTCTTCTTGGGCCACTCCTCGCAATGGGAGGCTCCCGCTGTGTGAGGCTTCGCTGCGTCTGACAGGTCTTTTATAATGGAGGGCACCTGGTGACCCCGCCCCCTCTGACGCACGGGGACATCATGGGGAATTCCCTATGGCTTTCCCCATGACGTCAGAGGGGGGCGGGGTCACCAGGTGCCCTCCGTTATAAAAGACCTGTCAGACGGAGCGAAGCCTCACACAGCGGGAGCCTCCCATTGCGAGGAGCGGCCCGACAGAAGAACAGATGCCGACGCCATGGAAGAAGATGCCGGACGAGAAGGACGAGAAGACCAGCGCAAGAAGAAGCGGATCAGAGGAAGAAGAAAATGGAAGAAGAAGATGGAAGAAGATGACGGAAGGAGAAGATGAAGAAACCGAAGGATGAAGAAAGAAGAAAGAAGATTTTAATAAAGGAATTGTCAAAGACCGCCTCCTGTCATTTTTACAATTTTTGACACTTTTTTGGTGAAATGGTAGGGGTACTTTGGTGGGGTACTTTGGTGAAATGGTAGGGGTACCCCCGCAGGGGGGGGCGGGATCTGGGGGTCCCCTTGTTAAAGGGGGCTTCCAGATTCCGATAAGCCCCCTGCCCGCAGACCCCCACAACCACCGGCCAGGGTTGTGGGGAAGAGGCCCTTGTCCTCATCAACATGGGGACAAGGTGCTATGGGGGTCTCAGACCCCCAAAGCATCCTCCCAATGTTGAGGGCATGTGGCCTGGTACGGTTCAGGCGGGAGGGGGGGCCGCTCTCGTCCCCCCTCTTTTCCTGCGGCCTGCCAGGTTGCATGCTCGGATAAGGGTCTGGTATGGATTTTGAGGGGGACCCCACGCCATTTTTTTTGGCTGGGGTTCCCCTTAAAATCCATCCCAGACCTCAAGGGTCTGGTATGGATTTTGAGGGGGACCCTACTCAATTTTTTATTTTTTTTTGGCTGGGGTCCCCCTTAATATCCATCCCAGACCTGAAGGGCCTGGTTATTGAATTTGGGGGGACCCCCACGCTTTATTTTTTTATTTTTTATGAATGACTTTTTTTTTATGAATGACTTTCAATGAATGACTGTTCTCTGTGTTACGGGAGCCGTCAATTCACATTAGCCGCGAGTGATTTTAAATAGCTTTCTTTCCTGCAAAAATGACACTTTTTGCAGGGACAGTTCTAAGCACAGGAAACATGCGCCCCTTTACATGCATACTATAGACACCCCCCAGGTACGAAAGTTAAAGGATATTACACTTTTATTGTTTCAATTTAAGCATTATTAAAATCACTGCTCCTGAAAAAACGTCCGTTTTTAAAAAAAAAATTTGCATTGATACATGTCCCCAGGTGCAGGACCCAGGACCCCAAACACTTTTTATGACAATAACAGGCATATTAGCCTTTAAAATTAGCACTTTTGATTTCGAACGTTCGCATCCATTATAACTAATAGCGTTCTAAAGCTCGCACGGACTTTAGGTCCGTTCGCGGGTTCTGGTGCAAGCCGAACGGGGGGGTGTTCGGCTCATCCCTACTCAAACCCATTCAAGCCTATGCAGAAAAGGGCAGGGGTGGATTGGGAGCGCTGTAAACAGTGCTCCCGAACCGTCCCAAAGATGCTGCTTTTCTAAACATCCCGCAAGCGCACCGCCCAGGTGCGAAAGCACCCATTGTAATGAAAGGGAGGCCATTTAAAACGCCTGAAAATTGCCTCAGTGTGAAAGGGGTCTTATTACCAGCCTGTAGCTAGCAGAAGCAATGCTTGTTAACCTCCCTGGCGGCATGATTATTTCTGATTTTAGGTGCTGAAAGCGGTAAATTATTTTGCATGGAAATTTGTAGGCCTGCAATTCTTAGGAATAACTCACTTAAATCTGTTCAAACCAGAGTCTAGTAGACATCCCGGGTATGATAAAGTTTGAAACACAAAATCATAAATTATAATATAATAAATAACTATAAATAATTATAACAAATAATAATATAATAATAATAAAAAAATATTCAATAATGTAATCAAAAACATTTAAATTTGCTTAGTTGCAGAATTGTCACTGTCATTAGATTTAGTGTTTGATGACGAATTTCCCCACAAGTCACTATCACTCAATTTTGCAAAGTGATTCTAATTTGTTATCGCTGTTTTCTAGCTGGTCTAAAACCACTTTTGACGTAAAGGCACACTTTTTGGTTGCTATGGACAATCTCCAAATTCCAGGCAGAAAAAAAACTGTATTTATAATATAAAAGTGCATGCAGGGCACTGGACAGACTACTAGGGACAAAGGAGATGTGTATTTTTTTAATACAGTACTGTAATCTGTAAGATTACAGTGTACTGTATGTGTTTGTGTCTTTACTTTTTTGAATTTGGCGCTGATCTTCACTCCCGTGCGTCGCAACTGGTTCTGGTCCAGTTGGCTAGTTTGAGTTCTGGCCTGGATGACTAGTTTAAATTCTATCCTGGCTGATTGAGCTGTATTCTGGCCTAGCTGGGTTCTTGCTTGGCTGTCAAAGCTGAACAGGCTGGCGGGTTTCAGTTCTGAAATGGCTGGCTGCGTTACATCCTGGCCAGTTTTACTGGGTTGACTTCTGGCCAGGTTGGCTGGCTTGAGTACCGATCTGTTTGGCTGCTTTGAGTTCTTGTCTGGCTGACTGGCCTGAGTTCTTACCTGGCTGGCTGCACTGAGTTCTGGCCAAGTTGGCTGGCAGGGCTGAGTTCTGACCTGGCTGACTGGTTTGTATTCTGGCCTGGCTGGCTGGCTATGCTGGGGTTAGCACGTAAGAACTGTATACATTTTGGCTAGAACAGTGAAGGAGTTAGGCATGACTAATGCAGGATTTAGGAGTTAGTAGTATGTAATGATAAGTGCAGGGGTCAATCGTTTGTAATGCAGGGTTCAGAGGTCAACCGTTTGTGATACAGGGTTCAGAGGTCAGTAGTTTGTAATGCAGGGTACAGAGGTCCACAGTTTATGATACAGGGTCCATCAGTCAGTAGTTTGTATTGCAGAGTTTAATGGTCATTAGTTTGTAATGCATAGTGCAGATACCCTGTACCCAGCTTCCAGTATTTCTCAAACACTGGCATTTACACTATGCCAGCATTTACAATATGCCCACATTTACATTCC
Organism: Lithobates sylvaticus; assembly: GCA_028564925.1. Taxonomy (NCBI): domain Eukaryota; kingdom Metazoa; phylum Chordata; class Amphibia; order Anura; family Ranidae; genus Lithobates; species Lithobates sylvaticus. Next base: position 100,420,803 of record CM053030.1, on the reverse strand, counting down.
CAAGCTGGGGTGACATTTCTTCTTTCTCCATGTCCCTTCTTCTTCCCCCCATATGCAGAGTGGCATAGAGACATAGGGGGAGATTTATTAAACCTGGTGCACGCAGAATCTGGTGCAGCTGTGCACGGTAACCAATCAGCTTCTAACTTCAGCTTGTTTATTTAAGCTCTGACAAAAAAAACCTAGATGCTGATTGGTTACTATGCACAGCTGCACCAGACTCTCTTTGCACCAGTTTTAGTAAATCACCGCCATAGTTACTTCCCCTGATGAAGTCACGTGACATGACGCCACGCGTAGGGACAAGGAAAGGCATTCAAACTGACAGAGAGAACGAGCTCGGCGCTCGTCTAAGATAAGCACTTGTTTTTATTATGTTTGTGAGTACTACTCCTATTGTTTTCTAAATAAACTGTATTCTGATTATTTTAAACATACTACACTATACGGCTCCCCCCCCTCATTTCTTGCATATTACTCCGGCATTGGCCGTGAGAACAAGGCAATACACACCTGGACTCAGGGATAAGGAAACCTATTCACCCAGGCAGTCGATCGTGACAGAGGGAGAAGAAAGCTAACCCCACTACATCTTACTATTTCTTATGCGGTTAACCCTTTACCGCAAGGTAAGGGTCCATTACTTACTTTAGTGTACCCACACGAAGAGGACTAACCCCCACTGTTAAGGGCACCCCACTGAACGGATACCATTACTATCCCCACTTTTGCACCAGGAGAGAAAATCACATAAACTGCTGAAGATTCTTTTACCGTATATACTCGAATATAAGCCGAGATTTTCAGACCCTTTTTTAGGGCTGAAAGTCCACCCCTCGGCTTATATTCGAGTCACCGTCGTCTGCCTACATGAACAGCGTGTCATGCAGACAGACGGCAGTTTTCAAAAGCCGCGCCGCCTCCTCCCGCCCGTCCGTGATAGGCGGACACTAATTTTCCCAGCAGTACAGTGTTCTGCCTATCACGGATGTCCTGTCATTCTCATCTCATGGACGAGGATGAGAGAATGTCCATGATAGGCGGAACACTGCACACTAACTGCTGGGAAAAAAGTGTTCCTCCTATCACGGACGAGGAGGAGGAGGAGGCGCGGTTTTTGTAATAGTGGAATGGCGCCGTACACGCTGTGGGGGGACAGAGCGGGACCTCATCGGCTGCACGGAATCGACACAGGACACCGGACACCGGACCCACAGATCGGCGGATCGGCGCAGATCGGCACAGGTAGGCTGCAATGGGGACACGGGGTGCAATGGGGACACGGGGGTCTGTACAGGGGGCATGCAGCTGCAGATGGGCATTGCTGACCCTCTTTTCCACTTACAGTAGCTGCTGCATTTTTCACCCTCGGCTTATACACGGGTCAATACGTTTTCCCCATTTTTTGTGGTGATTTAGGGGCCTCGGCTTATACTCGGGACGGCCTATACTCGAGTATATACGGTATGTCACGGACTTACATGCATGCAGCATAGTCTTATATGACTATTTATTTTGCCACGTTTCTAGCATATTACTTGTTTTACTGCTTACAGCATACCTTTGTGCACCTTGCATCTGCACTTTGCTGTTTATTGGTATCTTTATTTGGCCATTGATTGTTATCGTTTACGATCATTTTTTCTAGTCACGCAGACGAGTCCCATTTGGCTTCTTTTATGCATTCTTTGCACCACCGTTTATGTTTGCATTTTTGCACTGTATATTTATCATATAGTCTTTCACTTTATTGCAATATTTGCACATAATTTGTATTTATTACCTTTTACACATTTTGGAAGTGTGATTGTAACAATCGTTTATTCTTTCACTTGATCACCTAGTCTCCTAATGCTGTGCACACTTGCACTAGCACGTTAAGGATACTATTTCTATGCACTCTTTATGCACTTTGGATATTTTTATATTTATTACTATATATTTTTTACCCATATGTTCACTTATACGTTTTTTATGCATATTTAATTTTATACATCTATGTACCTGTTTATGGTGTTGTATAAGTTATTTTAGCTATTTTATGTGCTATTAGTTATTTTTTAACACTCTTGCACCTTAGTATTTATTATATTGCTATTCACCAGTGCCTTATATTGGTCGTGATGTATTCCCCACCATATACATTGTGGGAGGTACCATATTTTATTAACAGACTAAGATCTATCAGATAGCTTGTATACAACTGTTGTTTTTGCTACTACTTTACCCAAGGGGTCTCCGTTCTACCCCGACACTGCTATTTAACTGTAGATTCATTCATTTCCCTGGGGAACAGCGCAGCACCACCCCCATTCTTACACCGCCATAGTTACTTATTTTAGAATACTGATTCCCTCTGGTCCTTATCAATCCCAGACATTTGCATGTGATGTTACATACAATCCCCTGGGATGGAAATTAGGTGGATTGGCAAGGATCAGCACAGAAAGAAATGTAGCTATGCTGCTTCCCTGCCGCACTCTGCATATGAGGGAAGGAGCTCTTCAGAGAGAAGGTTGCCAACCTTCATTATAGAATGTTAGTTGAATTACAGATCTAAGTCTGATGGGACTGCCAACATCACACACATGCATCACATGGATGAGCAGGAAAGGTGCTGGTTATATACCACTGTATACAAGGTGCTGGATGTATGGCCACTTTGAGCATCGTGATCAGCCTGATGAAGGGGCAGCATTCCGAAACGCTTCCATGAAGTAGCCTCAAGGAAAAAAATATAAAATAAAAGTCACTGTGTCACAGTCTAAGGATCATATCTGTGAAACACCCAAAATTCCAGGCACATTCACACTATTTAAGTGTAGCTAATGCGATGTGGGCAGGTGTTTATCCCGGTGAATGTATTATAAATATTGAATGTACCTAAATACCGTATGTAAATACTGCCTGTTATAAACAGCCCAGGGTGTGGATGGCTCTGACTTGTCTGCCCTAGGAAACTGACTTTTATCACATTATAAGCTTTGGCATACAAATATTTTAAAAACTACTTATTACTTTATATCAAGCTTATTTGATCTAAATTATTTAACGTGTTTTGTTTATTCCACTTATTTTACAGAAAGTTTTTATGTACTGCTTTTATATATCCCAGCAGGTAAATTAATATTTAGAATCATTTATATTGCAATGTATTGATATATATCTTGTAAAAAAAACTGTTTAAATGTATAAATAATAATGTTTAAATAATAATCAAACCAATGGTATTGAGATGATATTTTCTTACTTATTTTTTTTTATTTATTAATTTTAGTGTTATAGTGGAGTTTATAGTGCTGTGAGAATTGATCCTGTTTAGGGATTAAGAGACCGCCTTTCTACATCAGCATTACCGGTAGGTATATTTATCAGATGAAAGGCATAGAGTTTAAACAGCTTGCTAATACTTTTCATTATACTAGTGTAAAAATTAAAAAAATGAATTCAGTGTACTTGTTAATCAGACATAAGTTTCATTTTTTTGTGTGTATAACATTTTAATTCTTTCACTTTTGTTATTTTTTGTGTTTTGCTTCACAGGGGGGTAGAACAACAAAGTCTTCCAATATTCAATATAAAACTGCAGTACGTGATTCTCCTTGTTATGTGGGATAACTGTATACCTCAAAGGATGACCTATGTTCACGCAAAGTATTGGGGTAGGTTCAGAGGACTACAAAAAATCTATTGGAAATTATGTAAATGCTGTCATAACATTAAAAAAAACCTTCAGCAAGTGTTGGCAAATCAAACCCTGTTTTTATTATATGAACTTGATTTCATTTTTGGTAAATAAAACACTTTACTTAGCGTTTATGAAAAAGGTATTGACTCACCGGCTGCAGTAAGCAATATCTCTTACTATAGGTACAAAATGTGTACTGAATGGACAATAAAGATCGTATTATGCTGGGCATCAATATAGCTCGCTGCTCCATATATAATAGAAGTCCTCAACCCCTGATTAGTCCTCCTGTACATCAACTATTGAAGGTGTGACTCAACCCAGGGCAGGGGAGAGAGGTAGAGGAAGAAAAGAAGAATGGAAAAAAAGAGAAATGGCGACGGGGAGAGAGTCGCTCTTGTCAGTCCAGGCAGGGCCGCCTTTAATGCAGGGCAAAGTAATTGTTGTGGGGCCCAAAGCAGCTGTCCATTGAGCCTGCTCTGCCCACAAATAGTTGATAAGTGGATTTGGCTATCACTTAGGAGATGAGGGTGGAATTGAATGTTGGGGGCACTGGTGATTGGTTGGGTGTTATGTCTGCAGCCTGTGCAGTGATTGACCAGTTTGGTAAGGTAAACCTTGTCCAAAGAGAGCACCTGTCAGTCCAGGCACAGTCACACTGACCCCTCTCCCTCACCATGTCTGACAAGCCACAGACCATCAACCCACTGAAGAACTTCTTTGTCGGAGGATTTGGCAGTGTGTGCCCAGTGTTCGCCTGACATCTGGAAACTATCAAGGTGAGACCGCTTGGGGGGGGACATGGGTTTGTGGAGGTAGGGGGTCCTGTGTAATGATGGGGGTGGGGGATCTGGGCCATAATAGGGGTAGTATGGGGAAGGGGGTCCTGTGTAAAATGGGGATAGATTGGGGGAGGGAGGTCCTATAAAATGATGGGGTAGTATGGGGAAGGAGACCTGTGTAATGATGGGGGTAGTATGGGGGAGGGGGTCCTGTGTAATGTTGGGGTAGTATGAGGGAGGGATCCTGTGTAATGCTGGGGGTAGTATGGGGGTCCTTTGTAATGATGGGGGGAGTATAGGGGAGGGGGTTCTGTGTAATGATGGGGGGAGTATGGGCAAGGGGATCCTGTGTAATGATGGGGGGTATGGTGGAAGGGTCCTGTGTAATGATGGTGGTAGAATTGGGAGGGGGTCCTGTGTAAAATGGGGGTAGTATGGGGGCCGTAGTTCCTATATAATGATGGGGTAGTATGGGGAGGGGGTCCTGTGTAAAAAGGGGGTAGTATGGGGGCCGGAGTTCCTATATAATGATGGGGTAGTATGGAGGAGGGGGACCTGTGTAAGGATATGAGTAGTATTGGGGAGGGGGTTCTGTGTAATGATGGGGGTAGTATGGGGGAGGGGTCCTTTGTAATGATGGTGAAGGGGGGTCCAGTGTTACTACAGTTGGCGAGTATATACTATTAAAGATCAAGCTAAGGACCTGTCTGTGGACTAGTTATTTATAATAAAAAAAATTTTTACTAAGTCTATGTGTGTGTTTGTTTGTTTTTGGGATGGTGGGGTGGAGAAAGAAATTGCATGGCCCAAGAAAATGTTTGCCCGGGGACCAATCAATATTAAAGATGGCACTGAGTCCAGGTTCCCAGGGTCAGATTTATAAGGGGGCAAGGGGGAAATTGCCCTTCCTCCCCCTCTATATACAGCAATATAAAAAAAGCAATATAAAAAATGTTATATAAAATAATAAATAAAAAATAATATAAAATGTATAATAAAGAACTTTCTTTTATTAAATGTATCTTGGGAAGTAATATTTTGCCATCATCTGTAAAACTCTGGACTGGTATATTGTAACGCATTTTAAAAATGAATTTTGGAGGCTCAAGTACACATAGAGCACTATGACTGCATATGTGGGGGCATATGTGACCTCAGAATGAGGTTGTGTCGTGCATTTAAAAAAATGTGTGCTGTCATTGAGAGTGTAAACCAACTCTGTGTATAAGGGGCCCCCTGTACCTGAAGTGCCCCGGGCGCCCCAAGCTCCAAATCTGGCTCTGCAGGTCCTGGTTCCCCACCCCCAACTCCAATGTTATGTCAGTGATTGCAAGTAGTGGAGGCAAGGATTTTCATTGTTTAAGATAATAAAAAAAAGTAATACATAGATATGTTTTTAGGCACAAGAAAGGCTTTCTTTTGCAATAGTTTATTCTCTATGCAATCTATAGACAAAAATACCTAGCAAAACTTCTATTTTGAGTCGTGCTGTTTTTAAAACATCTAGTGTTATTGTAGATTCACAACACATAATAAACAAACAAAAAACATATTATGGTTAAAAAAATAGAAATAAAATCCATCAGCAGAAAAATAATAGCTAAGCGTGTAAGGGCTGATTAAAGCAGAAGTACACTGTATCTGAGCACCACAAACCAAAAATATAATTGAATTCATTTTTAATATTCAAAGAAAACTCCCCCATCCATCGATGTTTTCATACTTTATTTTGCTGAGAAATCACTTTGCAAAACTTCCCCTAGCATTCCTGGCTGTGGCCATCTTGAGTAAGGGCAGATCATTTATGTAGAATTTACATCATGGAATTCATTTGCCCTTGGTTCAGGCATGCATGCAGGAGGGTGTGCCTAACTGAGAAAACCTCTCCTCCCCTCCTGAGGACTCATGGGATGTATGACATCATTTCCCTAGACAAGAAACCAGGAAGTAACTGTAAAAAAAAAATGAAAATAAGTAAATCTGATATACTTTTCTATCTATTTACTAATGCTAGTTGCATAAGGACTACAAATAGTCAATGTTAATTGAAAGACTGAAGTTCCATTTTAAGCTTAACTAAGGCCCCTTTCAGACGAGGTGGACTCCGCTTCCACAGAGCCCGCCTCTGTCCGCCGGCTCAGCGGGAGATCTCTCCGTTGATCTCCGCTGAACCGGCAGATGACAAGTCCCTCTCTGCTCACTGAGCGGGGAGGGGCTTGCGAGCGCCGCTGGTCTCTATGGAGAGATCTGATGAAAACGGACAGTGTGTCCGTTTTCATCAGATCTCACCCGATCCGATAGCGACAGATCTGGACGTAGAGCCATACGTCTGCTTTTGGCGGATCGGACCGGGTCGGATGACAGCGGACATGTCTCCGCTGACATCCGACGCTCCATAGACTAACATGGAGCGCCCGTTCAGATCCGCAGTCAAAACTGACAGGCGGATCTGAACGGTCCGACCATGTGAAAGGGGCCTAAGGGTTAGTAAGATGCTTTAGTGGACATCAAAAATCAGTTCTTCTGTCCACACATGAATGAAACAAAGTAAATAAGATTTAACAATAGTTTGTTACATTGTACTTCTCAATGATACTTCCAAACACTGTTTGCACTCTGTCCACAAACTTTATATGAAGTAGCAGTGGCTGCATTTTGACAGCTGGAATTTGATGGCAATACATTTTTTGGGGTGCAGCAGAAGAGAAACAGAGCGTACACCTAATGTCCATTTTGCAGTTTTTTTTTTAGAGTGTATACCATGCATCAAAGATTCTCAACAGTTTAAAATAATATTATTATATTTAGTTTTGCATTGTGACGTTACTCAAGAGTTGCTGACATGCCTGAGAAATAAAAATAGGGAGGCACGTAACTGTTATGAAATAATGATGCTGTGCTTAGCATGTTGCATGTTGCACTTTTCCTGGCAGAACATGGGAACGGCTAGTTACAAAATAGGGGGATGTCCTACTTGGTACTATTACTCTGGAGATTGATAAAATCAGTGTAAAAATCTTACTTTATCTAATTGGAGAAATGCTTCATGTCAAAGTATTCACCTCCTGTCTTTTAAAAGCAGTGGCGGCTGGCGATCAATATTTTGGGGTGGGGGGTGGCAAACAAACCCCCCCCCCCACTTGCACCGCTGCTGCCGACACCCCCCTCAGTCACACCGACTCCACCCACCCTGCGGATGATGGACGGGAAGGCATCCTTACTTGATGAGGACGGGTAGGGCTGCTGCTCCTCACTCCAGCCGAGGGAAGAACCGGGGCTTCTCCTCCCGGCCGAACAGACAGGTTTCTCCTCCCGGCTGAACAGGAAGTGTGTCCTGAGAGACCCGATTGGCCAGGGAGTCCTAAGACTCCCTGGCCAATCGGGTCTCAGGATCTGCTTCCTGATTGGCCGGGAGGTGAAGCAGAAAGACATTAGCGAATTCGCTAATGTCACACAAGTGGGTGGGCTTAGGGTGCAGTGCCCTGCGAGCCGAGCCCACCCTTTTTGAAGCCAATTAGAGCCTCCTGGTCTAATTACGTGCTTAAACAAAAAAAAACACATGAATGAATGAATGAATGAATGATTTGTATAGCGCTGCAACTGCGAACTGAATCGCCTCGAGGCGCTTGACTGCTCATGTTGGGATGCCATGTATTAGAAGAGGTGGGTCTTGAGTTTTTTCCTGAAGGCCTGATGGTTTTCTTCCATGCGGATGTTGTTTGGTAGAGCATTCCATAGCCGGGGTCCCTGTACTGCGAATCTTCGTTCTCCCTTCGATTTGTAGCGGGCTTTGGGGATGAGAAGGCGATTTTGGTTTGTTGATCGAAGTCTGTGATTCGGTATGTATTTTTCTATTTTCTCACAAAGGTATTGAGGCGCATTTCCTTGTGTACATTTGTGGGTGAGGCAGAGGGTCTTGAATGTGATCCTGTCTTTTACCTTGAGCCAATGGAGCATCCTTAGGGATGGGGAGATGGATTCCCAGGGTTTCTTTCCGGTGACTATTCTTGCTGCTGTGTTTTGGACAATTTGAAGGCGCGCAATCTGGTAATCCGGTAATCCTATGTAGAGTGAGTTTGCGTAGTCGAGCCGTGAATTGATGATCGTTCCTACTACTACCGCTTTTTCCTTTTCCGGGATGAAGGGGATGAGTCTGCGTAGCATGCGAAGGAGATGGTGGGATCCGCTGATTACGGATCCTATTTGTGCCTCCATTGTCATCTCTGAATCAAAGATTACTTCGAGGCTTTTGGCTTTATTGCTTGGAAGGATGGTCTGTCCCAAGATGGTTGGTGGTGTCCAACATATAAATCTATGTGTCATGTGCCCCACCCCCCTGGATTAGGGGGGCTCCTAATGGATGGGCCGCCACTGTTTGAAAGAGTAGTACCACAAGGCACTCTACATACATGTAGTTTGGTGATAAATAAGTTTGCAAACACAGTACTGTCTATTACAAAATGTAATGTAAAATTACTATTTATGGGTTCCCTATGCCTCTATACACATGTAGTATTCAAAAAAATCTGTGTGGTCATTCATGTACCAAGTGCCTGCCTAGTTGACCTTTCTGTGTTCCCCCAGTCACCAACCAATCTGCTTATCCATTATGTGGCCTATCTTGGTTAGCTGCTATAGGAAGAGAGGGTGGAAAAGCAGAGGCAATGTGAGCAGATGATATTAGAGAAATACATATCTAGCAAACCAGGATTTCACCAGAGGGCTTTATTTGTCTGCTAGAAATAGAATATTCTGCACAGTTCAGTGTTTTATTATGAGAAATACTGTATGTACTGTAAGTAGCTGTGCCGACTGAATGGAATTTTTGGCTATGTTTTTTTTTTATTTTTATGTTTTGCTGACACTGTAGATCATATCAGCATATTTTCCTTTTTTACATAAAAGGTCCATTTCATGGCCCTGTCATCTAAAGTTACCTAACTAGTTTTCTTTACAAGATTGACAGATATTTTGAAAAGTTGAGAATGCTTGGAGTTTTAACTATCTAAAGGTACCAGTTTAGCTATGTTTTTGTACAGGAACCAAACTAGAGGAATCTAAAGACTTTCTGAATGTTACATACAATGGGAAAAACATTAGTGTAACACTCATGGCCAGCGTCCGTACTGTATACCTTGAGAAAGAAAAGAAAAAAAAATTGGACTATATAGGCCAAACATAGAGTACAGGCATACCTCACTTTTAAGTACACAATGGGGTTTATTTACTAAAGCTGGAAAGTGCAAAATCAGGCTCACTTCTGCATAGAAACCAATGAGCTTCCAGGTTATTACCAAAGCTTAATTGAACAATCTGGGGTTAGAAGCTCATTGGTTTCTATGCAGAAATGAGCCTGATTTTGCACTTTCCAGCTTTAGTAAATAAACCCCATTGTGTACTTAAAAGTGAGGTATGCCTGTATAGAGACCATACAGTATATAAAATCATACATTTTTATTATACAACATATTTATAAAACTTCATACACTGTGTATGCATCTTTGTGGTTAAAAGCAATTATATAGTTGTGCTTATAGGACTATCTGTATATGTTCATACAGCAATAAATGTTGACATGCTTTACAGATTTCAATGCTGATTAGGAGGTCATCGTGTGTCGATGGGTTTCATCAAAATGAGCTTCATCAGGACGCATTAAAACATTACAGCAATCATCTAAAGAAAGATTATAGCACTTAAAGGCTAAGTTCACCTTTGCTCACCTTTTTATTAAATTTTTTTCTAAATTCCAGCTCCCCTATGTACCAATATAGCATTAATGTACTTATTTTGCAAAAATAAAACAGCGTTCCATTAATTCTACACAGGCTTACTTCACTCTCTTCATGGCTGTTTAAACACACTGCTCTATTTCTTCTGCCTTACTTCCTGGACAGACTTTAGATCATGACACAGGAGGGAGATGACCAGCTGCTCTGATTATCACAACAAATTATCAACTCCTTCCTGTGTCATGACCTGAAGTCTCTTCAGGAAGTAAGGCAGAAGTAATCGAGCAGTATGTTTAACCACTTCAATACCAGGCACTTAGACACCTTCCTGCCCAGACCAATTTTCAGCTTTCAGCGCTGTCGCATTTTGAATGACAATTGCATGGTCATGCTACACTGTACCCAAACAGAATTTTTATAATTTTGTTCCCACAAATAGAGCTTTATTTTGGTGGTAGTTGATCACCTCTGTGATTTTTATTTTTTGCTCAACAAATAAAAAAAGACCGAAAATTTTGAAAAAAAACAAGTTTTTCTTTGTCTCTGTTATTTTTTTTTGTAAATAAATATGTTTTCTTCTTCAATGACAGGCACTGATATGGCTGCACTGACGGGCACTTATAAGGTGGCACTGATGGGCACCAATGAGGTGGCACCAATGAGGTGGTACTAATGAGGTGGAACTGGCGGCCACTGATGATGGGCACTGATAGGTGGCACTGATGGGCACTGATGGGCACTCATAGGTGACACTGGTATGCAGCACTGATGGGCACTCATAGGCGGCACTGATGGGCACTTATGGGTGGCACTGATGGGTACTTATGGGTGACATGGATAGGTGGCATGGATGGGCACTGATGGGCACTGATAGGTGGGCACTGATGGGCATGGATGGGCACTGATAGGTGGCACTGCTGGACACTGATCGGTGGCACTGATGACACTGATGGGTGGCATTGCTGGGTAAAGGGTGGCACTGATGACACTGATTGGTACATGATGGTGCCAGTCAGTGCCCATTTGTGGGCACTGACTGGCACAGATTGGGCATCATTTGCACATGTGGATGGCCAGGGGGTACATATTTGGCCATCCACATGTTGCCCACTTCCCTGGTGGTCCTAGTGGAGTCCCTGGTGGTCCAGTGTGGGCATCTGAGGGGGGGCTGCGCTGATAAAAAATCAGCGCAGACCCCCCCTGTCAAGAGAGCCGCCGATCGGCTCTCCTCTACTCGCGTCTGTCAGATGCGAGTGAGGAAAAGCTGATCACCGGCTTTTCCTGTTGACATCGTGATCAGCCGTGATTGGACATGGCTGATCACGTGGTAAAGAGCCTCCGCCGAAGGCTCTTTACAGAGATCAGTGTAGCGGTGTGTCAGACTGACATACCACTCCACGATGAAGGACGTCATATGACGCCCAGTCAGGATAACGAAACCACCGCCCGGCCGTCATTCTGCTATAGGCCGAGTGGGAAGTGGTTAAACAGCTATGAAGACAGTGAGGTGAGCGTGTGTAGAATTAATGGAAAGCTGTTTTATTTTTGCAAAATAAGTACATTAACGCTATATTGGTACATATGGGAGCTGGAATTTAGAAAAAAAAAAAGGTGAACTTTGCCATTAAGCAAATAACTGTATAGATGATAATACAGTATATTAGTGCATTTATTGCATGGGACATACCTCAGCACCAACATGTATATTATAATCCTATAAGCACAACTATATAATTGCTTTTAACCACAAAGATGCATACATGGTTTATGAAGTTTTTAAAATATGTTGTATAATAAAAATTTATGATTTTATATATGGTCTGTATACTTGGTGTTTGGCCTATATAGTCCAATCTTTTTTCTTTTCTCTTTCTCAATATTTTACAATGCTGGCTGTGATCGAACACATGTAATGTCACTCCAAAGGGATTGATTTACTAAAGCTGGAAAGTGCAAAGTCTGGAGCAGCTCTGCATAGAAACCAATCAGCTTCCAATTTTTTTTCTTTTTGTCAAAGCTTAATTGAACAAGCTGAAATTAGCAACTAATTGGCTACTATGCACAGCTGCACCAGATTTTGTACTCTGCAGTTTTAGCAAATCAATCCTAAAGTGTTACCGTATTTTCAATTCACAAAAGGTTTTGTCATATATGCTAGGTTTATTTACCACATTCTATTTTATTCTCACTAGATCAGACTTTTGTGGGCAATGCGTATGTAAAAGTCAACATACAAAAAACTAATTTGAATATCGCTAGTTTCTACCCTGTTTCCCCGAAAATAAGACCTATCGTGATTGTCGGTGATGGCTGCAATATAAGCCCCACCCCCCAAATAAGTCCTAGTTATAGTCCTTGTATGTCTTATTTTCAGGGTAGGGCTTATTTTCGGGGGAAACAGGGTAGGGCTTATTTGTGGGGTAGGGCTTATATTGCAGCCGTCACCGACAATCACGCTAGGTCATATTTTCGGGGAAACAGGGTAGGTTATGTTACTTGTAAGGTTCTATAAAGTGTGTAAAAGTGTGTTTGATAGTGTGGAACACCTGCAGTGTTCCGGGAGCAGCAAAACAGCAAGACACAGCCACTAGAAGGGTAAGTCAAGCCAGTGCTGGACATTAAATTAGGAGTTAGGTTGGAGTCAGGGTCAGTAAATTTAGTATTTGTGTTAGAGCCCTTTCATACCGCAAGAAATGGGCAGAGACTGCGGGCATTGCACAAGAGATGGCCAGAGACTGCGGGCATGGCGCAAGAGATGGGCAGAGACTGTGGGCATGGCACAAGAGATGGGCAGAGACTGCATACATGGTGCAAGAGATGGGCAGAGACTGCGTACATGGTGCAAGAGATGGGCAGAGACTGCAGGCATGGCACAAGAGATGGGCAGAGACTGCATACATGGCATAAAAGATGGACAGAGACTGTGGGTATGGCACAAGAGATGGGCAGAGACTGCAGGCATGGCACAAGACATGGGCAGAGACTGTGGGCATGGCACAAGAGATGGGCAGAGACTGTGGGCATGGCACAAAAGATGGGTAGAGACTATGGGCATGACACAAGAAATGGGCAGAGATTGCAGGCATGGTGCAAGAGATGGGCAGAGACTGCATACGTGGCGCAAGAGATGGGCAGAGACTGCATACATGGCACAAGAGATGATCAGAGACTGTGGGCATGGCACAAGAGATGGTTGGCCAGAGAGTGTGGGCATGGCACAAGGGCAAGACTGGTACAATAATTATTCACAGCCAGATTCTGACACCACAAAGCTAGAAGCAGTTTACTTGTGCTACCTTTAACAGAGATGGTTAGGTGAGAACATATGTGGTATTACCTGTGCCACTCGCACTCCTTCTGGGTTCTCTGCTGGCCTTGCCCCCCCCCCCCCTCGATTCACTTGGCTCCAAGCTCTCCCTTCCCCTCATCTCACTCGGCTCCAGGCTCCTCCCCCTCGTTTCACTCCACTCCAGGCTCCTTCCCAGGCTCCCTTTCATCTCACACTCTCTCCAGTTCAGCAATGGTCTGTGTGTGCTGCTGAACTGGAGGTGTTTCTGACCCTCTTTCTGCTACTGCAGCTGACCAAGCGATCCTCACATCGAGGGCTGAAGGGGACAGGGCGGTGTCTTCCAGCCAAGGGTGTCTCTTGGCGGAGGAGGAGTGCAGTAGCAGCACTGAGACAGGAGTCAGGAGAGGTGGGTGAAGTTAACGGCGGGTGAAAAGTGGGTGAAGTTAACGGCGCCTGGCCAGGGCTGTGCTACGCCACTTGTCAGTATGCTGAACTGGGTACAGGTGCGGGTAGGGCCAGCCACTGGTGTTGGGCTGGGCTGCCTTATGCTGGTGCCGGCCCTGCACGGAGGACATCTGGAAAATGCCTTTCATGCAGCCGGCTCACTGCATTTGTATTGGGAAGTTGGGCCACAGCACCTTCTGGAAACAGAAGGGCTGCGATTACCTCTTCCTGGAATTTTAGGAAGGATCCAGTTTGTCCAGACACTTTGTATAGCACATAAGTGTTCAGCAGAGCCAATTGAAGTAAGTACACAGACACTTTTTTGTACCAGCGCCTGGCCTTTACGGCTAATTAAGTACGGCACCATCACTGGTCATTGAAGTCTACCCCTACCCCTACCCCTCCCATGTTAAGGTTGTATACGTGGACACAGTGGGGCCTCTCAACAACACCAGTCGCCGTAGTACTCTGGACTGCAGTGTCTGCATGAATGGAAGACAGAATGAAAACATTATGTGTGTGCCTTCACTTCACTGCAAGCAATTTATTACACTTCAAGCAGGCCCCCCCCGTCTAAGTCGGCAATCTACTAGCCGTTGGGGTTAGATACTAGCCCCACGGTTAGATCGCATGGTGCCACATGGGCCAATAGGGATGAGCTTCAAGTTCGAGTTGAACTCATGTTGCACAAAGTGTAATTTCTGCAGGAAAAAAATGCATTTAAAAGCACTCGCGGCTATAATGAATTGTCGGCTCCCGTAATACAGAGAACAGTCATTGAAAAAAAAAAAAAAATATGCATGGGGTTCCCCCCAAATTCAATTACCAGGCCCTTCAGGTCTGGTATGCATATTAAGGGGAACCCCGGGTCAAATTAAAAAAAAAATGATGTGGGGTTCCCCCCAAATATCCATACCAGACCCTTCAGGTCTGGTATGGATTTTAAGGGGAACTCCATGCCAAATAAAAAAAAAAAAAGGCGTGGAGTTCCACCCAAAAATCCATACCAGACCCTTTATCCGAGCACACAACCTGGCAGGCCACAGGAAAAGAGGGGGGGACGAGAGAGCGTCCCCCCTCCTGAACCGTACCAGGCCACATGCCCTCAACATTGGAAGGATGTGACAGGGAGTGAAAGGGTTAACTGGTGGGGCGATCAGGGGGTTAAAAGTGTGCCTACGTGTACTGGTGTCAGTGTAGTGCTTGGTGTACTTACTGTGGATGTCTTCTCTCACGCTGGAACCGAAAAGGGCTACACGAAGGGAGATGACATCACTTCCTCTGCCTGTGTTTACATTACATAGGCAGAGGACAGTCCATCATTCCCCAGAACCGATCAGCAGGTCCAGGCCAGAAATCTTTGGTCTGGACCTGTAGACTGATCGTTCTGTCGAGCGATGTACCCCTACGGCGATTTGCGCAGCTTAACCAACTTGCCGCCGTATAACTACGGCGGCTGGTAGTAGCTGAGGGTAAAGGTTATGGACTGACCAAACATGTCTCCAGACCAAAACTCTATTGAGCATCTGTGGGGTATCCTCAAACTGGAGGTGGAGGAGCGCAAGGTCTCTAACATCCACCAGCTCTGTGATGTCATGGAGGAGTGGAAGAGGCAACCAGTGAAGCTCTGTGAACTTCATGCCCAAGAGGGTTAAGGCAGTGCTGGAAAATAATGGTGGCCACACAAAATATTGACACTTTGGGCCCAATTTAGACATTTTCACTTAGAGGTGTACTCACTTTTGTTGCCAGCGGTTTAGACATTAATGTCTGTGTGTTGAGTTATTTTGAGGGGACAGCAAATTTATACTGTTATACAAGCTGTACACTCACTACTTTACATTGTACCAAAGTGTCATTTCTTCAGTGTTGTCACATGAAAAGATATATCAAAGTATTTACAAAAATGTGAGGGGTGTACTCGCTTTTGTGAGATACTGTATATATATATATATATATATATATATATATATATAGATATATATATATATATAGATATATATATATATATCTATATATATAATTATAAAAATTATTTTCTTCTTTTTATTTATTTTTACAGTATTTACATGGGGTTTTGGATCGAGGAGGAGATCAGACCTTGCTTTTTAGTGCAAGGTACACATACGGTAAATGGTTCAGCCCCTGATCTCATATTCCCATAAGCATTTGTCCCCACACAACCCTACAAGTTAAACCCTGGAGAAAATATTTCTGATAGATTAGGATGGGCTACTTCATTGTGTGAATCCTCATTGCTCTTTGCAATGTCAAAATGAATAAGCTTGCTAGTCTTAAAATTGCAAAGAAAAATTTACACAGACGTTTCAAAGTAGAGCAACATTCCATTCATGTTTGATATAGAATTCAAATAATCTCTCTGCCCACTGAGTACAATTACAATGCAAGTAAATTTATATTCCTGGAAATAAAACAAGGAAGTACAACAAATAATAGTCCAACTTTGCCAAACAAAATCAATAAAGCGTCTTAAAAAATGAATCTGCATTCTACATGTTATTCTTCTTGGATTACTATTTGTACAAAAACTTGTCATATTTTCAGGCCAGGTTGGTCTACAGGTTTATGCAGAGATAAATAAAAGCAAACAATGTACAGTATAATATAATATAATACAGTATAGTGTACAGTATAATACCATTATGCATTACAACATATAATTATCAGAATACAATATATTTGTAATTCCAATTGTCCTTTAAAGATAATTTTTATATTAAAAGATAATCTTTAAGTAGATGAAAAAACACAGGCTAAAGCAGTTATGCATTCATTTAAAAAATGTGTTTGTAAAAGCAATGCAAATAGGTGAATTTGCCTGTAAATCAACATCTTGTAATCACTTTCCAGTACAGTAGAACTCTTACTGGAAAAATAAAAAACTAGGAGCAAATCAGGTATGATGTACGCACATCGCTGAAAAAGAAACGTTGACAGAAGGAAAATGATCTCCCCAGTATGCTGCTGCTTCTTCATTATTCAATCACATGGTGGGGACAAGAATGTCACCTAGCTTTTGATCAGGTCATACACCTGCTTGTGGTAGGACTGTGTTAAGTGGGGTACACACCATATGAAAATCGGGGAACGATCGTCTAAATTTCCTTGTTGTTTTACAGAAAGTCGGAACCAGGGAAGGATATAATGTATGAAAATTCTTGTACCACAAATACTTTTTTTTTGTTGTTTATTGCTTCTGATCATGCGCAGACTTTCGTTTATGATAATGCGCAGTCTTTTGTTTCTGATCATGTGCAGTCTTTCGTTTTCATCCGAAAAAAATTGTTCTGTTCCCGTATGAGAACATTTTTGGAGTTTGTCCCTTTGCAATTTTCTTTTGTTCGGAAGGTCGGAAATTTGTGTGAACACTATCAGAAAATCGTATGATCTTTCCTCAGATGAAAATGTTCGTCCAATTTTCTTCTAGTGTGTGAGCCTTTCATTTCAGCACTGACTGGACAGGCAGATAGAACAGCCTGTTGTAAAAAGATTTCAATTTAATGTACTGTATATTGGTTTGCTCTGAGTTTAACGCTAACTAAAAATATTACCAATATTGCTTATTTATTTTTAATCATTTATTCTTTATTCATTTTTTCCCAATACAAAATATCATAAAATAGGGTAAGCATTACATTTTTTTTTATCCAATATCTTTTCTTATTTCAACATTTTAATACATATCAGCAGGCTTTACCCCCATCCCTCTCTTCTTTCCCCCTCCCCTCCCTAGTAGAAAATTACATATATATATATGTCTCTATTTACTAACTATTTCCTTCTATAATTCACTTCTGTTTTTACAGCATTTCTTGTATTTATTTTGAGGTTATTATAAAGTTATATTTAAACGTGCATATACTAGCTTATCCAGAGTGTGCATTCCGTGCCTATCACTTCTCTTTAAAGGGTTCACTGATCTTTCTCTATCCTCTCCCCTCTAAGAAGGGGATCCCATTTTAACCAGCCTTATTTATATTGTTTTGTTGCCAGGATTTATACCTAATAAATCCTTACATTGCAGACTGCTCTACCTACTAAGTTAATACATTAAAAATATTCATAGGACTTAAGAATTTGCTTAGAACCAGCTGTCTAATGCAACACACATTAACATGCAAAAATGTGCATGTGGCAATGCACTACACTGAATCACGTACATGTGCAGGGATTTTAAAGAGGTGCAGAGGTGAGTGGTGGAGCAGAGGTGACTAGTGGTAGAATGGTGCAGAGATGTTAGCATTGGTAGAGGGGTGTTGAAATGGGTAATGAAAGAGCAGTGCAGAGGAGAGCCATGGATGAGGAGTGCAGAGCTATACTGTAGACAAGGGGTGCAGAAGTAAGTAGTGGACAAGGGGTGCAGTGGAGAGTCATGGAAGAGGGGTGCAGAGGAGGTTAATGGATGAGGGGTGCAGAGGAGAGTCATGGATGAGGGGTGCAGAGGAGGTTAATGGATGAGGGGTGCAGAGGAGGTTAATGGATGAGGGGTGCAGAGGAGGGTCATGGATGATGGGTGCAGAGGAGATTAATGGATGAGGGGTGCAGAGGAGAGTCGTGGATGAGGGGTACAGAGCTATACTGTGGACAAGGGGTGCAGAAGTAAGTAGTGGACAAGGGGTGCAGAAGAGAGTCATGGATGAGGGGTGCAGAGGTGAGCCATGGAAGAGGGATGTAGAGGTGGATTATGGAAGAGAGGTTCAGAGGTGAGCAAGGGAGAAGGGATGCAAAGGTGAACCATGGAAGATGGCTTCAGAAGTGAGTGGTGAAGTGGAGGTGAGTGGTGGAAGAGGGGTGCAGAAAATGAAAAAGGGTGGAGGGGTCAGTGTGTATGTGTGTCCTATTTATTTACTATATACTGTTTTGCGTTTTCTTTGCTTTAGAGGTGCTAGGTTTATCCGTTCTTTATTGCTGACTCCACTAGAGAGAGTCAGGCTCTCTAACACGTATTCCTTGTTCCTTCCCTCACCTTACTTTTGAGAATTTTCCTCTTACTTCATGTTATCTATACAGGATAGGAATTGAAGGGAAATCTATCAAATTGGCCCAGACAGCAAT
Organism: Lithobates sylvaticus; assembly: GCA_028564925.1. Classification (NCBI taxonomy): domain Eukaryota; kingdom Metazoa; phylum Chordata; class Amphibia; order Anura; family Ranidae; genus Lithobates; species Lithobates sylvaticus. Next base: position 100,401,792 of record CM053030.1, on the reverse strand, counting down.
GTGATGTAGAGATTGGGAGCCTAATCCCCAACTAGGCTACCAAAGAAAAGGGGGCAGTTTGGACTATTGCGGTACAATACAAGGGGTACAGAAGTTGATATAGCCAAAATATATAGTTATAAATATTCCAGATGATTTTATTGATGCCAGAGTACAAATCATCATTTACATGTTAAAAGCATAATAGTGGTACATGTATACATTCACAATTGAGTAATTAAAATACAAAAGTTGATCACAGATGTCAGATGTCATTGGTCTCGACTAGTTTCGCGGTCATTTACCGGCCCAGACAGCAAGTAAAAAATTCACAGGCATTTATTATCATACCCTGCTTAATCCAAAAAGACATAGCAAGAATCCGGTGTATCGTTGTGAACCCAGCCTTAAAGCGGGAGTCCCGCAAACTTTTTTTTTAAAGTCAGCAGCTACAAATACTGCAGCTGCTGACTTTTAAAATAAGGACACTCACCTGTCACAGGGTCCAGCGATGTCGGCACCCGAGGCCGAACCGTCCCTCGGTCCTTGGATGCTGCCGCCACCATCTTCGGTATGGAAATCAGGAAATGAAGCCTTGCGGCTTCACTTCCCAGTTCGCTACTGCGCATGCGCGAGTTGCGCAGCGCAATCCGAATGGTCCCTGCTGTCTCTGGGACCCGTGTGTGTCACAGCAGACAGTGCGGCGGGACAGCAAGAGGCATAGACTCCCGTGGGAGTCTATGCTCGGAAGTGGGAGCAAAAACCGGTCTTAGACAGGTATCTGCACCCCCCTCCCCCTGAAAGGTGCCAAATGTGACACTGGAGGGGGGAGGGTTCCGAAAAGCGGAGGTCCAATTTTTCTGTGAACCTTCGCTTTAAGAAGACTTAGCCCTGGTTAATACTGATGCGATTTCTGATGTGTTCCACAATGCATGCAATTGCATTGAAATTACTTTCAATGGAGGCCATTCACATATATGCATTACAATTCCAATGCAATTTTAAAAAGGGTCATGTGAGGTGCAGTGCACTTTTTTATAACTCCATAAACTTGAATGGTAACCACATACAAAACAATTATCTGTTGTAAGATAACACGATTCCAGGAGGAAAGGGAGAGAGAGAGAGAGAGAGAGTGGCAGCTGTATTCAAATTGCGCGAACAACGCAAAATCGCACCCGCGAATCGCGGCAAAATCGTGATAAAATCGTGCGACTTTGAAGTCGCACAAGTGTGAAAGGGGCCTTATTCTGATGATTTGTGGTGTGCTGTGAAGAATAGGTTCACATTGTTATTTTTGTATGCTAGATAGACAGACAGAAAGAAAAAAATGTGATTTATCCAATGTTATACAAAGCACTGCATTCTGCACTAATAAAACAGACTGCAGAAATTTAATATGTACAGTCTGGAGGAAAGAAGGGAAAGGAGAGACGTGATTAAAGCCTCATACACACAATTAGATTTTCTGCAGATTTTTGTCTTCATATTTACCAAAACCATGTAGTGCAAGGGCCTGCCTGTATATGGTTTTGGTAAATCTGAAGACAAAAATCTGCAGAAAATCTAATGCCGCGTACACACGATCGGAATTCTGGTCGGAAAAGACTGTTTTTCCGACGGAATTCCGCTCAAGCTGTGTTGCCTACACACGATCACACCAAATTCCGACGGTCAATAACACAGCGGCATAAAACACATTCGACAGCACTATAAAAGGGAAGTTTAATGCTTCCGAGCATGCGTCGAATTGTTTCCGAGCATGCGTCGGAATTTTGCGTGTCGGAATTGCATACACACGATCGGAAAATCCGATAGAAAGGTTTTCCGTCGGAAAAATTTAGAACAGGTTCTCAATCCAAAGTCTGTCGGAAATTCCGACAGAAAAAGACCATTGGGCATACACACGGTCGGAAAATCCGATGGAAAGCTCCCATCGGAAATTCCGACCGTGTGTACGCCGCATTATAGTGTGTATGGGGCTTAAGGCTGGGTTCACACATCCTGTATGAGATGCGGGAACCAGCATGATTCCTGTACGGGTTCCCGCATCGCATGGCAGTTCACAATGCCCTCTGCGAAACTGCTGCAGGTGTCAATAGAAAGTTAATGACACCGCCAAATTGGTTCGCAGTGCAAACTGTCAAATAGTACAGAAATCGGATCGCATGGGTGTGAAAACCCATCAATCCGATTCCAGTGCGGACCAAAAAAAAAAGGTTCTGCACCATTTTGGTGTGATTGCGATGCAATTTCAGCCATACAGTTTGTATGGCCGAATTCACATGGCACAGACATTGCATGTGATCTACACAGCTATGCGGTGCGAATCACATGCAATGTCTGTGTTCGCACCAGTGTGAATCCAGCCTGAAACCTTTAAATGCATTAGGCTCCATGCACACTGGGCTTAAAAAAAAACATTTGTTCTCTTGGGAGTAAAAAACGCTAATTTAGAGAATTTTTTGTACAAAGTCTAGACGAGTTTAGAAGAGTTTTACGTTTTTTCTTCCAGTGAGCTCCAATCAGAACCAGAAGAGTTTTTTTCCCTGCCTCTAAACATTGAGCTCAAAATATGCCTGTAATCGTCCCTAATGTGTATGGACACATAGGATAACATTGAGCTGCTTCTACAGGCAGAACACAAAACTCCTGTAGAAGCAACATTTTTTAAGCCAGTGTGCATGGAGCCTTTGAGTGTGAATACAGTTCAGGAGGGCAGTAGTTTCAGTTTGAAGCCAAGATCAAGAACACGGGGACATGACCTCAAACTAGAGTAGTTGATGCTTGAAAGAGACGTATTACAGCAGAGGTAATGACTCAGTCAACAGTAAATGGATTTATGCATGCTTGGGATTTAAAGTTATATAAAAAAATGATTTTATATATATATATATATATATATATATATATATATATATATATATATATAAACATGTGGCAGACTCAAAGAACCACTTGGTCTTTTTTCTGCTGTATATGTAGGTATTTTGAACTTAAATGGTAATCATACAAACCAAACAGGGTAAACATGCTATTGTGATCTTAATGTCCTCCATCCCTCTCAGTCTACTCTATGTGCGTCACTCCTTCTACTATGATCTGTTTCCTTGATTGTCATATGACACTAGAAACAACATTACATGTGAGACATTTTATTTAATTAACCACTTCATTCCCCAGTTCTCACTACATCCCTGTATGTAGTGTTACTAAACTCACAACAGTAAAATCAGTGTGTATATGCAATAAAGCATGCTTGTGATACTCACTGTGGAACCTAAGGGGTTAATACTCTGCATTGTGTAAAAAGATTGTCTTCACTGTTCCTCCCCTTCTTCCACAGTCCCCAATCTATCTCCTGATAGTATAGAGGCTAGGGGACAAGCTGCACATGCTCTGTTCGGTGTGTATTGCTAGAGTGTTTTTCCTTGAGGGAGTGCATGTGATCAGCACAGGGCCAATCAGCACTCTCCAGACAGAGAGGGTCAGGGGTCCTGGAGCCTCATAGGACAGTCGGAGCAGAATGAAAGCTCCTCCTACACGCTTTAACCAGACACTGATAGAAGTCACAACTGCTGATGAAAAAAGGTATTTAGCAACTTATATTTACTAAACTAATTGCATTTCCATGTTCTATGTACTGTGGGAGACCAGATATAGTAAATGCAGGGTCATGGGTTTTATTAACACTTTAAGTCCCAGAACATTTTTTTTCATTTTGGCAATGTCTTAGTTTCCCACATGATATCTTTTAAGTTTTGTAGTCTACCCTAACCTATTATATATCTTTTTTTGGGACAGATAAGGCTTTAATTTGGTAGAAAATTTGGAAACATATTTTTATTTACTTTATTTTATTGGAAATAATAAATTAGAACAAAAAAAGCATTTTCCTGTAATGTTTTCCAACACAATGTATATGTAATTTGTATAACCCGATATAATTACCCTAAGATATTATTAAAGCGGTTCTGCACACATTTCATTTAGTAAATCTCTTTGCCCTCCAAATCAGGCAAAGAGTACTAAATGAAATGTGTTTTTTTTTTTTTTTTTTCACTTACCTTGATAATCGCCGACTTCCTGTCCTCTGTCTCTGCGGCGGTGGGCGGGGTCTGTGCGGGGATCCTCGTCACGCCGCACTGTCTCCTGGGATCTGGTGTCATTGATCCCAGGAGTCTGTGCGGGCATCTCCCGAAATCTCGCGAGATTTCAGCCACATCTTCCGAAATCTCGCGAGATGTCGGCCACATCTTCCGAAATCTCGCGAGATGTCGGCCACATCTTCCGAAATCTCGCGAGATGTCGGCAGATGTGCCGACATCTCGCGAGATTTCGGAGAACGTGAGCTGCACTTCGCCGTTACTGCGCACGCGCGAGATCGGCGCAGTAGCGGCGGTGCATGCTGGGCCATCTGGAGTGCCTGTGTGGGTTCAAATGCCCACAGGCAAGATGGCCCCCAGCATTAAAAAATTTCTAGAAATAATAAATCTATTTGAAAGAAGCTGCTGCTGGTTTACATCCAAGGACACGTGAGTACCTAAACTGCATTGCATAAGCCATTGCATTGCAGTAAAAAAACAAAAAACATAAAGACAGTGCAGAACCGCTTTAACAAAGCCTGCTGAATAAAATGATACCACATTTAGTGTTACTTTTGTGTAAGGTAGTGGAATGTAAAGCTCAAAGTGAAAGTACAGTATGCATTCTACTTTAGGAGAGCTTCAAACCCCTTACAGTGCTACATTGTGTGGCATATTGAATATTTTATATGTTTCCTTTTTTTTCTTTTGGGTGGATATCAGAATTAGCTCTCATTGCAACAGTGTAGCAGCAGATTCCTTCTAATATTGATATATTGATGTCTATAATCTGCCAGCAATAGATTGCAATAGCAGGAATCTACAGCTGTAGGGAGAGGGAGAGCACAGCTGTAACAAGTCTGCCTAAAGCTGGCCATACATGATTTATGTTTTTTTTTTTTTTGCTTAACCAGTGTGTTGAATGAGAAAAAAAAATGAGCTGATTCCCCCATACACACACTCGATGTGGATGGAGGGATCCTTTCCATGAGCTATTGTTTTCTGATAGTGGAAAAACGTCCTCGCTTTTAGAATACAATGATCAGTGTTGACAGCAATAGATAGATCAACTTGTGTACAACCAGCCTGCCCATAAATGGATTGAAATTCATCCTGTCCCTTCTGGACTACCTGAATTTCGATCCATGTATGACCAGCTTTAGCCTCTGTACATACAGGAAATGCTGTTACATCACTACACCATAGCTCCCAACTGTCCCTGATTTCGAGGGACTGTCCCTGATTTGGAGCAATGTCCCTCATTCCTCCTCATTTGTCCCTCATTTTGGTCTGATCTATATAATTGTATATAAAATGCACGCGGCTGGTCGACAAGCGCTTAACAAATCTTGTTTTTTGTACAATTCTCCTTTAAGGGGGCGTGGCAAGGGGGTGTGTCCTATGCCTGAATACATTTGCTGATAGGTGTCCCTCATTCCCATCTCAAAAAGTTGGGTGGTATGCTACACTCCCAATGTAAACAGATTGTGGGAGCAGTGTTTACATGTGTTTCTACAGCGCCCTCCTATGGAGTGATCTATAGAAGATTGGAAGCCAGCAGTTCCAACCTGAACCATCGCATCCATAGTAGAAGGAGAAGCCGCTCCGGGTGAGGTTTAGCAGCTTAATGGTCTCCACACATGGGTGCTCATTGCATGGAATCCAGAAAGAAATGCATGCACAACATTACAAGTCCATGCACCATTTATTGTGTAATCTTCGAGAACAAGTGACACAACCAGGACACACACAAGCTGCTTGTCAATGCGTTTCACACAAACGTATGCTTAATCATAACCACCACAGCAGCTGCTGATTTCTGGTGCCATTTTAAAATGTTGCTGGGATAAATAGCTGCTCTCCTGGGGACTCAAGTGATTAAGCACTGTATTAGCAGACTGTCCCTCTGTACATGTTAGTTGCCTGGCTGACCTGTGGATCCTGTGGCCTCAAAACATTCAGAATCACTGACCAGGAACAAGTGTGCAGCAAGTCAAGTGAAATCTCCTAATCTGCGTTCATTTTCCATGTCAGCAACTAAAAATGATTGACTCCTTTGGAACTGCATGATAGACAGCTGCCTACTATAAAAGCAGAAGTCAGCAATGGCAACCATACCAAAGCAAGCTGATTTTGTGAAGCCACAGTAATGAACAATCACAACATTTTTAGGGAAGTAAAGAAATATTTGTTTCCTCATGTCTCTCATGAATTCATTTCTCCAATATGAGCAAGGGAGAAACATTTATTCATCCTCAAAAAGAATATCAATTAGGGATTATTATACTTTTAGAAAATATGTAATTAATATGATCACATGCCCTTGCGTTTTTTTGCCATAAAAATGCAATTTAGGATATTTGGATAGAGCAACCTTAAAGCCCCATACACACGGTCGGATTTTCCGATGGATTCTGTCCTATCAGACAATGTTGTCGGAAATTCCGACCGTGTGTAGGCACCATCGGACAGTTTCCATCGGATTGTCTGACGGACAAAGTCCTATCTCCTGCTGGATAGATTTTTTGACAACAAAGTCCGATCACACCAAATCTGATCGTGTATAGCGAATTCCGACGGACAAAGTGCTACGCATGCTCAGATCACATTACAAGACCAAAGCTATTGGCTACTAGCCTCTACGTAGTCCCGTCGTACGCAACAAACGTCACCACGTTCAGAATGATCAGATTTTCCGACAACTTTGTCCGACCGTGTGTACGCAAAACCAACATCGGACAAAGTATGACGGACATGATCCGACGGACCTGGTCCTCGGATAATCCGCGCGTGTGTATGGGGCTTTAGACAGTTTTTCATAGAAAAATAACTTAGAGTGTCCCAATTGAAATATGTTTGAAATATGTGGTGATCGAATCAGTGACCATTAGGCCCCTTTCACACGGGACGGATCCGTAATGATCCGCCCCGTAAACATCTGCTTGCTCAGCGGGGATCGTTCCGAAATCCCCGCTGAGTCGGCGGATGACAGGGCCGCCCTGTCAGATTTTCGCTCTCTTCTATGGAGGATTGGATGAACACGGACCGTCTGTCCATGATCATCCGATCCGCTCTGCAGACGGATAGAAAAATATGGTTTTCCTCCGTCTGCAGAATCGGACCATAGCGGAGGCGGACGATATCGGGTGTCAGCGGATGCTTATCCACTGACACCCGCTATCCCATAGGGATGCGTGTATGTCCATATTTCATCCGAAAACGGATAGATGAAATACGGACATACGGTCCGCATGTGTGAAAGGGGCCTTATGGAGTTACTGTTAAAAAGACAGGAGATGTTATGCATGTACAAATTAAATACTTTCATCTGTATGGACTGTATGGATTTTGATCTGTATCTGTAAAATATAATTTATATATATATATCTATATATAGATATATATATATATAGTATTTCACAAAAGTGTGTACACCCCTCACATTTTTGTAAATATTTTATTTTATCTTTTCATGTGACAACACTGAAGAAATGACACTTTGCTACAATGTAAAGTAGTGAGTGTACAGCTTGTATAACAGTGTAAATTTGCTGTCCCCTCAAAATAACTCAACACACAGCCATTGATGTCTAAACCGCTGGCAACAAAAGTGAGTACACCCCTAATTGAAAATGTCCACATTGGGCCGAAAGTGTCAATATTTTGTGTGACCATCATTTTTTTCCAGCACTGCCTCAACCCTCTTGGGCATGGAGTTCACCAGAGCTTCACAGGTTGCCCCTGGAGTCCTCTTCCACTCCTCCATAACGACATCACAGAGCTGGTGGATGTTAGAGACCTTGCGCTCCTCCACCATCCATTTGAGGAGGCCCCACAGATGCTCAATAGGGTTTAGGTCTGGAGACATGCTTGCCAGTCCATCACCTTTACCCTCAGCTTCTTTAGCAAGGCAGTGGTCATCTTGGAGGTGTGTTTGGGATCGTTATGTTGCAATACTGCCCTGCAGCCCATTCTCCGAAGGGAGGGGATCATGTTCTGCTTCAGTATGTCACAGTACATGTTGGCATTCATGGTTCCCTCAATGAACTGTAGCTCCCCAGTGCCAGCAGCACTCATGCAGCCCCAGACCATGACACTCCCACCACCATGCTTGACTGTAGGCAAGACACACTTGTCTTTGTACTCCTCACCTGGTTGCTGCCACACACGCTAGACACCATCTGAACCAAATAAGTTTATCTTGGTCTCATCAGACCACAAGGCATGGTTCCAGTAATCCATGTCCTTAGTCTGCTTGTCTTCAGAAAACAGTTTGCAGGCTTTCTTGTGCATCATCTTTAGAAGAGGCTTCCTTCTGGGATGACAGCCATGCAGACCAATTTGATGCAGTGTGCGGCGTATGGTTTGAGCACTGACAGGCTGACCCCCCACCCCTTCAACCCCAGCAGCAATGCTGGCAGCGCTCATATGTCTATTTCCCAAAGACAACTTCTGGATATGACGCTGAGCATGTGCACTCAACTTCTTTGGTGGACCATTGCGAGGCCTGTTCTGAGTGGAGCCTGTCCTGTTACACCACTGTATGGTCTTGGGCACCGTGCTGCAGCTCAGTTTCAGGGCTTCTTATAGCCTAGGCCGTCTTTATGTAGAGCAACAATTCTTTTTTTAAGATCCTTGGAGAGTTCTTTGCCATGAGGTGCTATGTTGAACTTCCAGTGACCAGTATGAGAGAGTGAGAGCAAAAACACAAAATTTAACACACCTGCTCCCCATTCACACCTGAGACCTTGTAACACTAACGAGTCACATGACACCGGGGAGGGAAAATGGCTAATTGGGCCCAATTTGGACATTTTTACTTAGGGGTGTACTCACTTTTTTGCCAGCGGTTAGACATTAATGGCTGTATTTACACTGTTATACAAGCTGTACACTCACTACTTTACATTGTAGCAAAGTGTAATTTCTTCAGTGTTGTCACATGAAAAGATAGAAGAAAATATTTGCAAAAATGTTAGGGGTGTACTCACTTTTGTGAGATACTGTATATACAGTTGTGCTCATAAGTTTACATAGAATTACAGAATTCACAGAATTTACGATTACTTGCCCATTTTACAGAGAATATGAATGATAACACAAAAACATTTCTTTCACTCATGGTTAGTGTTTGGCTGAAGCCATTTATTATCAATCAACTGTGTTTGCTCCTTTTAAATCATAATGACAACAGAAACTACCCAAATGACCCTGATCAAAAGTTTACATACCCTGGTGATTTTAGCCTGGTAAAATGCACACAAGTTGACACAAAGGGGTTTGAATGGCGATTAAAGGTAACCATCCTCACCTGTGATCTGTTTGCTTTTAATTAGTGTGTGTGTATAAAAGGTCAATGAGTTTCTGGACTCCTTACCGACCCTTGCATCTTTCATCCAGAGCTGTACTGATGTTTCTGGATTCTGAGTCATGGGGAAAGAAAAAGAATTGTCAAAGGATCTGCGGGAAAAGGTAGTTGAACTGTATAAAACAGGAAAGGCATATAAAAAGATATCCAAGGAATTGAGAATGCCAATCAGCAGTGTTCAAACTCTAGTTGGTAGACCAACTAAAATTTTGACCACAACTCCCAGGAAATTTGTTCGGGATGCAAAGAAAAACCCACAAATAACTTCAAGTGAAATACAGGACTCTCTGAAAAAACATGTGGTGGGGCTGTTTCAAGATGTACAATAAGGAGGCAATTGAAGAAAGATGGGGGCTGCATCATCGAGTCGCCAGAAGAAAGCCATTACTACACAAATGCCACAAAGTGTCCCACTTACAATACCCCAAACAGCACAGAGACAAGCCTCAAACCTTCTGGCACAAAGTCATTTGGAGTGATGAGACCAAAATTGATCTCTTTGGCCACAACCATAGAAGCTACAAGAGTCAACAAAGCCTATGATGAAAGGTTCACCATTCCTACTGTGAAAGGTGGATCGCTGATGTTTTGGGAATGTGGGAGCTACAAAGGCACAGGAAATTTGGTCAAAATTGATACCAAGATGCAGAGGCGTAACTAGAATCTTCAGAGCCCCGAAGCAAGAAACCATGAAGGGCCCCCACCAGGGGCGTGGCTAGGTCTACAAAAGATCTTGGGCTAGAGCCCATAGCAGTGAAGTAAAGAAAGTCATACGCTTGGGCGGGCATACACATGTATATAATATACATATGTGTGTATGTGTGTGTGTATATACATATATATAAATCGTGCGGATCCCCCCTTACATCAGGGTTCCCAGAGCCCCCCTCATTGCATCAATGTCCCCAGAGAGTCTCCCCTTACATCAGGGTCCCCAGAAATCCTCCCCTTACATCGGGGTCCCCAGAGAGCCCCCCTTACATCAGGGTCCCCAAAGAGCCCCCTTACATCAGGGTCCCCAGAGAGCCCCCCCTTATATCATGGTCCCTAGAGAGCCTTCCCCTTTATATCAGGGTCCCCAGAGAGCCCCTTCCTTAAATCAGGGTCCCCAGAGAGCCTCCCTACTTACATCAGGGTCCCCAAAGAGCCTCCCCCTTAAATCGGAGTACCCAGAGCCCCCTCATTACATCAGGGTCCCCATAGAGCCCCTTCCTTACATCAGGGTCCCCAGAGAGCCCCTTCCTTACATCAGGGTCCCCAGAGAGCCCCCTTTCTTACATCAGGGTCCCCAGAGAGCCTCCCTCTTACATCAGGGTCCCTAGAGCCCCCTCATTACATCAGGGTCCCCAGAGAGCCTCCCTACTTACATCAGGGTCCCCAAAGAGCCTCCCCCTTACATCAGGGTCCCCAGAGCCCCCTCATTACATCAAGAGCCCCTTCCTTACATCAGGGTCCCCAGAGAGCCTTCCCCTTACATCAGGGTCCCCAGAGAGCCTTCCCCTTACATCAGGGTCCCAGAGAGCCTTCCGCTTACATCAGGGTCCCCAGAGAGTCTTCCTTACATCAGGGTCCACAGAGAGCCCCCCTTACATCAGGGTCCCCAGAGAGCCTCCCCCTTACATCAGAGTCCCCAGAGAGCCTTCCCCTTACATCAGGGTCCCCAGAGAGCCTCCCCCTTACATCAGAGTCCCCAGAGAGCCTTCCCCTTACATCAGGGTCCCCAGAGAGCCCTCCCCTTACATCAGGGTCCCCAGAGAGTCTCCCTTACATCAGGGTCCCCAGAGAGCCCCCCTTACATCAGGGTCCCCAGAGAGCCTCCCCCTTACATCAGGGTCCCCAGAGAGCCCCCTTACATCAGGGTCCCCAGAGAGCCCCCTCCTTACATCAGGGTCCCCAGAGAGCCTCCCCCTTACATCAGGGTCCCTAGAGCCCCCTCATTATGTCAGGGTCACCAGAGAGCCCCTTCCTTACATCAGGGTCCCCAGAGAGCCCCCCTTACATCAGGGTCCCCAGAAAGCCCCCATACATCAGGGAGCCCAGAGAGCCCCCCCTATACATCAGGGTCCCCAGTGAGCCCCCCCTTACATCAGGGTCCCTAGAGGGCTCCCCTTACAACAGGGTCCCCTAGAGAGCCCCCCTTTACATCAGGGTCCCCAGAGAGCCCCTCATACATCAGGGTCCCCAGAGAGCCCCCCATACATCAGGGTCCCCAGAGAGACCCCCCTTAAATCAGGGTCCACAGAGGGCCCCCTTACAACAGGGTCCCCTAGAGAGCCCCCTTACATCAGGGTCCCCAGAGAGCCCCCCTTACATCAGGGTCCCCAGAGAGCCCCCCTTACATCAGGGTGCCCAGAGAGCCCCCTCCTTACATCAGGGTTCCCAGAGAGCGTCCCCCTTAGATCAGGGTCCCTAGAGCCCCCTCATTACGTCAGGGGCACCAGAGAGCCCCTTCCTTACATCAGGGTCCCCAGAGAGCCTCCCCCTTACATCAGGGTCCCTAGAGCCCCCTCATTACGTCAGGATCACCAGAGAGCTCCTTCCTTACATCAGGGTCCCCAGAGAGCCCCCCTTACATCAGGGTCCCCAGAAAGCCCCCATACATCAGGGAGCCCAGAGATCCCCCCTATACATCAGGGTCCCCAGAGAGCCCCCCTTACATCGGGGTCCCTAGAGGGCTCCCCTTACAACAGGGTCCCCTAGAGAGCCCCCCTTTACTTCAGGGTCCCCAGAGAGCCCCTCATACATCAGGGTCCCCAGAGAGCCCCTCATACATCAGGGTCCCCAGAGAGCCCCCCATACATCAGGGTCCCCAGAGAGCCCCCCTTAAATCAGGGTCCCCAGAGGGCCCCCCTTACAACAGGGTCCCCTAGAGAGCCCCCTTACATCAGGGTCCCCAGAGAGCCCCCTTACATCAGGGTCCCCAGAGAGCCCCCTCCTTACATCAGGGTCCCCAGAGAGCGTCCCCCTTACATCAGGGTCCCTAGAGCCCCCTCATTACGTCAGGGTCACCAGAGAGCCCCTTCCTTACATCAGGGTCCCCAGAGAGCCCCCCTTACATCAGGGTCCCCAGAAAGCCCCCAGACATCAGGGAGCCCAGAGAGCCCCCCATACATCAGGGTCCCAAGAGAGCCCCCCCTTAAATCAGGGTCCCCAGAGGGCCCCCCTTACAACAGGGTGCCCTAGAGAGCCCCCCTTACATCAGGGTCCCCAGAGAGCCCCCCATACATCAGGGTAACCATAGAGCCCCCCCCCTTACAACAGGGTCCCCAGAAGGCCCCCCTTACATCAGGGTCTCCAGACAGCTGTCCCCCCCTTCCAGAGGTTCCCCTGTGCCTGGCTGTTCTCCGCTGTCTGTGCACCCCCAACCCCCAGCACATCTCTGTACCCCCCACCTGGGAGGAGTTGGGAGGGGGCGATCGGCAGCTCTATGGTGCCCGTGGACCGTGGGATTTCCCCTGGGGCTAGTAGTTCTCCTCCTGAGTGTATACAGTGGAGAGGGGAGGGGGTCATGTATCAGCAACAGTGTACAAGCAGAGCCGACTCACTTATACACTGAAGAGTGAAACTGATTCATGCCCGGGTCAGAGGCCCCTCCCCTCTCCACTGTTTACACTCGGGAGGAGAACTACTAGCCCCAGGGAGATCCTGCAGGCACCGTAGAGCTGCTGATCGCTGCCTCCCACCCCCCCCACTGCATCCCAAACTGACAGCCAGAGATGCAGGGGAGATGCCGGGTCTTGCCCCCCCCCCCCACCAGTGGCAGAACACCAGGGCCCAGTCGCAAGTGCGACTACTGAGACCCCAAGAGTTCTGCCACTGGCAAGATGAATGCACTATGTTATCAAGAAATACTGGAGGAACATTTGCATTCATCAGCCAGAAAGCTGCACATGGGACGTACTTGGACATTCCAATATGACAATGATCCAAAACACAAAGCCAAGTCGACCTCTCATTGGCTACAGCAGAATAAAGTGAAGGTTCTGGAGTGGCCACCTGAGTTTCCTGACCTCAATATCATTGAACCACTCTGGGGAGATCTCAAACGTGCAGTTCATGCAAGACAGCCAAAGAATTTCCAGGAACTGGAGGCTTTTTGCAAAGAGGAATGGGCAGCTTTACCATCTGAGAAGATAAAGAGCCTCATCCACAAATACCACAAAAGACTTCAAGCTGTCATTGATGATAAAGGGGGCAATACACGGTATTAAGAACTGGGGTATGTAAACTTTTGATCAGGGTCATTTGGGTAGTTTCTGTTGTGATTATGATTTAAAAAGAGAAAACAAAGTTGATTGATAATAAAAAGCTTCAGCCAAACACTAACCATGAGTAAAAGAAAAGTTTTTGGGTTATCATTCATATTCTCTAAAAAATGGCCAAGAAATCATAAATTCTGCCAAGGTATGTAAACTTATGAGCACAACTGTATATTTACACACACACGTATATATGTTCACACATACCCAATGTATACACACACACAACGTATACACACACACACACATACACTGCAAAAATCTACACTCAGTATGCAGTAGTAGTATTATTATGCAGCTGATTCAGCCACTGTATTTGCTTCAGATACTAGTGCTAGACTATGACCAATAGCTTATTAAACTAACATTGTATGTTGTATTAAGTTAATGATTAATGAGAGCAAGTAACAAATAATTATGTGTTTTGGATAGCACATGATACACGTACAGGAAATGAAGTATGATATGGTCATGAACCTGCCAGACCTTTTATTAGGGCAATGTCCAAGCCTCAAGTTTGGCTGTGTCAGATAAGGACTTTTTTACCATTTATGCAGTTATTTGAATTAAATGTATTCTATTTCAGTTAAAGTAGAACTATAGGCAAAACATATTTTTTTTAAATAACAAACAAAAAATAAAAACACATTAACACCATCGTATGAAAAATCTAGAAAACCACACAATACAGCTGATTGAAAATACAGTGGGGTAAAAACAGAAAAATGAATTAAACCAAAACATAAACAACTAGTTTAATATTTAAATGTATGTCCCATCCATAGTTAAGACCCAAAAGCATTTCAAAGTGGAGATTATAAATCCAAAATAACTCCCACTCCACAAACTTGTGATGCAGGTCACCTCCCCTACAGGATAAAGTAACCCCTTCATTACAATGGAGGGAGGAAGAAGTCATATCTCCCTTGTGGGTAATCAAAAAGTGTTTTCAAGCTTCGGAAGGGTGGGGAGCAGAAAATCCAGTTCTCCACAAAAATGCTCAACATTCCTTATATGCATTAGGTGGACGATATGGCTCACATATTAGGACATGAGATAACATAAAAAACATTCTTAGCACTACAATTCATACATTGTTCTATAGGGAAAGTCTCCCTCGAAACCAATGACTGAACCTCTCATGCCTTGATAGGTACATTTAAAAGAACCTTTCATGAACTGGTTGTTTTATTTCAATTGGGTCCCCACAACAATGTGATAGTAACCATCCACATGTGGGGGCATTTCTACAGGGAAACTGAAAATTAACAAGAACAAGCAGCATAGTGGCTTAGTGGTTTGGACTTGCAGCCAGTTCTGCTTGGAATGACAGGTTTTCTGTTCTGTTCTCTGAACTGCTCTGTCCCCTCTGACACACCCAGTTACATAATGGGATGTTGCAGACACCTATATGAGCTTAAGTGTTGGAATGCTACCCACAACTATATAGGCATAGAGATCATAAACCCCAGGCTAGTGGATTGTTAAAAAATAAGTAAGTATATTGTCATAAAGGCAAAGTAAAAGGCAGTGTGCCAGCATCAATAACGAAAGACTCTGTTAAATTGCAGTAGAATAACTGATGTGAATACTAGGCTATGATATGGCAGTTAACCTAGTCCACAATACTACTAAACCAAGTTAACCTAATATACACAGCACTGATAAAGGACAGCATAAACAATGACTGGTATAAATGGCAATGAAAAGTCTCATATTTAGTATAGTATAGTAATAGTATTTATCTGCAACAACTGATCAAATAATGTGTCCTGGAGTGCACTCTGTGTATATATGCCTGGAGGTAGGTATATGTAGGTGTTCCTGAGCGGGTTACCCTGGGCGGTGCTTGTATAATACCTGGAACCTAGTTTTCAAACTAAGCCTGCTAATGTTGGGGCCCAGCCTGTACGATGGCACACCTAGTTACCATCCCTGCATGCAGTAATTGACTCCTAGCAGCAGTAATGATTACATATATAGCAGTGGCCCACCAGTCCCATCAGTGTAGTGCATCTTGCACTGGACATTTGTCTGTTTGGCAGTCCCTCTGGCTCTGTACTCAGGAATCCAGTCCTCACAAGACTGTTTTCTCTCAGAGGCTCAGTCCTCAGTCTCTGCACAAACAGTACACAGGTCTCAGCCCCAGCGTCCTCACATGGCTCAGTCCCAGCTCTCACAGATGTGCCACAGACTGCAGGTCTTTTGCTCACATTACCTGGTATACTGAGCTGGCACCCTATCTAACGGGGAAGGTAAGATGAGGCCATTTCCTTCCTGAGTGGTATATTCCTCCCAGCTCTTACAGGATCTCTTTCTTAGTGTAGGACAGGTCTATACTCTCTGACTTCCCACCCTGCAAGCCCCAGACCTCTGCTCGTTGCCTTGGAAAAACTCTGCTCTCCTCTTCCTTACTTACAGAGATCTCTGTGAAGTATAGTTTGCTGCCTCATTGACTGCCCCAGCACCATGCCTCCACAGGAGTATCCTGAGTGGTTGAATCTTCATTCCCTTGCCACTGACATTTACCCCTGCACTGTCCTCAGTGCAGCGGAAGGAGGAAGAAGGGGAGCGGACACAGGAGCACACAGTCCGCTCGTCCAGCCGGAAAAGCACACAGCTACACACATCTAACGCACGTCTGCTATATTGTGTGGGCTAAAAAAAGTATCCCCCATTTTAAGTTTACATGACTGAACATTTTTCTGTCTTGGCTTAGAATCAGCTTCAAAGTTTTCCAGAGATAAAACAGCCTCTATTTTACTGAAAAGTCAGAGGAGTAAAGATACCTGTAGATGATACAGAACTAGAAATACCATATACATTATTTATTCTGAATCCTGCTTAAAATCTTTACTTAACACCAAATTCCATACAAACCCATTTAAATCACAAATGGAACTGAAAACATCAGAAGAGTATGTTGGTGAAAATGAAAGACCACTGGAAAGAAGATACATCTGTACATTAGGCTGTACATAAGATAAGTTAGTTTGTTTGTATCAGTTATTCCAAGTCTGTCTTTTTCCACTGCAGATACGGTTTGCCTTCAGGTGTGATCCCTCCTATTTGTTGTCTTTTTCTTTTGGGCAAACGTGTTTTTCTTCTATGGACTGGCTCAGCTGATGTTTAGAATATATAGTGGAGTTCTCCTAAATGTACCATTTCTGTATCACCTACCGTGTGTTCATCATAGTTCTCTACATCCCGTAAATCTTTAGCATGATTCCATGATAGATGTTTCCAATACATTTGAATCCTGTTGAAAACAATTAAAATGTTCTTGATCAATAAACTTTGACAATGTCTGTTCCTCATATACAATAATAACATTCATCAGATCGAAAGAACAGTTAATAGGGACTGCATTCCATTCCATAACATACCGATCAGAGTATACTTTAGAGGGGATAGATTCACAGATGTACTTGTTAAGACTCATAAATAGGGATGGGCTGAACGACCCCCTGTTCGGTTCACACCAGAACTATTGAACATCAGGAAAGTTCAGAACCGAGTGTATAGAAGCTGCTGCAGCAATAATTGTATTTATGAAGCCCAAAAAATACAATTTTCCCTGCAAGCTTTCTTTATTTTGTAAGCAACGGCTCGGGGAGCCAGTCTGTATGATGAGGCCACAATGTAGTGCATTTGGATAAAATTGTTCTTTGGGTGTCAGTGGCGCCTTCACACCGTAACCCTATAGAGGAACCCTTGATAAAAAACAAGAGTTGACCTTGCTGTCAAAAATTGTAATGATGTGCACCTGTCAAAAAGGTGTGGAAAACATTTTTTGGGTGTCAGTGGCATCTTCACACCGTAACCCTATAGAGGTACTGTTCATAAAAGCAAGAATTGGCCTTGCTGTCAAAAATTGCAATGATATGCACCTGCCAAACAGATGTGGGAAAATTGGTCTTTGGGTGTCGGTGGCGCCTTCACACCATAATCCTATAGAGGTACTCTTGATGAAAGCAAGAATTGGCCTTGCTGTTAAAAACTGTAATGACATGCACCTGTCAAACAGGTTCAGAAAAATTGGTCTTTGGGTGTTAATTGTGCCCATGAAACCTACACCAAAAACATTCTTCCAGATGAAATCAACATTCACAACACTAGGCAGCCTAGAGGTCCTGCAGAGATTCCACATTCCAAAAACACTTAATTGGCAACATAAGCATCAGGGGCTTCATAGCTGCTGGTAATCCAGGACTGATTCATTTTGATAAAAGTCAGACGGTCCACGGAGTCTGTGGACAGACTCGTTCTATGATCAGTAACGAAACCTCCAGCAGTACTGAATGCCCATTCGGAAAGCACGCTGGATGCAGGGCAGTCCAGCAGCTCAATAGCATACTGGGCAAGTTCTGGCCAGTGGTCTATTCTTATGACCCAGTAAGCCAGTGGGTTGTTGACTGGAAAGCTCTCCTTCTCTATTTTTGCCCATTGATAATCATCCACCATGTGATGCAGACGCTGCCGATGTGATCTGACAGCCCTGGGTGGCGAGGACTAAAAAAATTCAGAAATGCATCATTTAGGCGGCTGCCATTGTCCACCACTCCTCTCTTGACCAACAGAAGCCTCAAAACTACATTTTCCACGACACTGTAACCTACCAGTCGGAAAAAGCATTTGATTAACTAATCTTTAAGGTGTCCTCAAGAGATTTCACTCTCTGTGGGGAGTTATAACGGTGGTCAAGGAGGTCAAGGGGAATTGCCAAACAATAGTGATCCTTTTCCTTTATGACATGTATTTTTGGGTCCTTTTGCAGGCTTTGAATTATGAAGGAGTTCATGCACTGCAAATTTGAGAAGGCATGAGAAGCAGACTCGGGGTCACTGAGGATTATAGTATCTGTAATTGCCTCCTCCCAGCCACTTACTACTCCCAAGGGTTCTGCAGATGGAAACCATCTCTTACTGTTTGACGTATGTCTTCCTCTGCTTCAATGCCTCCGAAACTGCCAGAATCCACCTCCTCCTTCTCCTCCTCCTCTCTCTCCTTCTGTGTGTTCTGTGGCATAGCAACAATGGTGTCTGCATAAAGTGGGCCTTGAGAGGAAAAGCAGTCCTCCTCTTTGTTATGCTGCTCTTCTTTGAGTGCCCTGTCCATAATTGCCATGCAGAGTCTACTCCAGCAGGATCACAAAAGGAATTGTGTCACTAATAGGGATGGGCCACGTTCGAATCGAGCACCGGGCGTTTGCCGCTCGGCGAGCCCAGAACTATTTGGGCCGTTCGCATCACATTCGTGTGATGCGAGCGGCCCGCAATGCATTGCGCCAGGCGCAGTGCATTGCTGGCTGATGATTGGCCAAGCATGCACTGTGACCCCATATGCTTGGCCAATCACAGCGCCGGCAGCGAGGAGAGCAATAATTGGCTACAGGCAGGACGCCTGTAGCCAATTATAGCTCAGGGGCTTTAGTACACGCCCCACTGTATAAGAGGCCGCGGCGGCGGCGGCCTCGCATATTATGTTTCAGTGTCAGCATGTCAGTGTGTTGCTGACTGCTGACAAAATATGCTCTATTTCTGGGGATTTGTGTGTGCGTGCTGTTAGAACAGCATTGCAGTATCACATCTGGGGGGTGTCTATAGGTGGCCTGTGAAGGGGGGCAGGTTTCCTGTGCTTAGAACTTTCCCTGCAAAAAGTGTCATTTTTGCAGGAAAAAAGCTATTAAAAGCACTCGCGGCTAATGAATTGATGTCTCCTGTAACACAGAGAACTGTCATTCATTGATAAAAAACAAAAAAAAAAAAGCGTGGGGGTCCCCCCAAATTCAATAACCAGGCCCTTCAGGTCTGGGATGGATATTAAGGGGAACCCCAGCCAAAAAAAAAAATGGCGTAGGGTCCCTCTCAAAATCCATACCAGACCCTTGAGGTCTGGGATGGATTTTAAGGGGAACCCTAGCCAAAAAAAATGGCATGGGGTCCCCCTCAAAATCCATACCAGACCCTTATCCGAGCACGCAACCTGGCAGGTCACAGGAAAAGAGGGGGGACGAGAGCGCCCCCCTCCCGCCTGAACCGTACCAGGCCACATGCCCTCAACATTGGGAGGATGCTTTGGGGGTCTAAGACCCCCAAAGCACCTTGTCCCCATGTTGATGAGGACAAGGGCCTCTTCCCCACAACCCTGGCCATTGGTTGTGGGGGTCTGCGGGCGGGGGGCTTATCGGAATCTGGAAGCCCCCTTTAACAAGGGGACCCCCAGATCCCGCCCCCCCTGTGTGAAATGGTAAGGGGGTACAAAAGTACCCCTACCATTTAACCAAAAAAGTGTCAAAAATTGTAAAAATTACAGGAGACGATCTTTGACAATTCCTTTATTGAAATCTTCTTTCTTCATCCTTCGGTTTCTTCATCTTCTCCTTCCGTCATCTTCTTCCATCTTCTTCTTCCATTTTCTTCTTCCTCCGATCCGCTTCTTCTTGCGCTGGTCTTCTCGTCCTTCTCGTCTGGCATCTTCTTCCATGGCGTCGGCGTCGGTGTCTCTTCTTGGGCCGCTCCTCGCAATGGGAGGCTCCCGCTGTGTGAGGCTTCGCTGCGTCTGACAGGTCTTTTATAATGGAGGGCACCTGGTGACCCCGCCCCCTCTGACGCACGGGGACGTCATGGGGAATTCCCTATGGCTTTCCCCATGACGTCAGAGGGGGGCGGGTCACTAGGTGCCCTCCGTTATAAAAGACCTGTCAGACGGAGCGGAGCCTCACACAGCGGGAGCCTCCCATTGCGAGGAGCGGCCCGACAGAAGAACAGATGCCGACGCCATGGAAGAAGATGCCGGATGAGAAGGACGAGAAGACCAGCGCAAGAAGAAGCGGATCGGAGGAAGAAGAAAATGGAAGAAGAAGATGGAAGAAGATGACGGAAGGAGAAGATGAAGAAACCCGAAGGATGAAGAAAGAAGATTTTAATAAAGGAATTGTCAAAGACCGTCTCCTGTCATTTTTACAATTTTTGACACTTTTTTGGTGAAATGGTAGGGGTACATTTGTACCCCCTTACCATTTCACACAGGGGGGGTGGCGGGATCTGGGGGTCCCCTTGTTAAAGGGGGCTTCCAGATTCCGATAAGCCCCCCGCCCGCAGACCCCCACAACCAATGGCCAGGGTTGTGGGGAAGAGGCCCTTGTCCTCATCAACATGGGGACAATATGCTTTGGGGGTCCCCCCAATGTTGAGGGCATGTGGCCTGGTACGGTTCAGGCGGGAGGGGGGGCCGCTCTCGTCCCCCCCTCTTTTCCTGCGGTCTGCCAGGTTGCGTGCTCGGATAAGGGTCTGGTATGGATTTTGAGGGGGACCCCACGCCATTTTTTTTTGGCTAGGGTTCCCCTTAAAATCCATCCCAGACCTCAAGGGTCTGGTATGGATTTTGAGGGGGACCCTACGCCATTTTTTTTTTTTGGCTGGGGTTCCCCTTAATATCCATCCCAGACCTGAAGGGCCTGGTTATTGAATTTGGGGGGACCCCCACGCTTTTTTTTTTTCATTTTTTTTATTTTTATCAATGACTTTTTTTCTATGGATGACTTTCAATGAATGA
This sequence comes from Lithobates sylvaticus, assembly GCA_028564925.1. Taxonomy (NCBI): domain Eukaryota; kingdom Metazoa; phylum Chordata; class Amphibia; order Anura; family Ranidae; genus Lithobates; species Lithobates sylvaticus. The sequence goes on along the minus strand of CM053030.1, from coordinate 100,380,544 downwards.
CTGTTCTCTGTATTACGGGAGCCGTCAATTCACATTAGCCGCGAGTGATTTTAAATAAAATTTAAATTTTTTTACTGGCAAAAATTACACTTTTTGCAGAGACCGTTCTAAACACGGAAAAACATGCGCCCCTTTACATGCATACTATAGACACCCCCCAGGTACGAAATTTAAAGGAATATTACACTTTTATTGTTTCAATTTAAGCATTATTAAAATCACTGCTCCTGAAAAAACGGCCGTTTTAAAAAAAAAAAAAAATGCATTGATACATGTCCCCTGGGGCAGGACCCAGGTCCCCAAACACTTTTTATGACATTAACATGCATATTAGCCTTTAAAATTAGCACTTTTCATTTCGAACGTTCGCATCCATTAAAACTAATAGGGTTCTAAAGCTTGCACGGACTTTAGGTCCGTTCGCGGGTTCTGGTGCGAGCCGAACGGGGGGGTGTTTGGCTCATCCCTAGTCAGCACACATAGGAGCTAGTGTGTGTGTGTGTCAGCAACCATAGGAGCTAGTGTGTGTGTGTGTGTCCGCACACATAGGAGCTAGTGTGTGTGTGTCAGCACACATAGGAGCTAGTGTGTGTGTGTGTGTCAGCACACATAGGAGCTAGTGTGTGTGTCAGCACACATAGGAGCTAGTGTGTGTGTGTCAGCACACATAGGAGCTAGTGTGTGTGTGTGTGTGTCAGCACACATAGGAGCTAGTGTGTGTGTGTCAGGACACATAGGAGCTAGTGTGTGTGTGTCAGCACACATAGGAGCTAGTGTGTGTGTGTGTGTCAGCACACATAGGAGCTAGTATGTGTGTGTCAGCACACATAGGAGCTCGTGTGTGTGTGTGTGTGTCAGCACACATAGGAGCTAGTGTGTGTGTGTCAGCACACATAGGAGCTAGTGTGTGTGTGTGTGTGTGTCAGCCCAGTTCTTGTCATCTAAGGCAGCCTCTATCTGCCATAATGTCCTGTTGCTGTCATCTAAGGCATCCATCTGCAGGAGTTAGTGTGTGTGCTGTGTGACTCCAGCACAATATACAGTACCCACTACAATGCCTGGAAGACCGCCAAGGAGAGGCAGACAGTCCCGAGGCAAGAACACAGGGCAAGCTGGCTCGGTTTCTAGAGACAACAGTGCTGGTCGTGGACGTGGTCGTGCATCGTCATCAGCACGTGGCCATGGGACACGCTTGTCCTTGTTTTCGGCAGCTGGACATGTTGAGCCGCATCATGCCGAAGGCTTGGTAGAATGGATGACCAAGCCCTCCTCATCCTCTCTCACCCAGGCTCAGGGTACTGGCAGAGCAGCTGCCAACGCGTACTCAATGGCATCATCAGGCACCCCTTCCCTAGACCCACCATGTCCTCCTGAGGAGTCCCCCGAACTGTTTGAGCACAGTGTTGGGTACATGCTCCAGGAGGATGCCCAACGTTTTGAAGGCTCGGATGATGATACCCAGCTTGAGGAAGGCAGTAGTGTGCGCACAGAGAGAGGGGATGCTGAAGGACAGCAATCTGGCAGTCATGTTCCACCAGCTGCAGCTTACTGCCAGGTTTGCTCCAGTGGTGAAGAGGGAGGGGATGATGAGGTCACTGACTCCACGTGGGTGCCTGAAGGGAGAGAGGAGGAGGAGGAGGAGGAGGCGGCGGCACATGTCCAACGAGGCAGGATGCCCTCCGGAGGCCAGCTAGAGGCCAGCACACCAACTGAATCACATCGCAGAGCTCCGCCTGTGCAGGGCGCTGCCTCTGCACGTTATCACAAAAGTTCTTTGGTGTGGGCCTTTTTTGAGACGAGTACATCAGATTGCACCGCTGCTATTTGCAATATTTGTCTCAAGCGTATCTCGCGTGGCCAAAACATCAGCCGCTTGGACACCACAAGCATGACCAGACATATGTCGACCTGCCATGCAGCTCGTTGGCAAGCGCACATTAAAGACCCACACCAAAGAACAAAGCGGACCTCTCCGTGCTCCTCATCAGCTGGGATCTCCAACCCCACTATATCTTCAGTCCTCTCTGAAAGCTGCTCTGAGAGGACTGAAGGTGTAGAATTAGGTGTGTCACAACCAAGTACTTGCAGTACACCGACGTCCGATTCTACCAGGCAAATTTCCCTGCCCCAGCTGCTGGACCGTCGAAAGAAGTTTACTCCCAGCCATCCACATGCCCATCGGTTGAATGCTAGCTTGGCTAAATTGCTAGCACTTCAACTGCTGCCTTTTCAGTTGGTAGACTCGACCCCCTTCCGTGAGTTTGTTCAATGTGCGGTTCCTCAGTGGCAGGTTCCCAAACGCCACTTTTTCTCACGGAAGGCGATTCCGGCTCTCAACCGGCATGTGGAAGGCAATGTCCATGCCTCGCTGGACAGGGCGGTCAGCGGTAAGGTGCATATTACCGCTGACTCATGGTCCAGCAGGCATGGACAGGGACGTTATCTGTCTTTCACGCCCCATTGGGTCACTCTATTGGCAGCTGGGAGGGATGCAGGACAAGGTGCAGTAGTGTTGGAGGTTGTTCCGCCACCACGCCTCCAAAATGCTACTACTGGTTGTGACACACCTCTCTCCTCCACCCCCTCCTCTTCTTCTTCCTCCATGGCCTCTTCGAGTGCTCTGTCCTCGGAACCAGCGGTGCTCTGTAGGCGTACAATGGGCTACGCGAGTACGCAGGCAAAAAGATGCCATGCCGTGCTTGCGCTGGTGTGTTTGGGGTACAGGAGCCACACTGGGGCAGAGGTTCTGGCAGCTCTGCAGGGGCAGGCCAAGAGGTGGTTGACGCCACACCAGCTTAAGCCAGGAATGGTGGTTTCTGACAATGGCACCAACCTCCTCTCCTCCCTGCGACAGGGGCAGCTCACCCATGTGCCCTGTATGGCTCATGTCCTCAACCTGGTGGTGCAGCGGTTCATGGGCAGGTACCCAGGCTTACAGGATGTCCTGAGGCAGGCCAGGAAAGTCTGTGTGCATTTCCGCCGATCGTATAATGCCAGTGCTCGGCTGGCTGAGCTGCAAAAGGAGTTGAACCTGCCCAAGAACCACCTAATATGTGACATGCCCACCAGGTGGAACTCAACGTTGGCCATACTGCAGCGACTGCACACGCAGCAGAGGGCCATCAATGAGTATCTTTGCGACTACGGCACCAGGACAGGGTCAGGGGAGCTTGGATTTTTTTCCCCACGCCAGTGGAGCATGATCAGGGATGCATGCACTGTCCTGTCACCATTTGAGGAGGCCACGAGGATGGTGAGCAGTGACAGTGCATGCATCAGTGACACTGTACCTCTTGTCCACCTGTTGGAGCATATGCTGTGTGGGATAATGGACAGGGCACTGGAGGCAGAACAGAGGCAGGAAGAGTAGGACTTCCTTGCCTCTCAAGGCCCCCTTTATCCAGACAGTGTTCCTTCTGTCCCACCCATCACACAGGATGAGGAGGAGGAGGAGGATTGTGTGAGCATGGAGGTGGAGCCTGGCACTCAGCATCAGCAGCAGCAGTCTTTTAGGGATGATGTACAGTCCCAACAAACCAGTGGACTTGTACGTGACTGGGAGGAGGTGGCTGGCGATCATGTCCTCCTCAGTGACCCAGAAGACTCCGTACCGAATGCCTCAGCTAACCTACGTTGCATGGCCTCCCTGATCCTGCAAAGCCTGCAGAAGGATCCTCGTATTCTTCGGATCAAGGAGAGGGACCATTACTGGCTGGCCACTCTCCTTGATCCACGGTACAAGGGTAAGGTTGCGGACCTTATCTTGCCGTCGCAGAGGGAGCAGAGGATGAGACATCTCAGGGAGGCCTTGCAGAAAGGTCTGTGCAACGCGTTTCCAGAAACTGGGAGGTTACAAACTCCTGGTCCTGGACGACGAGTTGCTGAGGCTTCGGTCAGTAGCAGAAGGAGCGGTGAGGAAGGTGGACGTCTGACCGATGCGTTCAGACAATTTTTTATTCCGCAGCCCCAAGGTATGATCGGTTCCAGCAACCATCTCCAGCGTCTGATATACATGGTGCAGGAATACCTAGGGGCAAGGTCAGACTTGGACACCTTTCCCACCAAAAATCCTCTGGCTTACTGGATCTTGAGGATGGATCACTGGCCAGAGCTTGCACAGTATGCAATTGAGCTACTGGCCTGTCCTGCATCCAGTGTTCTTTCCGAACGCACATTCAGTGCTGCTGGAGGATTTGTCCCCGATCACAGGGTGCGCCTGTCCACCGACTCGGTTGGTCGACTGACCTTCATAAAGATGAATCAGTCTTGGATCACCACCAGCTACCAGGCACCTGAAGCGGATATAACTGAATAATTTATAATGTCACATCCCTTCAAGACTGCCTATGCTGATGCTGAGTGACTGTCCTGTTATGTTCACTGACTATCCTCTTCCTCCTCCTCAATGATCCATTCCTTGATAGCTTGGAAGAACATTTTTGTTTCTGGGTGCCACCACACCAGTGCCTAAGGCACAATTTTTCAGCCCCTGTATAACAGGGGCGTGTAATTACAATTTTTTAAGCAATGCTTTGCAACAGGTCTGACTGCTGTGCTCCAAGTACAGTATCTGTGAGGGGTTGCAGTGTTGTGGCACCAGCACAGTTGCCTAAGGCACAATTTTTCAGCCCCTGTTTAACAGGGGCGTGTAATTACAATTTTTTAAGCAATGCTTCGCAACAGGTCTGACTGCTGTGCTACAAGTACAGTATCTGTGAGGGGTTGCAGTGTTGTGGCACCAGTGCCTAAGGCACAATTTTTCAGCCCCTGTTTAACAGGGGCGTGTAATTACAATTTTTTAAGCAATGCTTCGCAACAGGTCTGACTGCTGTGCTCCAAGTACAGTATCTGTGAGGGGTTGCAGTGTTGTGGCACCAGTGCCTAAGGCACAATTTTTCTGCCCCTGTTTAACAGGGGCGTGTAATTACAATTTTTTAAGCAATGCTTCGCAACAGGTCTGACTGCTGTGCTCCAAGTACAGTATCTATGAGGGGTTGCAGTGTTGTGGCACCAGCACCAGTGCCTAAGGCACAATTTTTCAGCCCCTGTTTAACAGGGGGTGTAATTACAAATCTTGATCTAATAGTTCACAGCAGGGCCCATTCCTGCACCCACCAAGAGTAACTGTGAGGGCTTACAGTCTTGTGGCAACACCGTCCACCACCACCACCAAAGGCCCAATTTTTCTGCCCTGTTCAACAGGTGCATGCAATTACAAATCTTGATCTAATAATTCACAGCAGGGCCCATTCCTGCGCCCACCAAGAGTAACTCTGAGGGCTTACAGTCTTGTGGCAACACCGTCCACCACCACCAAAGGCCCAATTTTTCTGCCCTGTTCAACAGGTGCATGCAATTACAAATCTTGATCTAATAATTCACAGCAGGGCCCATTCCTGCGCCCACCAAGAGTAACTGTGAGGGCTTACAGTCTTGTGGCAACACCGTCCACCACCACCACCACCAAAGGCCCAATTGTTCTGCCCTGTTCAACAGGTGCATGCAATTACAAATCTTGATCTAATAATTCACAGCAGGGCCAATTCCTGTGCCCACCAAGAGTAACTGTGAGGGCTTACAGTGTTGTGGCTACACCAACATCTAATGGGGCAAATTTCTGCAGAGTATATACGGCAGGCCCCTACTTTCAAACATCCAACTTAGAAACGACTCCTACTTGCAAACGGAAGGAGAAAACAGGAAGTGAGAGGAAATCTACACCTAGGAAGGGAAATTACATCCTGTTACATATAATTTGGGAAAAAGGTATCTCCTCTCTACTGATGCTTTATCACCAATCCTTGTTTCAATTAAAACCCCACTTTTCCAAAAACATTTGTCATTGGGACGGAAAGTGAGGTAAAATGTTCTGAACAGATGTGCAAAGACAGCAAATGTTACAGGGGTGATAACCCCTCCCTATGTTCTCCAAAAAGCTTAAAAATAGTTTTTTTTTGGATGGAGCTACAATTAAAAATGTACCTGTTCAGATTCTACTTAAGAACAAACCTACAGTCCCTGTGTTGTTTGCACCGCCTATATACTGCTTTTCAGAGTATATAGGGTTGTAGGTATAGGGTTTTATTTTGGGTGCGGGGTCCCCCTTAATGTCCATACAAGACCCAAAGGGGCTGGGGTGGGGGGGGGGGTAGCCATGCCATTTTTCTCAAGGATTATAGCCATATGGCCAGGACAAGACATGACATTAAAGCCGCAAGTGGTTTTAAATGGCTTCTTTTTTTCCTTTACAAATGTCATTTTGTGCAGGGATAGTTCTAAACATGGGAAACACATGCCACTTCACAGGCATACTTTAGACACCCCCCAGGTACCATATTTAAAGGAATATTTCACTTTTTTTTTTTCCCTTTATGCATCATTAACCACTTCAATACCCGCCCATAGTCATATGACGCCCACAAGGTGGATCTACCATCCTGGGTGGGCGTCATATGACGTCCTCGGGTTCCCGGCCGCCTGGGGGGCGCGCGCGCGCCGCCGGCGGCGCGCGCGCGCGCCCGCGGCATCGCTCGGGACCCGGTGCGAGTGCCCGGCGGCCGCGATGTCCGCCGGGCACCCGCGATTGCCCGTTAAAACAACGGGACCGGGCGGGACCGTGGAGCTGTGTGTGTAAACACAAAGCTCCACGTCCTGTCAGCGGGGAGGAGACCGATCATGTGATCCCAGTACAGAGGATCACATGATCGGTCTCCTCCCCTTAAGTCCCCTCCCCCTACAGTTAGAATCACTCCTATTAGGGACACACATTAACCCCTCCAGCGCCCTCTAGTGTTAACCCCTTCCCTGACAGTCACATTTACACAGTAATCATTGCAATTTTATAGCAACGATCGCTGTGTAAATGTGAATGGTTCCAAAAATGTGTCAAAAGTGTCCGAAGTGTCCGCCGCAATGTCGCAGTCACGAAAAAAAAAAATCGCAAATCGCCGCCATTACTAGTAAAAAAAAAAAAAATAATAAATTCAATAAATCTATCCCCTATTTTGTAGACGCTATAACTTTTGCGCAAACCGATCAATATACGCTTATTGCGATTTTTTTTACCAAAAATATGTAGAAGAATACGTATCGGCCTAAACTGAGGAAAAAAATTGTTTTTTTTTTTTTTTAAAAAATGGGATATTTATTATAGCAAAAAGTAAAAAATATTGTGTTTTTTTTCAAAATTGTCGCTCTTCTTTTGTTTATAGCGCAAAAAATAAAAACCGCAGGGGCGATCAAATACCACCAAAAGAAAGCTCTATTTGTGGGAAAAAAAAGGACGTCAATTTTGTTTGGGTGTAACGTCGCACGACCGCGCAATTGTTAGTTAAAGCGACGCAGTGCCGAATCGCAAAAAGTGCTCTGGTAAGGAAGGGTGTTTAAAAGCCCTGTATTGAAGCGGTTAAAATGACTGCTCCAGAAAAAACATTAGTTTTTAAAAGTTCTTTTTGCATTGATATATGTCCCCTGGGGCAGAACCCGGGTCCCCAAACCTGTTTTATGACATTAACATGCATATTGGCCGTTATAATTAGCACTTTTGATTTCGAACGTTCGCGTCCATGGTAACGAATAGGGTTCGAAAATTCGCACAAACTTTCGGTCCGTTCGAAGGTTCTGGTGCGAACCGAACCCGGGGGTGTTCGGCTCATCCCTAGTCACTAATGCATGCATTGTCACGGCTCACCAACTTTGTGGCCTCCTCAAATGGTGACAGTACAATGCATGCATCCTTTATGAGCAGCCATTGGCGTGGGGAAAAAATGCAGAGCCGGTCTGAGCCTGTCTTTGTGCCATACTCACACAGGTACTCGTGTGCATGTGCAGCCGTTGAAGCATTGCCAAAGTTGAGTTCCACCTGGAGGGCATGTCACAAATCAGGTGGTTTACGGGCAGGTGGAATTCCTGCTGAATTTCAGCCAACTGAGCACTGGCTGTGTATGACCGCCTAAAATGGCTACACACTCTTCTGGCATGCTTTAGTAGATTTTCCATCCCTGGGTACCTAGACAGGGAAAAATCACAGGGAAAATTGACATATGTGTCATGCCTGGTACATGTCCTCAATTTGGTCTGTCTAAGGGTGGACATGAGGTTTGTGCCATTATCACACACCACCATTCCTGGCTCCAGCTCGCATGGCATGAACCATCCCTGCAGAGCTGCAAGAATTTCTGCTCTAGTGTGGTTCCTGTCCCCTAGACACACCAGCTAAAGCACATGGCACCTTTTAGCCTGACTCATTGAATAGCCCTTTGAACGCTTAGGGGGGAACTTGAGGTTCATAGGACAACTCAGCAGAGGAGGGCATGGAGAAGGAGGAGGGGGTAGAGCTGACGAATTTGGCATTATCACCAGCTGTATGGAGACATGGGCTCACAAAAAACTGAAGCACTGAGCCCTGTTCTGCATCCTTCCTAGTTGCAAGCAGAGTTACCCCGTGTGCTGTGAATGAAATATATTGTTCCTGCTTGCTAAACCATGTGTCAGCAGTAACGATGCCACAATATTGCCTTCAACGTGATGCTAGAGAGATGGAATGGCCCCCTTAAAGTGCCATGGGAATGTCTGTCTCTCCTTGCTGTCCTCCCAGACATGATGGGGGGAGTGGGGTGTGCTCATTAACCCCTTCAATACCCGCCCATAGTCATATGACGCCCACAAGGTGGATCTCCCATCCTGGGTGGGCGTCATATGACGTCCTCCCATTCCCAGCCGCCTAGGGGGGCGCGCGCCCGCGGCGTCGATCGGGACCCGGTGCAGGTGCCGGCGGTCTCGATGTCCGCCAGGCACTCGCGATTGCCCGTTAAAACAACGGGACCGTGCGGGACCGTGGAGCTGTGTGTGTAAACACACAGCTCCATGTCCTGTCAGCGAGCAGGAGACCGATCATGTGATCCCAGTACGGAGGAACACATGATCGGTCTCCTCCCCTTGAGTCCCCTCCTCCCCTTGAATCACTCCTATTAGGGAACACATTAACCCCTGCAGCGCCCCCTAGTGTTAACCCCTTCCCTGCCAGTCACATTTACACAGTAATCAATGCAATTTTATAGCAACGATCGCTGTGTAAATGTGAATGGTCCCAAAAATGTGTCAAAAGTGTCCGAAGTGTCCGCCGCAATGTCGCAGTCACGAAAAAAAAATCGCAGATCGCCGCCATTACTAGTAAAAAAAAAATGCAATAAATCTATCCCCTATTTTGTAGACGCTATAACTTTTGCACAAACCGATCAATATACGCTTATTGCGATTTTTTTTACCAAAAATATGTAGAAGAATACTTATCGGCCTAAACTGAGTAAAAAAATAGTTTTTTTTTAAAAAATGGGATATTTATTATAGCAAAAAGTAAAAAATATTGTGTTTTTTTTCAAAATTGTCGCTATTCTTTTGTTTATAGCGCAAAAAATAAAAACCGCAGGGGCGATCAAATACCACCAAAAGAAAGCTCTATTTGTGGGAAAAAAAGGACGTAAATTTGGTTTGGGAGTAACGTCGCACGACCGCGCAATTGTCAGTTAAAGCGACGCAGTGCCAAATCGCAAAAAGTGCTCTGGTAAGGAAGGGTGAAAAATGGCCCGGTGCTGAAGCGGTTAACAAAATGAAATAAAGATGTGTAAATGTGTACGTGGATGCACTTTAATCAATAGAAAGTGGTGTTTGGTGCACTTTAATTTGAGTATTCACGACACAGACACAATATAATATACTGCAATATACTGCGTCAAACATGCAGTAACGCACAGAACTATATGGTATTAAACTTGCAGTAATGCAATGAAATATATGGCGTTAAACTTACAGTAACGCAATGAAATATACGGCGCTAAACTTGCAGTAACGCACAGAACTGTATGACGTTAAACTTGCAGTAATGCACAGAACTATACAGCGTTAAACTTGCAGTAATGCACAGAACTAAATGGCGTTAACCTTGCAGTAACACACAGAAGTATACAGCATTAAACTTGCAGTAATGCACAGCACTATATGGCGTTAAACTTGCAGTAGCGCAATGAAATATATGGCATTAAACTTGTAGTAATGAGCCTATTTAAACAGAGAGTCTGCCTAGTGTCAGTGCTGGATTGTCTTCAGCTTTTCCCTGAGTTCCCGTTTGATGCTTTGCCTGATTGACCTTGTTCCTGAAAACCCAGCTTCCTCTGACCATTCTCTTGGATCCTCCCTGCCTGCTTGTCTGCCTCTCCTTCCTATACTGACCTTGACTTAGACTTATGACTACGGCTCTGCCTTCGTGTACCCCGCTGCCAACCTCTGCCTGTCCCTGACTACAATCATGCCTTCTGATTGTGTACCCCACTGCCAGTCTGTTGCTAACTTCTGCCTGTTCCTGACTCTGCAAGTGATCCTGATCTGGCTTTTGTTGAACAAGTCCGGTGATCAGCCTCTACATCTTCTCAACATAGGTTCCAGTGTTCCTGGACTTCAGTCTTCCACCTGCAGACACCTGCACCAATCCGTTGCCCTAGCAGTTCCCATATCAACCTCCAGGGGTGCTAGGAACGGGACCGTGCAAGAGGCCACCCTTGTCATTTCAGGCTCCGCTGTAAGATACATGACAGTAGTGTTCCCTGGAGACTTCCCACATGTCCAGACTTCCTCCTGTCATGGTCCCAGAGGTCCAGGACGTTTTTATATAGGCAGAAAATAAGGATAATATGCGACTGTTCTAAATTATGTGGCATGTTCACCAATGCCAAGAGCCAGGCGGACAAGATGGGTGAACTAGAGATACTATTGTACAAGGAGGATTTTGTGTGAATTTCAGAGACCTGGTTTAACAGCTCTCATGATTGGCTGGCAAACATTCAAGGGTATACCCTTTATCGCAAGTATATAGAGGGTAACAAAAGGGGGAGGGGTATGCCTATATATCAAGAATAATGTACAAGTGAATGTGAGAGATGACATCACTAAGGGAGCTAGGGAGGAGGTGGAGCCCTTATGGGTAGAGCTCCAAAGGGATGAAGCTAAGGGGAAAATAATACTGGGAGTAAGCTATAGACCCCCTGACCTGAGGGAGGAAGGGGAGACAGATCTCCTATCACAATTTGGATTAGCAGAAAGGATGGGAAGTGTTATCATAATGGGGGATTTTAATTATCCAGATATAGACTGGGCGGAGGGAACCGTGCATTCATCTAAGGCTCGCCAGTTCCTAAATGTCTTGCAGGACAATTTTATGGGTCAGATGGTAGATGCACCAACTAGAAATAAAGTGTTACTGGATCTACTGATTACCAACAATACAGACCTGATCACAGATGTGGGTGATTTAGGGAACAGCGATCACAGGTCAATTGGCTTCCGTATAAATCACACAAATAGGAAACATAAATGGAATACAAAGACACTGAATTTCAAAAGAGCCAACTTCCCTAAACTATGAACCTTACTAGAAGGCATAAATTGGGATAAAATCTTAGGAACAAAGAACGCGGAGGAGAGATGGGTTTGCTTTAAGAGCATATTAAATAAGGGCATTAGCCAATGCATCCCATTGGGTAATAAATTTAAAAGAGCAAACAAAAGTCCTGGATGTCTTAACTCTAATGTAAAAATGTATATAAAAGCAAAGGAGAAGGCCTTTAAAAAATACAAGGTTGAGGGATCATCATCAGCATTCAGACTTTATAAAGAATGCAACAAGAAATGTAAGGGTGCAATAAGGACAGCTAAGATAGAACATGAAAGACACATAGCAGAGGAGAGCAAAAAAAATCCCAAGAAATTCTTTAAGTATTAGGGATGGGCCCGGTGTTCGATTCGAACCCATGTTCGAATCGAACATCGGCCGTTCGTCCGCTCGTCAAGTCCAGAACTATGTGGACCGTTCGCATCAAATTCGTGTGATGCGAACGGTCCACAATGCACTGCGCCAGTCGCAGTGCATTGCTGGCTGATGATTGGCCAAGCATGCAATGTGACCCTGCATGCTTGGCCAATCATAGAGCCAGCGGCAAGGAGAGCAATAATTGGCCACAGGCAGGATGCCTGTGGCCAATTATAGCTCAGGGGGTTTAGTACACGCCCCACACTATATAAGGCGTTGGGAACAGTGTCAGTGACAGACTGTAGTGTACGGTGTACACACTATATCTGCTTGTGATTCATTTCTGTGTGGGGAATAGTGTAGGGAAAGAGGAAAAATAGGCAGGGATAGTTTATTCTTCTCAGTGCTGTTCTCAATCTCTACCAATCCAGCCATCTGCAGGAGTTAGTGTGTGTGCGTGCTGTGTGAGTATAGCACAGCAGTAGCACACTAAACCACCTTACCCTGTATCTGCCCTCTGGCCTGTTGTCATCTAAGGCAGCCAGCCAGCCAGCCAGCCAGCCATCTGCAGGAGTTAGTGTGTGTGTGCTCTGTGACTATAACACAGCACACTAAACCACATTACCCTGTATCTGCCCTTCTGGCCTGTTGTCATCTAAGGCAGCCAGCCATCTGCAGGAGTTAGTGTGTGTGTGCTCTGTGACTATACCACAGCACACTAAAGCACCTTACCCTGTATCTGCCCTTCTGGCCTGTTGTCATCTAAGGCAGCCAGCCAGCCAGCCATCTGCAGGAGTTAGTGTGTGTGTGCTCTGTGACTATAACACTGCACACTAAACCACCTTACCTTGTATCTGCCCTTCTGGCCTGTTGTCATCTAAGGCAACCAGCCAGCCAGCCAGCCATCTGCAGCAGTTAGTGTGTGTGTGCTCTGTGACTATAACACAGCACACTAAACCACCTTACCCTGTATCTGCCCTTCTGAGTTAGTGTGTGTGCTGTGTGACTCCAGCACAATATACACTACCCATTACAATGTCTGGAAGACCAACAAGGATAGGCAGACAGTCACGAGCCAAGAAAACAGGGCAAGCAGGCTCTGTGTCTAGAGACAACAGTGCTGGTCGTGGATGTGGTGCATCGTCATCAGCACGTGGCCATGGGACACGTTTGTCCTTATTTTCGGCAGCTGGACATGTTGAGCCGCATCATGCCGAAGGCTTGGTAGAGTGGATGACCAAGCCCTCCTCATCCTCCTCATCCTCTCTCACCCAGGCTCAGGGTACTGGCAAAGCAGCTGCCAACGCGTACTCAATGTCATCATCAGGCACCCCTTCCCTAGACCCACCATGTCCTCCTGAGGAGTCCCCCGAACTGTTTGAGCACAGTGTTGGGTACATGCTCCAGGAGGATGCCCAGCGTTTTGAAGGCTCGGATGATGATACCCAGCTAGAGGAAGGCAGTAGCGTGAGCGCAGAGAGAGGGGATGCTCAAGGACAGCAATCTGGCAGTCATGTTCCACCAGCTGAAGCTTACTGCCAGGTTTGCTCCAGTGGTGAAGAGGGAGGGGGTGATGAGGTCACTGACTCCGCGTGGGTGCCGGAACGGAGAGAGGAGGATGAGGATGAGGAGGAGGAGGCGGCACATCTCCAACGAGGCAGGATGCCCTCCGGGGGCCAGCTTGAGGCCAGCACACCAACTGAACCACACCGCAGAGCTACGCCTGTGCAGGGCGCTGCCTCTGCACGTTATTACAAAAGTTCTTTGGTGTGGGCCTTTCTTGAGACGAGTGCATCAGATCGCACCGCTGCTATTTGCAACATATGTCTCAAGCATATCTCGCGTGGCCAAAACATCAGCCGCTTGGGCACCACAAACATGACCAGACATATATTGACCTGCCATGCAGCTCGTTGGCAAGCGCACATTAAAGACCCACACCAAAGAACAAAGTGGACCTCTCCTTGCTCCTCATCAGCTGGGATCTCCAACCCCACTATACCTTCAGTCCTCTCTGAAAGCTGCACTGAGAGGAATGAAGGTGTAGAATTAGGTGTGTCACAGCCAAGTACTTGCGGGCAATCTGCTAGCAGTACACCGACATCCGATTGTACCAGGCAAATTTCCCTGCCCCAGCTGCTGGACCGTCGAAAGAAGTTTACTCCCAGCCATCCACATGCCCAGCGGTTGAATGCTAGCTTGGCTAAATTGCTAGCAATTCAACTGCTGCCTTTTCAGTTGGTAGACTCGGCCCCCTTCCGTGAGTTTGTTCAATGTGCGGTTCCTCAGTGGCAGGTTCCCAAACGCAACTTTTTCTCACAGAAGGCGATTCCGGCTCTCTACCGGCATGTGGAAGGCAATGTCTATGCCTCGCTGGACAGGGCGGTCAGCGGTAAGGTGCATATTACCACTGACTCATGGTCCAGCAGGCATGGACAGGGACGTTACCTGTCTTTCACGGCCCATTGGGTCACTCTTTTGGCAGCTGGGAAGGATGCAGGACAAGGTGCAGTAGTGTTGGAGGTTGTTCCACCACCACGACTCCAAAATGCTGCTACTGGTTGTGACACACCTCTCTCCTCCACCCCCTCCTCTTCTTCTTCCTCCATGGCCTCTTTGAGTGCTCTGTCCTCGGAACCAGCGGTGCTCCGTAGGCGTCCAAGGGGCTACGCAAGTACGCAGGCAAAAAGATGCCTTGCCGTGCTTGAGCTGATGTGTTTGGGGGACAGGAGCCACACTGGGGCAGAGGTTCTGTCAGCTCTGTAGGGGCAGGCCGAGAGGTGGTTGACGCCACACCAGCTTAAGCCAGGAATGGTGGTTTGTGACAATGGCACTAACCTCCTCTCTGCCCTGCGACAGGGACAGCTGACCCATGTGCCCTGTATTGCTCACGTCCTTAACCTGGTGGTGCAGCGGTTCTTGGGCAGGTACCCAGGCTTACAGGATGTCCTGAGGCAGGCCAGGAAAGTCTTTGTGCATTTCCGCCGATCATATAATGCCTGTGCTCAGCTGGCTGAGCTGCAAAAGGAGTTGAACCTGCCAAAGAACCGCCTTATATGTGACATGCCCACCAGGTGAAACTCAACGTTGGCCGTGCTGCAGCGACTGCACATTCAGCAGAGGGCCATCAATGAGTACCTGTGCGACTACGGCACCAGGACAGGATCAGGGGAGCTCAGATTTTTTTCCCCACGCCAGTGGAGCATGATCAGGGATGCATGCACTGTTCTGTCACCATTTGAGGAGGCCACGAGGATGGTGAGCAGTGACAGTGCATGCATCAGTGACACTGTATCTCTTGTCCACCTGTTGGAGCATACGCTGCGTGGAATAATGGACAGGGCACTTGAGGCAGAACAGAGGCAGGAAGAGGAGGACTTCCTTGCCTCTCAAGGCCCCCTTTATCCAGACAGTGTTCCTTCTCTCCCACCCATCACACAGGAAGAGAATGAGGAGGAGGAGGAGGAGGAGGATGATTGTGTCAGCATGGAGGTGGAGCCTGGCACTCAGCAGCAGCAGTCTTTTAGGGATGATTTACAGTCCCGAGAAACCAGTGGACTTGTACGTGGCTGGGAGGAGGTGGCTGCAGATCATGTCGTCCTCAGTGACCCAGAAAAATCCAGACTGAATGCCTCAGCTAACCTACGTTGCATGGCCTCCCTGATCCTGCAAAGCCTGCGGAATGATCCTCGTATTCTTTGGATCAAGGAGAGGGACCATTACTGGCTGGCCACTCTCCTTGATCCACGGTACAAGGGTAAGGTTGCGGACCTTATCTTGCCGTCGCAGAGGGAGCAGAGGATGAGACATTTCCAGGAGGCCTTGCAGAAAGGTCTGTGCAACGCGTTCCCAGAGACTGGGAGGTTACAAACTCCTGGTCCTCGATGACGAGTTGCTGAGGCTTCGGTCAGTAGCAGAAGGAGCGGTGGGGAAGGTGGATGTCTGACCAATGCGTTCAGACAATTTTTTAGTCCGCAGCCCCAAGGTATAATCGGTTCCAGCAACCATCTCCAGCGTCTGATATACATGGTGCAGGAATACCTAGGGGCAAGGTCAGACTTGGACACCTTTTCCACCGAAAATCCTCTGGCTTACTGGGTCTTGAGGATGGATCACTGGCCAGAGCTTGCACAGTATGCAATTGAGCTACTGGCCTGTCCTGCATCCAGCGTTCTTTCCGAACGCACATTCAGTGCTGCTGGAGGCTTTGTCACCGATCACAGGGTGCGCCTGTCCACCGACTCGGTTGATCGACTGACCTTCATAAAGATGAATCAGTCTTGGATCACCACCAGCTACCAGGCACCTGAAGCTGATATAACAGAATAATTTATTTTGAAATGTCACATCCCTTCAAGACTGCCTATGCTGATGCTGAGTGACTGTCCTGTTATGTTGACTGACTATTCTCTTCCTCCTCAATGATCCTGATGATAGCTTGGAAGAACATTTTTGTTTCTGGGTGCCACCACCAGTGGCTAAGGCCCAATTTTTCAGCCCCTGTTTAACAGGGATTTGTAATTACAATTTTTTATGCAATGCTTTGCAACAGGTCTCATTGCTGTGCTCCAAGTACAGTATCTGTGAGGGGTTGCAGTGTTGTGGCACCAGCACCAGTGCCTAAGGCCCAATTTTTCAGCCCCTGTTTAACAGGGGCGTGTAATTACAATTTTTTATGCAATGCTTTGCAACAGGTCTGATTGCTGTGCTCCAAGTACAGTATCTGTGAGGGGTTGCAGTGTTGTGGCACCAGCACCAGTGCCTAAGGCACAATTTTTCAGCTCCTGTTTAACAGGGGCGTGTAATTACAATTTTTTATGCAATGCTTTGCAACAGGTCTGATTGCTGTGCTCCAAGTGCAGTATCTGTGAGGGGTTGCAGTGTTGTGGCACCAGTAGACATGTGCGATTAGTTTCGTACGAATTCGTAATTCGTACGAATTTACGAATCCGTAGTACGAATTTTTTCGAATACGAATTCCGTACGGAATACGAAATTCCGTTTACGAATTTTGTCACCAAATTATTCGAATCCGACTACCAAATTTCGAATTTCAACTAATATGAAAGAAATTATTATAGCGGATATAACGAATGATTCGAATGAATTCGAATGATTCGAATGAATTCGAATGACAAAGTGTCATTTTTGCAGGAAAAAATCCGTTTATGAATTTCAGCTCCAAATTATTCGAATCAAACTACCAATATTGAATTTCAACTAATTCGAAAGAAATTATTATAGCGGATATAAGGAATAATTGGAATGAATTTGAATGAATTCGAATGATTCGAATGACAAAGTGTCATTTTTGCAGTAAAAAAAGCGATTTAAAATCACTCGCGGCTATTGCCGGCTAATGAATTGTCGGCTCCGTAACACAGAGAACAGTCATTCATTGATAAAAAAAAAAGCGTGGGGGTCCCCCCAAATTCAATAACCAGGCCCTTCAGGTCTGCTATGGATATTAAGGGGAACCCCAGCCAAAAAAAATGGTGTGGAGTCCCCCCTAAATATCCATACCAGACCCTTCAGGTCTGGGATGGATTTTAAGGGGAACCCCGGCCAAAAAACAAATGGCGTGGGGTCCCCCTCAAAATCCATACCAGACCCTTATCCGAGCACGCAACCTGGCAGGCCGCAGGAAAAGAGGGGGGGACGAGAGCACCCCCCCCGCTCCTGAACCATAACAGGCCACATGCCCTCAACATTGGGAGGGTGCTTTGGGGTCCCCTCCAAAGCACCATGTCCCCATGTTGATGAGGACAAGGGCCTCAGCCCCACAACCCTGGCCATTGGTTGTGGGGGTCTGCGGGCGGGGGGCTTATCGGAATCTGGAAGCCCCCTTTAACAAAGGGGGCCCCCAGATCCCGCCCCCCCCCCCCCCCCTGTGTTAAAGTGTAAGGGGTACAAAAGTACCCCTACCATTTCACCAAAAAAGTGACAAAAATTTTAAAAATTACAGGAGACTGTCTTTGACAATTCCTTTATTAAAATCTTCTTTCTTCTGGTCTTCCTTTTTCCTTTCTTCATCCTTCGGTTTCTTCATCTTCTCCTTCCGGCATCTTCTTCCATCTTCTTCTTCCATCTTCTTCTTCCTCCGATACGCTTCT
The DNA here is from genome assembly GCA_028564925.1 of Lithobates sylvaticus. Lineage (NCBI taxonomy): Eukaryota > Metazoa > Chordata > Amphibia > Anura > Ranidae > Lithobates > Lithobates sylvaticus. Next base: position 100,362,631 of record CM053030.1, on the reverse strand, counting down.
TCTTCCTCCGGTCCTCTCGTCCTTCTCGTCCGACATCTTCTTCCATGGCATCGGCGTCTCTTCGCGGGCCGCTCCTCGCAATGGGAGGCTCCCGCTGTGTGAGGCTTCGCTCCGGCTGACAGGTCTTTTATAACGGAGGGAACCTGGTGACGTCATGGGGACTTCCCTATGGCTTTCCCCATGACGTCAGAGGGGGGCAGGGTCACCAGGTGCCCTCCGTTATAAAAGACCTGTCAGCCGGAGCGAAGCCTCACACAGCGGGAGCCTCCCATTGCGAGGAGCGGCCCGACACAGAAGAAAAGACGCCGACGCCATGGAAGAAGTTGCCGGACCTGAAGGGCATGGTTATTGAATTTGGGGGGACCCCCACGCTTTTTTAAAATTTTTTTATCAATGAATGACTGTTCTCTGTGTTACAGAGCTGACAATTCATTAGCCGCGAGTGATTTTAAATAGCTTTTTTTCCTGCAAAAATGACACTTTTTGCAGGAACAGTTCTCTATATTAGATATACTGAATCTCGAATTCATTCGAATCATTCGAAGCATTCGTTATATCCGCTATAATAATTTCTTTCGTATTAGTTGAAATTCGATATTTGTAGTTGGATTCAAATTGTTCTCTGGGTTACGGGAACCGACAATTCATTAGCCGCGTAACGATTCGTAACGATTCGTAACTTTACTAACGATTCGTAACGATTCAAATTTTTTTTTAGGATTTGTACGAAATTCGTATATTCGAACGGAATTTCGTACACGAATTACAAATTACAAATTTTTTTATATACGAAACGGGCCGAAACGAAACAAATTTTTTGACAGTTCCCATGTCTAGGCACCAGCACCAGTGCCTAAGGCACATTTTTTCAGCCCCTGTTTAACAGGGACGTGTAATTACAATTTTTTATGCAATGCTTTGCAACAGGTCTGATTGCTGTGCTCCGAGTACAGTATCTGTGAGGGGTTGCAGTGTTGTGGCACCAGCACCAGTGCCTAAGGCCCAATTTTTCAGCCCCTGTTTAATAGGGGCGTTTAATTACAAATCTTAATCTAATAATTCACAGCAGGGCCCATTCCTGCGCTCACCAAGAGTAACTGTGAGGGCTTACAGTGTTGTGGCAACACCGTCCACCACCACCACCAAAGGCCCAATTTTTCAGCCCCTGTTTAACAGGGGCGTGTAATTACAAATCTTGATCTAATAATTCACAGCAGGGCCCATTCCTGCGCCCACCAAGAGTAACTGTGAGGGCTTACAGTCTTGTGGCAACACCGTCCACCACCACCACCAAAGGCCCAGTTTTTATGCCCCTGTTCAACAGGTGCATGCAATTACAAATCTTGATCTAATAATTCACAGCAGGGCCCATTCCTGTGCCCACCAAGAGTAACTGTGAGGGCTTACAGTGTTGTGGCAACACCAACATCTAATGGGGCAAATTTCTGCAGAGTATATATACGGCAGGCCCCTACTTTCAAACATCCAACTTAGAAACGACTCCTACTTGCAAACGGAAGGAGAAAACAGGAAGTGAGTGGAAATCTACCCCTAGGAAGGGAAATTCTATCCTGTTAGATTTAATTTGGGAAAACGGTATCTCCTCTCTACTGAGAGACAAAGGGGAAATTAGGGACATATGGGGCAATTGGGACTTTTGGGAATTGAGACCAATTGGGAAAAGTCCAAATTGCCCCATATGTCCCTAATTTCCCCTTTGTCTCTCATTTAAATAGGGATGGAGACCTGTGTACTAGATGGTCATGGTCTCATATAAAGTCCCAACATTTTTCTCCTTTCTCAATCTCCTCTCTACTGATGCTTTATCACCAATCCTCGTTTCAATAAAACGGAAAGTGAGGTGAAATGTTCTGAACAGGTGCACAGACAGCAAAACAAATGTTACAAGTGTGATAACCCTTCCCTATGTTCTCCAAAAAGCTTAAAAATAGATTTTTTTGGATGGAGCTACACTTAAAAATTTACCTGTTCAAAATTACAAACAGATTCTACTTAAGAACAAACCTACAGTCCCTGTCTTGTTTGCACCGCCTGTACACTGCTGTTCAGAGTATATAGGGTTGTAGGTATAGGGTTTTATTTTAGGTGCAGGGTTCCCCTTAATATCCATACAACACCCAAAGGGGCTGGTAATGGGCTGGTAATGGGCTGGGGGGGGGGGGTTGATGGGGTAGCCATGCCATTTTTCTCAAAGTTTTTCATCCATATTGCCAGGACAAGACATGACATTAAAGCCGCAAGCAATTTTAAATGGCTTCTTTTTTTCCTTTACAAATGTCATTTTTTGCATGGACAGTTCTAAACACGGGAAACACATGCCACTTCACAGGCATACTTTAGACACCCCCCAGGTACCATATTTAAAGGAATATTTCACATTTCTTTTCACTTTATGCATCAATAAAATGACTGCTCCTGAAAAAACTTCAGTTTTTAAAACGTCTTTTTGCATTGATACATGTCCCCTGGGGCAGGACCCGGGTCCCCAAACCTGTTTTATGACATTAACATGCATATTGGCCATTATAATTAGCACTTTAGATTTCGAACGTTCGCGTCCATTGTAACCAATAGGGTTCTAACGTTCGCGCAAACTTTCAGTCCGTTCGCAGGTTCTGGTGCGAACCGAACCCGGGGGTGTTCGGCTCATCCCTATTAAGTATATAACCAGTAAAAAAGGGAGGACAGACCATATTGGCCCCATAAAGAATGAGGAAGGACATCTGGTTACAAAGGATGGGGAGATGGCGAAGGTATTGAATTTATTCTTCTTCTCAGTCTTCACAAGGGAATTGGGAATTCAGTAACCAAAAATGCAGTGTTTATCCTCATGACACATCACAGGAAGCACCTCCATGGTTAACAGAGGACAGAATTAAAATTAGACTTGGGAAACTTAACATTAATAAATCACCAGGACCAGATGGCTTGCACTCAAGGGTACTTAAGGAACTCGGTCAAGTAATTGCCAGACTATTGTTCCTAATTTTTACTGACAGTCTACTGACTGGAATGGTACCAGCTGATTGGAGAAAAGCCAATGTAGCACCAATATTTAAAAAGGGCCCAAAATACATCCCTGGGAATTACAGTCCAGTTAGCCTAACATCAATAGTATGTAAACTCTTGGAGGGGATGTTAAGGGACTATATACAAGTGTTAGATAAAGAAATGAAGATGAAGATGTCAATGCCCTTTGAAATGAATGGGCTAACCCCCACCCTAAAGTGCCCAAAATCAGGCGTGCACCATATATGGCAGCACAACACAGGACCATACATTACATAGTTACATAGTTAGTCAAGTTTAAATACTCCTGTATATAAAAATATTCTGGACCTCTGGGACCCTAGCAGGAGGAAGTCTGGGTGTGTGGGAAGTCTCCAGGGAACATCACAGTGGGATAGGTCCCCCAAAAAGACCTATAAACCCAGTTGACTTTCCTCAATATACACCAACATCTGGTGAGTTCGGAGTGACTATATTACCTCTGTAATAATAATAATAAGACTTTATTTATTTGCACTATGGAACTTTATTGGTCACTTTTATATTATCATGTTGGAACTTTGATTGGTTTAAGAGTGCTATTCTATTCATAGGATTTACTACAGTATTTGTAGTACAATTCATCATCGAAGGTTAAGCAAGCACAGTCTGAACATACACCTATACTGCCTTATCTATTTGGATAGCAAAGACAGCGGCTGCTCATAATACCAGTAAAATTTTTGTGGTTACCCAGGAGCTGCTGTTTTATCTTTATTTGTATTAACTGCTATATCCACTTGGTTCAATGGAGAATTAAATACATGTTTTAATTGTTTGTGAGGATTTTTCTACATTCTAATAACTATTTTATTTGCTGGGCTGTCTTGCTTTTGGTTTGGTTTTAATGCTTTTAACCACATCAGCCCAGGAAGGTTTTACCCCCTTCCTGACCAGAGCACTTTTTACAATTTGGCACTGCGCTGTTTTAACTGGTAATTGCACAGTCATGCAATGCTTTATCCAAATTAAATTTGCTTCCTTTTTTTCCCACCAATATAGCTTTCTTTTGGTGGTATTTGATCACCTCTGCGTTTTTTATTTTTTGCAATATAAACAAAAACATTTTTGAAAAAAAATGATATTATCTACTTTTTGTTATAAAAAAATATAATAAACTAAATTTTAGTCATAAATTCAATAAGCGTATATTTATTGGTTTGTGCAAAAGTTATAGCGTCTAAAAAGTAGGGTACATTTTATGGAATTTACGCAGCTTTCAGTTTATGACTAATTTCTTGAGGTGCTAAAACAGCAGGGTAGTGCAAACCCCCCCCCCCCCAAATGACCCCATTTTGGAAAGTATACACCCGAGGAATTTGCTGAGAGGCTTGTTGAGCACGTTGAATATTTAATTTTTTTGTCAAAATGGGGTAATTTGGCGGGGGGGTTGTGCTATCTGGGCACAGGGCCTTCTTTAAGACAGGGCAAAAGGGGCATCTGCCCTGGGCCCCATCATTGTTGTGGGGCCCAAAGAAGTTGCCTCATACTTGCCAACTATCCCAGTTCAAATTCCCTTGTCCCTTGAAGTTTTAGTCCCGTGCTGTGTCCCAATATCTCAGCGTGAAGTTGTTACTAATGCTGCTCAGCTCTGTCTAATGTTGTGTACAGATGACTCGCCTGCAGACCCTGTGTTTACATGTAAATAACCTGCATTGATATGTAAATAGCAGCGACATTAATATGTAAATAGCCGTGGAATGGCTGCATTGATATGTAAATAGAGTCAGCATTCATATGTATGTCATGCCCCCCTGAGGTCATATCCACCATCACTTCTTCTGAATGCTGCCCACCGGGGAGGTAAAGGGGCATGCTTGAAAGTCCTGCCTACAACTGTGATCATTAGCCTGTTCTGCAAAGGTAAGCAAATCGGAGGTGGAACCCTTTTTCAAAATAACATGGTGCCACAGCACCCTGAATTTTGTGCAAGTGAATACGCACATCTCAGCAGATGTGTGAGGGTGTCATTACTGCTGTGTATCTGCTAAAGGGCAGCACATTTCTGTGGTGTCAAAAAAGCGATTTTACATGCGTTCCTGACACACACAAATGTGAATGCAGGCTCAATGTCTCAGTTACATTAGTGGTCAGTGTAAATCTAATCATTACATTGGGGCTTGGTGTACACTCTTTTCATTCACACTAGTGGCCAGTGTGAATGCCCCCCTTACATTGGTGGTCAGTGTAAATCCCTCCTTACATTATATTTTTGTTTACATGAAAAAATATTTTTCTTTTGCTAGAAAATTACTTTGAACCCCCAAACATTATATATTTTTTTTTAAGAAAAGGCCCTACAGAATAAAATGGTGGGTGTTGCAATTTTTTTTCACACAGTATTTGAGCAGCAAATTTTCAAATTCATTCTTTTGGAAAAAAAAAACACTTTTTTGAATTTTAATGCACTAAAACACACTATATTGGCCAATTGTTTGGTAAAATATAAAAGATGATCTTACGCCAAGTACATAGATACCAAACATGACATGCTTTAAAACTACATACATTTTTAAAAGCCTTTAAAAGCCTTTACAGGCTACCACTTTAGATTTACAGAGGAGGTCTACTGCTAAAATCACTCCTCTCGATCTGATGTTCACGGTGATACCTCACATGCATGGTGCAATTGCTGTTTACTTATGACACAAGACCGATGCTTGCGTTCACCATTGCGCATGAGCACGGGGGGGGGGGGGGGGCAGGGGTGATTTAATTTATAATTATTTAGTTTGCTTTTTTCTTTTATTTTTATACTGTTCCTTACATTTTTTTTATCATTTTTTTGTTATCACAGGGAATGTAAATATCACCTATGAAAGCAATAGGTAGTGAGAGGTTTAAAAAATTGGGGTCTATAAGACTAGATCTCTCCTCTGCCCTCAAAAGCATCTGACCACACCAAGATCGGTGTGATAAGATGCTTTCCCAATTTCCCAATGGCGCTGATTATATCCGGCAAAATCAAAGTCATGAAATGGTCATAGCTTCCGGTTTCTTAGGCCATAGAGATGATTGGAGCCATTCTGGTGTTTTCGATCAGCTCTATGGTCAGCTGGCAGAACCGCCAGGCGCATTCTCAGGTTCCCAAGTGGGATAGGGGAGCCAGAGAAAACCATAGAAGACAGCTGGAGGGGGGATGGGGGGACGGGGGCGTTTTCTCTCCCACCGCTTGTAAAAGCAGTCTAGTGGCTAATAAATGAAAGCCGACAGCTGGCTGAAAAGAACTCAGATTTCTGGCCTGGACCTGAAGATTGATCAGTTCAGGAACTAATCTGATCGTTGCACGCACACCCCCTGCCAGCAGAAGCAAACGCGCCGTATGGGTACGGGGTTTTGCCCAGCGGTGCCACTGTGCCGCAGTATATACGCGTGAGTCGGTCGGGAACCGGTTAATGCTGAGTCACTATAACAAAAGGATAAGGAATGCAACATTATTTTGCAAAGAATTCTTACATTTGATGCATACATTGTAGAAACTTCTCTTACCGTAATACAAGGAATGTCACCCAGTCACTTTAAGTGACCTAGCAGTTAGCTGGAGCAAGCAAAGAGGAAGATTTTTTTCCTAATCCGGGTATTTTTTGAAATTTTGCAAGATATTCCCATGACAACCTATATTAAAAAAACTTATATTAAAAAATAACGTTCTTCAGCAAGGAACATACATTGTACATTAATAATTATGCTGCCAAAAGTAATGTATGCTGTAAATTGCCTCCAGCATTGTTCTTGTTTCTTCTTGCCGTAGGCTGTCATTTTGCTGAAGCTCAGAGACCCTATGCAGCAGTAAATCTTAAGCCCGTCAGCTGATCAGCCTCTAGTGGCTCTGTTTTTAGACACAGTGCCAAAAAATAGGGAGCAACTGAACAGGTCCCAGAAGATTGCCTGTCCTCAGTGCATGCTCGCCCGTGAAGCCGCAAGCTGTCATGGCCGAGTGCCCACAGTTTCAATGGCGGCACCACGGAGAGGAGGGAGAGAGGAGCAAGGCTCCATGTGACCGCATCGCTGGACCGTGGGACAGGTGAATGTATGTCATTTAAAAGTCAGCAGCTACACTTTTTGTAGCTGCTGACTTTTAATAAACAAAAAAAAAGTCTGTAACCCCGCTTTAAACTGTATACGCACTTATTTTTATTGTTTTACATAGCTATACCTGCAAAAGGGGCCAGCCTGAAGTGACGTAGCAAGACTTAGTTTTCTGACTAAAGTTGCACTTGACCAGGCCATTGTTTGCAATGCGGCACTGCGTTACTTTAACTGACAATTGCGTGGTGGTGCGACACTGTACACAAATAAAATTGATGCTATTTTTTTCCCACAAATAGAGCTTTCTTTTGGTGATATAAACAAAAAAACACTGACAATTTTGAAAAAAAAAAATATATATATATATATTTTTACTTTCTGCTATAAAAAAAATTTAAAAAATCAAATTTCTTCATCAATTTAGCCCAATATGTATTCTGCTTATATTTTTGGTTAAAATAAATTGATTAGTTTGGGCAAAAGTTATAGTGTCTACAAACTATTAGCTATTGTTATTTATTTTTTATTTATTACATTTTTTTTTACTAGTAATGGTCACGATCAGTGACTTATAGTGGGACTGCGATATTGCGGCGGACAAATCGAACACTTAACTGACACTTTCTTGGGGACCAGTGACACCAATACAGTGATCAGTGCTAAAAATATGCACTGTCACTGTACTAATGACACTGGCAGGGAAGGGGTTAACATCAGGGGCAATCAAAGGGTTAACTGTGTGCCTGACCAGTGCTTTACTACTGTGGAGGAGGTGCTTTTACTAGTGGAAGACATGGATTGGTGTTTCTGCTTTACAGGAACACAGGATCTATGCCTTCTGTACTGACAGAATGACAATATGCCTTGTTTACATAGGCATACTGTCATTCTGTCAGTGTACCGAACGATCGGGGTGTCCTGGCAGACATCGGGTCAGCGGGATCCACTGATCAGCTTCCGCTGTGTAAAATTGCAGCTGGAGCGAGCCATTGGTGGCACGCTCTCGCGCCCAAAACCTGGAAGTGCAGAATCACGTATATACAGTATGTGATTCTGCATAGTGCAGCCGCTGTTATGGGGTGGTTAGCAAGTGGTTAAACAGTACATACCCTGATGGTATGGCATGATGGATAATTTCTATTTTTATACCGCTCTCCAGCCTTTCGGCAAACAAACTGCCTCGTGCTATAGCCACATAGTTCAAAATTTGACTCCTCAGTCCAGAGCACCTGTTGCCTTTTTCTGCACCCGATTTCCCATGTTTTTGTGCATAGTTGAGTTGCTTAACCTTGTTTCCATGTTGGAGGTATGGCTATGTGGCCGCAATTCTTCCATGAAAACCACCTCTGGCTAGACTTCTCTAGGCAGTAGATGGGTGTATCTGGGTCCCACTGGTTTCTGCCAGTTTTGTGCTGATGGCACTGCTGGATATCTTCTGATGTTGAAGGGAAGTAAGCATGATGTTTCTTTCATCTGCTGCATTAGGTTTCCTTGGCCAACCACTGCGTCTACGGTCCTCAGCATTGTCCATTTCTTTGTGCGTCTTTGAAAGAGCTTGAATAGCACATCTTGAAACCCCAGCCTGCTTTGAAATGTTTGCCTAGGAGAGAACTTGCTGATGCAGTATAACTACCTTGTGTCTTGTTGCTGCACTCAGTCTTGCCATAGTGTATGACCTGCAACATGAAACTGTCTTCCACAACCTAACCTTAGTAGCAGAGTTTGGCTGTTCCTGAAATTGATGATCATTAGCACGCGCTTGGTATGACTGGTTAATCATACGACTGACTCGAATCCTACAAAATCCCTGACTTTGTGCAAGTTGTGACAAGTTGGGTAATTTGTAACTCATTGGCAGTGCCAAACAATTAGTTTTCTCCACGACCGAAGTATGCTTCAGGGATTTTTCTGCACATGTTTATTTAAAACAAAGCATAAAGAAACACAAAAATTCACACTTCAATAGTTTCCCATGCAGCGGGTTCTCACCATCAATGCAACAAAACATAGAATTTTGCCTCATGGCTCTCTTTTGCAACTTCACTGCTAAGACCAACTGTTCCCTAGACCGTCAATCACACAGTACCAGTGCTCTTGAACATACACAATGTTGTCAGCTTGACTGTTTCTCCTGCAGCTCCCATCTGCTAAATCCTCACAGGCTCAGGCCCTTGTCTGTCCTGACTTGGACAGTATTGTGTAATGTGCCCCTCACAGATCCCTTCACATACTGACGCCGTTGGGAGGGTGGGGCCCCTGACATCTAACTCTGGCTCTAAGATGAATGCAGCACACATCTGCATGAGTAGTGTGCTTGCTTCCCAGAAACCCTGACCCAGACGGCCATTTTTAAAATGTGGGATGGGCTTGACCTGCCACAAAGTAAACAAAGTGTGCAAGTGTAAGTATTGATGCTGGTTTGAAGCCAAAGGGTAGTTACATAAAATATTGATTTAATGTAGATTCTTCTGTTCACTCACTTTGAATTTTGTAAATTGATAAAAAAAATAAACAATTAAAATACTGTATATATATATATATATATATATATATATATATATATATATATATATATATATATATATATATATATAGTATATACAGTACTGTGCAAACGTTTTAGGCAGATGTAAAGAAATGCTGTAAAGTAAGAGTGCTTTAAAAAATATATACTGTGTGTAAATATATATATATATATATAGTAATATATATATATATATATATATATATATATATATATATATATATATATATATATATATATATATATACACACACACACACACACACAGTATATATTTTTTAAAGCACTATATTATATATACCAGAGAGAATGGGGGGATTTTGGGACTTTAAATGAATATTATATACACCAGGAAGGATCTGATTCTCCCTACTGTGAGTACCGATCGGTGTCTTTGGGGCCTGTCAAATGAGGGCTGCCCCCTTCAGCTAGAAGAGTCATTGGACTGGTGTCAGTCAAGGGGATGCTAGAGAGTGTCCTGAAGATAATATAGCGAATCAAGTCTGCTGCCAGTGAGAGCAAGAAGACTTAATTCCTCCATATATGTGGCTGTATGGTTAAAGCAGTGTGACTGCTTCTACTAATAATCTGGTGAGGCCAAGTGAGAGTTGTCCTTATCCATTGTGAATAGTTCTAGTTGGAGTATCCCACTATTCCCTTCTCCCATCCAAGTACCAAAATAAAGTACAAGAACACAAATACCCTGGACTGGTTATTGAGTAACGAGCAAGCCGGAGCAAGGGTGGAACAAAGTGGAAACCCCTAGCAACCAAGTGGAAAATATTAGCAACCAGCTGCAGGTAAACATAATATATATATATATATATATATATATATATATATATATATATATATATATATATATATTAGTATAGAAAAGAATCAGCCCCTTTAAAATATTCACATTTTTCTGCTTTGCAACCTGAAATGAAGACAGACACAGTTTTTGTTTCACCCAGCTATATTTAATAGTGCATCTTATAACCTCCAAGTAAAAAATATAACAGCAACATGTCAGAAAAAAATCATAAAAAAATCAAAAACAAAATCACTGAGTTGGAAAAGGTATCACCCCCTTGTGTCAGTATTTTGTTGAACTATATTTTGCTTTAATTACTTTAGTCTACGACTCTACTAACTTTTCACATCTAGACTTTGCAATATTTGCTCTTTGCAGAACTGCTCAGGTTCAGTTGAATTTGATGGTGACCATTTGTCTACTGCAGTCTTCAAGTCATTCCACAGATTTTCAATGTGGTTTAAGTCTGGGCTCTGACTAGGCCATGCAAGGACATTCACCTTTTTCTCCTTCAACTACTATGTGCTAATTTTTGCTGTGTGCTTAGGTTCATTGTCATGTTGGAAGTTAAACCTTCATCCCATTGACAACTTTCTGGCAGAGGGCAGCAGATTTTCTTCAAGAATTTCATGGTATTTTGCCCCATCTGTTTTTCCTTCTATCCTGATAAGTGCTCCAGTAACTGCTGCAGAGAAACCCTTCTATTACAGTTTATTACCACCTCCATGCTTTACTGTAGGAATGGTGTTATTTGGATGGTGAGCTGTATTGGATTTCCGTCAGATATATTGTTTGGTGTTAAGGCCAAATAATTCAATTTTAGTCTCATCTGATCATAACACTTTTTTCCATGTGGCCTCAGAATCTTCAAGGTGCGTTTTGGCAAAGCTCAGCCTTGACTTTTTGAGGAGTGGCTTTTTTTCTTGCAACCCTCCCATATAAGCCACATTTGTGCAGAATTTGTGATATTGTTGTCACATGCACACAATGACCACTCTTTGTCATAAATTCCTGCAACTGCTTCAGAGTTGCTGTAGGCCTCTTTGTAGCCTCTCCCGCCAGTTTACTCCTAGCTTCCTCCCAGTTTGGAGCAACGTCTTGATCCAGGGAGGGTCTGCGTTGTACCAAGAACCTTCCACTTCTTAATAGAGAAATAGACTTCACTGTACTTCTAGGCATAGATAAAGCCTTTGAATTTTTTTTGTATCCATCTCCTGACTTGTGCCTGTCCACAACCTGTCCACAACTGTATCCTGGAGATCTTTTGTCAGTGCCTTGCCAGTTGCCACCCATAGTTGATTGTTTGCTTCAGTTGCACTACCAGGGTCTGAAATGCTCCAAGAAAGCTGAGCTAATCAAAATGACCACAGCTTATCACAGTTGAAAGTCAAGTGGCTTTATGTGCCATTGAGAAGGTGATTAGCTACACCTGATTTACAAGTCCTTTTTAGGAGGGGGTGATCCTTTTTCCAACTCAGTAATTGTGTTTTTGAATAATTTTTTTCTGACATTGGTTGGTTTTATATCTTTCACTTGGATGTTATAAATTGCACTGGATAAATACAGCTAGATAAAACAAAAAAAAAGGGGTTTGTCTTAATTTTAGACTGCAAAGCAACAAAATGTGATTATTTTAAAGGGGGGTGATTATTTTCTTTACCCACTATATATAAGACCCACACAGCAAAGGAGATTACAGCTCAAATGCTAGCAGTAAATTGCATGCTCACTAATAGACATTTAGTACAGTAAAAAATGTATAAACTGTACTTCTTTTCCACATTTATTTAATGCCAACACTACTAAACACCACTTTACAGAATACATAAAATGAGATACCATTGTTGAGGTCTTTTTTTCTGAAGTCCAGGCACTTTCTATTGCTTTCAAATTTTATATTAGGGACCAAGTGAAATCATATTACATGATTATTTAATGTGTTGGATTAATTTCTTAGCATTATTCATGTGGATGAATTCAGCAAGATGAACAGTTGTTCAATTAATATGTATAAAGCCCCATACACACGGTCGGACTTTTTCATGGATTTTGTCCGATCGGACAAGGTTGTTGAAAAATCAGACCGTGTGTATGCACCATCAGACAGTGTTCGTCGGTTTGTCCGACGGACAAAGTCTTATCTCCTGCTGGAAAGATTTGCCGTCAACACGGTCCGATCACACCAAATCCGAGCGTGTGTACGCTTGTCCGACGGACAAAGTGCTACGCATGCTCAGAAGAAATTCTGTGACGGAAGCGCTCGGTCAGGTAAAACTACCTTTCCTAATCGACACAGCACATTCGTCACGCTGCAATGTTAAAATGTCTTTAATGCAGCGCATTCTCTTTTTCTTTACAATGCAACAAGAATGACATGTTTTAGCTGCTCCTATTCACCCGCACTTCTCACAAACTTACTTCTTTATTACTTTGCAGCATTTATACACTACATGTTTATTTTGACTCTGAACGGAAAAGAATCTTTGTTATTTTTTTACCATGATTTGTCTTTTTTTTTTTTTTTTGGGGAATACATATTGGAATGTTTTTTTTTTTTTTTTTTTTGAGGGGGGTTGTGTGTCTCAAATTACCAAAAACACATTATTAACATTTGTATTTCTTGCTTACATTTACTAGGAGGTTGTTTGTTGTTGGTGCCCCTTGTTAATTCTACTTTAGGATTAGTGAAATGTACCTGCCTAGTCAAAGAAAAACTGTCATTGTAGAAAAGTAAAACACAATAGTCAATGATTATTTCAAATCAAAAAAACCTTTATTTAGGTCACACCAACAAACCAAAGAGGAACGCAGCCATGGTGAAACTTGGGGAATTTGCAAAGTCTTGGCCCCCCACGGCAACCATCATTGTTCAAGCGTAGAAAATTGGGGGCCTGAGGAGTACGTATATTAAGGGGAGTGCAATCTGGTCGTGAAGTCCAAAGTATCCGGAACTGCAGCAGATGCCATCTAGGTCCCCAGGCTCTGGTACTACAAGAGGCTCCATCTTCTCTCAGACCAGACTGATTGCAGGTCGTCACTCTCAGGTCTTCCTTCCACGCTTCCTTGCACGCTGTGGCTGTCGTGCTGGTGGGGTGGCAGAAGGAGGAGGAGGAGGAGGCGGAGCATGGTAGCTATGGCAAACATGTGTGACTGGGGTCATCTCCCCAGCCCTACCCTTATTTAGGACATGGAGGATGAGCCCCTCACACATGTTGCGTTGCCTCACCTCCATACCCATCATTTTTGTGACAACCACCGAGCCAAAGGTCTCCTCGTCGGCGGGTGTGGCATGTAGGGAGTCTGAAGCCTCTCTGATCATGCGGAGCGCTGACTGTGCCGCATAACCCCCCCTTCTCGCCCTTTTGTACGGAAGGCGGAGGGGAGGGGTTTGGGTGTCAGTCAGGCTCCGCGGCCTAGCCCCCTCTTGGCTGCCACTACCCAGCTGGTGGCTGCCACTAACCCCTGCCTCCTCCTGACTGCCACCTTCCACAGCCACCTCCTGGCTGAGGTCTTCCTGTGTATGAAAAAGGGACATAGTTTCAGTTATTTGTTCATCAAACACACACAATTCTCATCTTGTGACTGTTGCAAAATGTTTACAAATAGAAAACCATACAATTCTCAGCCCTGCAGTTTAGATTCTGGCCCCAAATGTCTCCAACACTACTGTCAGTTGATATGTCAAACACGTTAGGAACTAAGCAATTGGGGATCCTGAATTAAGTGAACATCATTCATTATTCCCAGAAATGGTAACAAAACTACTATACCTGGAACAAGCTGGGCTCCTCCACCTCTTCCATACTGGAAGGCCCAGGTTGCTCCTCGGAAGCCTCAACAGGGGTGGGCTGCGCGCAAGGAAGCGTGGAAGGAGGAGTCGAGGTTGGCTCCGTGACATCAGTCTGGTCTTTCAGAAAATGGAGACTCTGATAGTACCAGAGCTTGGGGACATAGACCTCATCTGCTGAAGTTGCAGTTTCCTCAGACTTCACGACCTTCTTCCGCTCCCTGATATACGCACTCCTCAGGCTGCCAATTTTCTTTCTTAGATCATCAACAGTTGCCGTGGGGAAGCTTGGCTTGACAAATTCCACAAGTTCCTCCAGGGCTGCGTGCCTCTTTGGTTTGTTGGTGTAATGTGGGTGTTTACCCTGCCATAAAACGGGAAATTCCCTGAATTTGGCAATGAAGAGGGGGAGAAAACTCATGTCGTTGAATCCCTGCATAATCTCTGCAAGACACAACACCACACAAAACCCTCTCAATTATGTCAGGCTAAACTCTCCTAATCTTCTCCATAAAGAAGCCTCAAGTTCAAATCAGTCTAGGCTAGTTATGTACCAACGTCAAATTGTACCTTCGTTTGTAGCAATCGTCTCGTGTGAGTTTTCTCTCCCCTCGTCTCCCAGATCGTGGCTACGACACAGGCGTGTGACGTTTTATATACAGTGCGCATGCGTCAAACTCCGCCCGCCCCTGACGATCTTTCTCGTCTATTCCCCACCCCTTCTCTTTACGGCGCAGTGGGGAGAGCACATGGCGTGGACACAGCAGGTGTGCCCCAAATATCCCACCAACGAGGAGGAGGACGAGGAAAGTCCGGAGGCAGAAACGTCCCGATCCCGGAGCCTGAAATTCAAGGCCTCCAATATGTCATTTGGAGAAATGTTGGAGATGGTGGACATATTAAAGAGGAGCGACTATGATGGGAAGTATGGGCCTTACCTCAACCCCAATGTCCGCAAGGCCAAGATCATGTCTAAAGTTGTGAGGAGGCTGTACAATCAGTTTGGGGTACAACGATCCAAGGAGCAACTGAGGAAACGCTGGTCAGACCTGAAACTGAGGGAGGCCGATCAGTACAGAAAGATCAAGCGAATTCTTCAAAAAAGTAAGTAGTTGTGTTTTGTGTTTGATTTCTTGCTTGCATACTGCTCCATTGTGGTTTGATTTTTACAAAGTTGTACATTCCAAAATGGCCACTTTCAGGTTCGTCTGTGCATTCGATCGTACTCAGCCTCGATCTTTCTGCCACTGTCATGGTCGTGTGTGTGTGTCCATTCGATCGTACGCAACCTCGATCGTTCGGCCACTTATAATACGATGTTTGGTGTTTTTTTGGGGGAAAGGAAGTTTGTTCTCACTAGAAATGTCATCAAGAATGTAAAGCCAATTTATTCAATGTAAAGGAGAGGTCACCCAGTAGCTGTTTACCCATCTGGACTCTAGAGCACTAGTGCTGGGACACCCAAACCCCCTTTTTATTAGGCTTTTCCACACATGTGCTCCAGTGGATACTAGAGGGGTGTCTCCATCACACAAACTTCTACCAAAAAGCTAGTCAGTTTAGCACCTTTACAAAGTGACTACATTCATGTAGTTGGCATTTGTAACTGGCCAAACTAAAATAGTGTCCGTCACTTTCAACCAATGTTTGTCATTTCCTATTTCTGCCCTCAATAGATTGTGTTGCTAAATCTTCCTTTTGTACATTCTCATAGGGGAGCGAAAACTTGGGCCGTCTGAGGAAACCCCCAAACCAACACCTCCCAAAAAAGGGGAAAGAGCAGAAGCAGAGGAGGAGGAGGAGGAAGGAGAGATCATCGAACTTGGAGAAATTGTCACCACAACAGGTGAGTGTGGGAGAACACAGCTACTGGTAAGCTAATCCATGTATGGCTGCCTCATTTCCAACACCCCATTTTTGTTTGTTTGTGGTTTTTAGGTGACGTGGATGTTGTGGAAGAAAAATCGCACTTTACCACAGAGAGTGCCCACGTACTCATCGGAGAGATAATGGTCTGCAATAGAGATCTAGATTACATAAAGCAAAACATCAATGATGTTCAACAAAAATTGAAGAACATCATTGATGTTTTAGGAAAAATATGAAAACGCACCAAGTAATTAACACACATTTGTGCCAGCTTCTGAACACATTTGCAACTTAAAAACTGTGTGAAATTTGGAACATGCAAACATTGTGTCCACATGTACTAGCTCCCATCATGGTGGATGAATGCCAACGTTTTTTTGGGGGTGCAAACACTTTACGAACTACGAAAGTGGTTGTGGTGAAGGGGTTGCACCCCCAAAAAACGTCCATTCATCCCCATGATGGAAAATGGCACTTTTGAAGCTTCTAGGCATGTGTTTTACCATCTAATGACCATTTTCAGTCCCAAATTGTGTGCATGTTCGAAATTTCCACTTTTCGGGGGTGACCCCCCCATGTGATGAAGGCAAGATCAAACACACTTTGAACATATAGTCATGTCTGATCTTGTCTTCACTTTACAAAGTTGAACTTTCCTAGTTCATAGGTTCTGGTTAGCTCCATGCCTGGTTTTACCAATTGCGGAATGTTTGTAAACAATGTTGTAAATAACCAAGATGTTGTCAGTTTTGGCGTGAAGATTGTAAACGCACTTGTGAATGTTTTCCAAGTAAACTTTTTTATTTTTCTAAATGTGTGGCTTCCTTATTTAAAAAACAATGCATTATGTATGTAAAATGTAAAGGATATGGGGGGCAATGGGTGTTATTTACTAAAGGCAAATCCACTTTGCACTGCAATTTCCTTTCCCAGGGAACTTTTTCAATGCACTTGTAGAGCATAGCGGATTTGACTTATGTAAATGACACCCACAGTGCTTTGTACGAAAACACGGAGCACAGCATTTTTGAGAATACACACACATGTCAGACCTGGTGATGAAAAGGAGTATTTTGTCTGTCAGTTATGCAGGACAAACCTTCTCTAGACCAAAGATTAGGTAGCAAACACACAACATGAGAATAATCTTTTTGGGAAGAAGAGACTGTTACCTCCTTTAGCCCAGAAAGTGCATTCCCACTGTCGAAGGCAAAGGGAAAAAATGTCAAAGTTAAATAAGCTAAAAAGAAGACTGAAATGACAAGAAATCAGAGGTTGGTTAAAATATCAGATTTATTAAAAAATGCCTCTCACACATCGTCAGGCAGAGCAATGGCCCCCCTACCCACAAAGTACGCCATATATTGCTCGCGGACCACGCGGGCATTTAGAGGGGGCAAGCCTGGACGTGCCACTTGAAGGGCTGTGAGGTCCGCATTTGGAGGGCCCTCCACATCTGGGCCAACGGGCACCACATAGTTCCTGTTATGTCTTTTGAGGAAGTTGTGCAATATGCAACAGGCAAGAACTATGTGGTTCAGTTTGTATTCCGCCAAGTTAAATGCCGTCAGGAACAGGCGGAAGCGGCTGGCCAGGATGCCAAAAGTGTTCTCCACCACTCTTCTGGCTCTGGACAGCCTGTAGTTGAAGACCCTCTGGTCCGGGGTGAGGGTCCTCATCGGGAACGGCCTCATCACATGGGGAGTCAACGCAAACGCTTCATCTGCGACAAAGACGAAGGGGAGTCCTTCGGCATTCTCCTCTGGAGGTGGCAAGCACAGACTGCCACTTTGGAGACGCCAGTAGAACTCCGTGTGCGTAATGGCACCACCATCCGAGATCCGGCCGTTCATCCCCACGTCCACATACATAAACTCGTATGTTGCCGGCACCACCGCCAACATCACTACACTATTAAACCCTTTATAATTATAATAGTAGGACCCCGGGTTGGGCGGTGGGACGATGCGGACGTGTTTCCCATCAATTGCCCCTCCGCAGTTAGGAAAGTCCCAACGGCTGGCAAAGTGGGAGGCCACAGTCTGCCATTCCTGTGGCGTGGAAGGGAACTGTGGAGTGAAACAAGCAAAAAAAATTAGTCACTTTGCACTTAAACATTGCAAGCAGATTAGACAATCAACATCTTGGAACAAGAGCATTGTATAAAATTTGAGGCTGGAAAGTATTTGCACAGAAAAGTAGAGGCTCCCCTTCACAGATGACTCACCCCCCATCAATCCCCCCACTTCTGATGGGCCATTGGCAATAACTAGGGTTTTGGGGGGGGGGGGGTTACAGGTAACCCTCTGCACTTCATTGATTGGCAAATGGCTCAATAATGTGTGCTAGTTTGGCCAGACCCTCTGTACTTAACACTATTGGCAGCCCCCAGGAAAGATAAAATAACATTTCAACCCCCCCCACCCCAAAAAAAGGCAGGCACATTGTGACATTCTGAAATTACCAAGAAAGCTAATAGGAGGGAAAGAAGACAAAAAATTAGGAAATGGAATGTATGGAGGCAGCCCCTTGCACTACATGCTTTGCTGAATTCATCCCTAAAGATGCCCACTATAAAGAGGTAGGTATATAGTGTGTATGGACCTTGGGAAAGCCAGCAGATAAAGGATTGGTACCATCTGACAGAGCAGTTGGGGGAGGGGGTTCCTAATGAGTTTGCCACCCCCCCCCCCCCCCAAAAAAAAAAAAAATTTCTAAAGGGGCTCTACATGAAGTAAACCACACAGCAAACATTTGTGCATATTTTAGGGGGTGTTTGGGGGCAAACAATACTATGCAGCAGACAAAAGACATTGATTAAGTGACTAGGCCATAGGTGTCTATTGGGGCAGAAGAGCATGCTGGTGAGGTAAGTGAAGGGAAAAATGCATGAAGGAGAAAAGGGGCACAGCATATTAGAACATATTGCAATCATGGTAATTAGGGAAGGAGGTCAAAAATACAAGACATTAGCAAACAGAGCATACATAGAAGGGAATAGTCAAGTAGAAATGTTACCTTAATATAGTCCTCCTGCAGGACCTGAATGATGGCAGAACAGGTCTCTGGAATAATGAGTCCCAGGGCCTGGGGAGAGATACCTGAAGAGAACTTCAAATCCTGAAGACTTCTCCCTGTCGCCAAGTACCTCAACGTGGCAACAAGCCTCTGCTCCGGAGTAATGGCTTGTCTCATGCAGGTATCCTGCCGGCTGATAAAGGGGGTCAGCAAAGCCAAAAGACGGTGAAAATCGGGGTCCGTCATCCTGAGAAAGTTCCTGAAATCAGGATTATTCTCCCGGATCTCACGAAGCAAAGGCATGTGCGAGAACTGGTCACGCTGAAGCAACCAATTCTTGGTCCACATACTCCTCGTCACTCTGTTCATGGACGGGTCTTGGGTCAAAGCTAAAAGCCCGACACCAATTCCGCGTACAGCACGAACTCGGCGACGAGTACGCACGGGAAACATCGCTCACAAGGTCACAAAAGGTCGGCTGGTCAGAACGGACAAACAGAAAGCACCGATAAACAGCAAGGCCTGAAAGAACAAACTGAATACCAGCAACGAGCAGACAATAAGCAGTGAAAATCAAAGCGTCCTATATCAAGATATAGGCCGCAATGACCAACAAATGCGAACTGACTACACGCACTAATAAACAGATACGCACGACAAGCACAAACTGAAGAGCAGTAACGATCTGAGTCAGAAAACTGAGAAGCGCGAATCTTAAGTCACCAAACTTCCACTAACTCTCGATAAACACGGGATCAGCAGAAGGAGCCCAACGGGTGCCTGACGTGGTGCTGAACTTCCCTTTTGTAATCTCGTGGACGACGACTTACGTCACGACGTTCTTCCGGACCGGATATTCCGACAACGTAGTCCGACCGTGTGTACGCAACACCAACATCGGACAAAGTACGACGGACAAAATCCGACCGACCTGGTCCGCGGATTGTCCGAGCGTGTGTATGGGGCTTAACACTCCAGGGATGGTATTTGTAAGCGAGAGACAAATTTTGGAATTTTATATTGTCCTTATCCTATTTCAGCAAACCCCGTGACACTTCAGAATTTTAACTACTACCACCCAGTTTTCAATGGAAAGGCCAACTAGGTTGTGCTGCCCCCTTTTACCCCAGTCATCTGGTATAGCTTAGTATGACAATAAGACGTTTAGATGCCATAGTCACGCAAAACACACTGGGGCTGATTCAGTGTTTCCATTCTATATTCACACACCTAAAGGAAAAGGATAAACTTTCACCTGACTCTGCTAGAAGCTTGGCTCTAACAGACTCAGAATGGGTGAGCAGTATATACAAAAATAGACAAACTTTGCAATAATAACAAAGAGAGGCAGCCTTGCCCTGTTGATTACATTATGAGAGGGTCTCTTCCAGTGTAATCAGAGGGGCTCTGCTGTCCACGTGAGTTTTATAAAAGTAAAAAAATGTAATCCCTTACTAACTTTTAGCTAAGCCTAAGGCTAGGGGGGATGGGGCTGACTAGGGGAGGAGACCTATCGGTGTTCATACTTAGTATGAACACACGATCTGTCTCCTCTCCCCTGAGAGAACTGGGATTTGTGTGTTTACACACACAGATCCTGGTTCTCACTCTGTCTGTGGGCACGCATGTGCCTGCTAAAGCGTCCTAAAGAGCCAACGTACAGCTACGACGGCTCGTCCAGCAGTGCCATCCTGCCGCAGTATAACTGCGGTGCCTGGTCCGGAAGTGGTTAAAGAAGTCCTGGCTCTGTTTCTCCATAATTATTATGACTAAATCTTATTGGTTTAACCATGTCCCAACAGCCACTTTTGTTCTGTTCTGTTTTCCATGGACCAAAGGATAGTAAATCTATGTCCGCTGGGCTGTGGTTTAAAGATAGCAAACCTCCCCAACCAATAACCCCTTCAGCTACAGAGGCAGCGGTGTGCACATGTCTATAGCCTCTGACTATCTGCTGTTGCATGTATACAGTCCTTGACAGTTTTCTGCAGCATTACATTTGCTGACTATTATACAGGGCCGTTTTGTGACTGAAATCAATGTGCTCCATGCATGTCTGACCCACTCACTAAACAGTCCCTAGATGAGTCCTTTTTCGTTCAAACAGCAGTTCACTGCCGCCAGAATACACTGATCAGCATTGCGGGATATAGCCTGCAGCACTGATCGAGCTGGGAAAACCCAACAGGGTGGTTGTATAGAAGTCAAGGGATAGATGATCAACTTCTGTACAACCACCCTACCCATACTTGGTTTGAAATTTGTGCAGTCCCTGCTGAACTGGTCAAATTTCAATCCATGTATGGCCTGCGTAAGGCCTATGGTCCGCTTTAGGCCCCTTTCACATGGCCGGTTTGTTGCGGTCCCTAGATTCCTGTGGCAAGAATCTACACATTCATCCTGCTTGAATGACCTTGTTATGTAATCCCCACTGTTATTATGCTGTTTGTCACATGTAGCCAAACACAGAGCGATTATCTGGGTCCAGGATCGGACCTCAGTCCCAAGCTGCAGCTAATCACTCTGTGTGCACCTACATGTAAGCTATTAGTTTAAATGATTTGGCCTAAGCAGCAGCTGGTGGTTGCATAACCCAGTCATTCCAACAGCAAGAATCTGCAGATTCTTGCCACAGGAATCTGGTGGCCTCAACAAACCGACGGCGTAAAGGGGACCTTAAAGTGTTACTAAACCCACAACAGTAAAATAAGTCTGTACATGCAGCATAGCATGCTTGTTATACTCACTGTGGAACTTAAGGGGTTAATCCTCTGCATTGTGTAAAAAGGCTGTTTTATCCTATATGCACAGATCCTCCCCCTCCTGCACTGTCTATCTGGGGAAGGCCAGCTAACACAGGCAGGGTAGCCGACCTGCACGTGCTCAGTTGTGTCTTTTATGCTGGAGAGAACAGTTTCTTGTTCTCAGAGCTAGCCAGGTCACATGATATGACATCACACATGTGGGTGTTTATACAGGCTGTAGTGAAAATCTCCTCCACCTGAACTCTCAGCACTGAAGAAACTGTGCAGTTTATCATGTCACCGTGGTATACAGATCATCCAAAAAGGTATATAGTGGCCGTATTTTAATGTAAAAAGATTTATAAGCTGTGGGAACTGTGGGGGGGATGAACTATTTTCATATTACTGGGTTTAGTAACACTTTAATTACACAGCTCTACTAATGCATGGTTGTGTCTTGTACATTTTAAATGTACTTTTCTATGTTACATGTTTATGAATATAACTCCCTTCTTGGAAATGAAAAATTGTACTCATTGATAACGTTATCCAAACTTCCTTCATGTTTGAGAGTTTAGTAGCAGAAACACCTCACTGGTCTTGAAGGGATCTCCCACTTACCAGCAATAACTTAGTACTGCTAGCCTGTGAGTGATTTTTATAAATTTAGAAGCACCGCTTCTTAGGTATAGGGGTGGGGGGACCAAAATCGGCAGATAACAATAACTAATGGGCTTCTAATATGTATATATATTCATCTGATATTTTCTCCCAGCTTCTTTGCTTATACAGAAAACACCTTATGAAGTGCTTTGTAAAGTGCTTTGTATGCTGTATTGTATTATAAGTATGTTTTCAAGTGTGCATTTTCTGTATTGGCCACTAGAGGGATACTTCCGAGCAGAACTATGAACAATGCTTTGTCTTATACAGACACATTCCTCCCTTTGTAAGCTGACAGGGAGATTAACGGGAAAGGTTTATCAATGGCTGCACTGCAGATTTAATTGCAAAAAGTATGTTTTATGACATCTAGTTCATTTCAGGTCACATAAAATATATCTCGGCATTACCTCTTGGAGAACACAAGAACAAATATTGAAAGGGTGGAATGTATAATGCAAATACTTTATAAAGCACTAAAGATCTGTGGCCTGGTTGTGAGGTTCATCCTCTAAATACAGAGTTCATCCTTAGGACAGAGAGCTTCTCAGGGCAAGAACGCAGAGACATAGGCTGCGCACGGGGTGTGCTGAGTGTGCCTGGGCACACCCTAATCACCCCCTGTTAGTGTAGCTTCATGTCGGCTGTCTCCCGAGTTCTCCTGTGAAATGCTGCAAGAGTGTATAGCGCTTTCACATTGAGCAAATCGACAGGCTTGTAAGAGACGCTCAGTGCCTTAAATTGTCATGTAATGTCCCTGCTTGCAGAGACCGTCTGTCAAAACTTGGCGGTGATGTCGGGGGTGGGCAGTGCCGAACAGCTATCATACACCAGCTAACGGGATAGGGGCTGGGCGGGCCGCTCCATGTATGTGACTGCCAATCAGTGTTTCCAATCAGTGTCACCTATCATTGCCAATCAGAGCTGCCTATCAGTGCCCATCAGTGTTGCCTATCAGTACGGCCTATCAGTGCCAACCAATGCCACCAATCAGTGCCCATCAGTGCTGCCTATCAGTGCTGCCAATCAGTACTGCTTATCAGTGCCAACCAATGCCGCCTATCAGTGCTGCCAATCAGTGCTGCCAATCAGTGTTGCCTATCAGTGCCAATCAGTGCTGCCAATCAGTGTTGCCTATCAGTGCTGCCTATCGGTGCTGCCTATCAGTGCCCATTAGTGCTGCCTATCAGTGCCACCCATCAGTGCTGCCTATCTGTGCTTCCAATTAGTGCCAATCAGTGCCACCTATCAGCGCCACCAAGCAGTGCCCAACCATTGCTGCCAACTAGTGCCAATCAGTGCTGTCAACCAGTGCCAATCAGTGCTGTCAACCAGTGCCAATCAGTGGTACATATCAGTGCCCTTTAGTGCTGCCAATCATTTTCACCAATCAGTGCTGCCAATCAGTTCTCATTGGTGCTGCCAATCAGTGCCCATCAGTGCACTGCGTGCAGGGAAGGGGAGATGAAATCAGCAAACAGACACATTGTCCATGGGGGGCCGGCCTGGTGGGGCACAACTGAATTCTGTCAATATTACCACAATACCGGTGATATGTAACGTCACATATAATACACATTAAACTGAAAAAAGACATAAAAAATGTAACTTAGCAGGGATGGTGGAAATCCCTCTACAGATAATTGCAATACAAATTAACATCAAAACTTTTTAGTTGGGTGGTCCGCACCATTATAGCACATTGGAATTTAATTTTTTTTAGATTGTTACATTTAATTCTATATGTTTTAGTTATTATTATAATGTGAATTTTTGCACTTGAAGTTAATTTTCCACCACCCTTGCTAAGTCCATATCTTTATGGACCTTGCTTTGTGCACTGGTGTGCAGTCATGTTGGAACAGGAAGGGGCCATCCCCAAACTGTTCCCACAAAGTTGGGAAGATGAAATTGTCCAAAATGTCTTGGTATGCTGACGCCTTAAGAGTTCCCTTAACTGGAACTAAGGGACCAAGCCCAACCCCTTGAAAAACACCCCCACACCATAATACCCCCTCCACCACATGATTTGGACCAGTGCATAAAGAAGGTCCATAAAGACATGGATGAGCGAGTTGGGGTGGAGGAACTTGATTGGCCTTCACATTAGAGTGGAGACTGCGAGCCAGGCCTTCTCATCCAACATCAGTGGATGTTGCCTTCTCATCCTCACAAATGTGTTTCTGGAAGAATGGTCAAACATCCCCATAGACACACTCCTAAACCTTGTGGACAGCCTTCCTAGAAGAGTTGAAGCTGTTATAGCTGCAAAGGGTGGGTCAACTCAATATTGAACCCTACATACTAAGACTGGGATACCATTAAAGTTTGTGTGTGTAAAGGCAGGCGTCCGAATACCTTTAGTAATATAGTGTAAATAAATATATATATATATATATATATATATATATATATATATATATATATATATATATATATATATATATATATATATATATATATATATATATATATATATATACACGCATGTGTGTTTGAGCTTTGGGGTGCACAC
Organism: Lithobates sylvaticus; assembly: GCA_028564925.1. NCBI lineage: Eukaryota > Metazoa > Chordata > Amphibia > Anura > Ranidae > Lithobates > Lithobates sylvaticus. Next base: position 100,337,614 of record CM053030.1, on the reverse strand, counting down.
TCTAATGCAAAAGGCTGTGCACGCCTATGCTGAGAGACGTAAAGGGGCTCCTACACTGTCCTGTTCCAGCCGTGTGACACCAACCTATTCAAACATGAGCATGGTTACAGTAATTTCACTGTTAAGGGTCAAACACATTCATTCAGAGCACAGCATACACTTTTCTTCTCACTGTGCTAAAAAGTTTGGCATAGCTAGGAACTACAGCAGACTCAACTATTGGGATAAGATACATCACCAAGTGGGATAAATGGTCAGCTTTTCCAAAAAAATATGAGGTTGACTGGCCATCTAAAAAAAAAGAAAAAAAAGATTAATCCATAGGTATAAACATATGTGTTCTTCATATGATTTGTGACAACACCACAAACTCGTGTTCCTCCACCACATAGCTTGTGTGCTTATCAGAGGCAAGCTATTATGAGCTTGAGGCTATTAACCCCCGACAGGGCCTTGTTCCAAAGGGATGGCGATGACAGCTCTCAAGTACTTGATGCAACAGAAATACACAGCAAACGACCACAGGGATTCGGACATTCAATGGTCTCAATTGGAGGCCAGAAGGTAACCCAAAATGAAGAGGAAATTGTAAATCGTATTAAAAAAGCATTTATTTAAAAGTAAAGGTTGCACTTACACATAGTAAGTGCAATGACGTCACTCCTCCTGACGCGTGTTTCGTCACACTCTGACATCATCCTAGTGCCCCAGGACGATGTCAGAGTATGACAAAACGCGTGCCGGGAGGAGTGACGTGCAAATCCACTATAGGCAAAAAACTAAAATAGTTAAACAGAGTGTGGATTTTCAAGGTCTGTAGTTAAATATATACCAGCAGGCATGAATACCATCTCTCCTCTCTTCCTATTACTGTATTTTGTATTTTTTACCCATTTTTAGCTGGATCCAGGGGAAACACAGGCATCTAACTTCCCTGCTATCATACTGCACATTGCTTATGACTTTCTACTGCAAATATGTTTGTAGCAATACTATGTAGGACACTCCACAAACCCTCAGGCTGAGGGTTTATTCATCCACAATAGGTAATTTAATTTACGATTTGTTATTTGTCCCATTTTATTTTTTACAAACTACCTTACTTAATAGATATATGCCTCTATTCCTTTTTGTCCATGTCAAGTGATCCCAGCGCATACCCTCCGTGTCACCCTGCAGGCTGGGAACGACTTCCTGTTTCTCTCTTTTTTGTTCAATCTCATCCTTGCTCATTACTGGCTTCTATTACTTTTATTATTTTTACTCCACTGCTGACTGTGTGTCACGATTCCTTACCAAGGTTTTGTAAGTACCTTAATCCCTCTCTCTTTTGGACCATGTTATGCATGTGCAAATAGCGATGAATGTTCTAATGTATGTTTTATTCTATAGACCGTATGTACCACGATTGCTAAAACCTTCCCCGAAGAAGAGAAGAAGGAACTTTAACCACTTAAGGACCGAGCCTCTTTTTTACACTTGTTGTTTACAAGTTAAAATAATTTTTTTTTTGCTAGAAAATTACTTAGAACCCCCAAACATTATATATATATTTTTTCTAACACCCTAGAGAATAAAATGACAGTCATTACAATACTTTCTGTCACACTGTATATGCGCAGTGATCTTACAAGCGCACTTTTTTTGGAAAAAAATACACTTTTTTGAATTACAAAATAAGACAAAAGTAAAGTTAGCCCAATTTTTTTTTTATATTGCGAAAGTTAATGTTACACAAGTAAATTGTTATCCAACATGTCAGGCTTCAAAACTCTAATTTCAAAAGCGCCTGCTCATGGAATGGCAACAAACTTTTACCCTTTAACCACTTCAATACCGCTTCATTGTCATATGACGCCCACAAGGTGGATCTCCCATCCTGGGTGGGCGTCATATGACGTCCTCGCATTCCCGGCCGCCTGGGGGGGCGAGTGCCCGGCGGCCGCGATGTCCAACGGGACCGTGCGGGACCGTGGAGCTGTGTGTGTAAACACACAGCTCCACGTCCTGTCAGCGGGGAGGAGACCGATCATGTGATCCCAGTACGGAGGAACACATGATCGTTCTCCTCCCCTTGAGTCCCCTCCCCCCACAGTTAGAATCACTCCTATAGGGACACACATTAACCCCTGCAGCGCCCCCTAGTGTTAACCCCTTCCCTGCCAGTCACATTTACACAGTTATCATTGCAATTTTATAGCAACGATCGCTGTGTAAATGTGAATGGTTCCAAAAATGTGTCCGAAGTGTCCGCCGCAATGTCACAGTCACGAAAAAAAATCGCAGATCGCCGCCATTACTAGTAAAAAAAAAAAAAAAAATTCAATAAATCTATCCCCTATTTTGTAGACGCTATAACTTTTGCGCAAACCGATCAATATACGCTTATTGCGATTTTTGAGTTTTTTTTTTTAAAAATGGGATATTTATTATAGCAAAAAGTAAAAAATATTGTGTTTTTTTTTTTCAAAATTGTCGCTCTTCTTTTGTTTATAGCGCAAAAAATAAAAACCGCAGGGGCGATCAAATACCACCAAAAGAAAGCTCTATTTGTGTGAAAAAAAGGACGTCAATTTTGTTTGGGTGTAACGTCGCACGTCCGCGCAATTGTTAGTTAAAGCGATGCAGTGCCGAATCGCAAAAAGTGCTCTGGTAAGGAAGGGTGTTTAAAAGCCCTGTATTGAAGTGGTTAAAATCTCCATAGGCGTTGTTTAGAAATTTCTACAGGTTACCAGTTTTGAGATACAGAGGGCTAGAATTATTGCTCTCGATCTAACGATCGCGGCGATACCTCACATGTGTGGTTTCGTATGCGGACACTACTCACGTATGCGTTCGCTTCTGTGCACGACCTCATCAGGACGGGACGCTTTTAAAAATATATATATTTTATTATTTATTTTACTTTTAATTTTTTATTTTGACACGGTTTTAAAAAATAAAATAAAAATTTGGGTCACTTTTATTCCTAATACAAGGAATATAACTATCCCTTGTAATAGAAAAAAAGCCTAACAGGGTCTCTTAAATATGAGATCTGGGGTCAAAAAGACATCTCATATTTACACTAAAATGCAATAAAATAAATAAATAATAATAATAAAAAAAAATCTCCTTTAAGAGCTATGGACGTGACGTTTGATGTCGCTTTCGCCCTCCCATGCCATGGAGCTGAGCAGGGGCCATCTTCCCCTCAGTCAGCAGCCAGGCATCCACGATGCAATCGTCTCCGCCGCTACCAGTGGGTCCGGTAAGCGGCGGAGATGACCGACGCTGTGGAGACCACTTTTGTCTTAAAGAGCATCAAAGTGCCGACGTACAGGTACAGCGATTTGCGTGGTTAAGGACTCTGAAACGCGCTGGAGATTGGTTTATGTATAACTCCTGTACTTGATGATCAGTGTTTTTTTTTTTGCCTTGTAGCTACAGAACACACATGTTCTCATGTTTTTTGTATGTACAGTACAGTTTATACTGTAACTTCTTTTAAATATTTTTTTGATACCAATAAATACACTATATTTTCTATTATGTATTTTTGATCTTTGTACATTCCTTGATCCTATAAAGTCCCAATCTTTTGAGGAGAGATTCTGTTTTCTACCAGCAGGGGCAGAGCGAAATGCTTGCAGCTATGCTGCCAGATCATCACTGGAGCCAAGCAGAGAGAGGATCATATCATAAGGAGGCTGGTCATCCCCAGGAGTTAGCATGAGCCAATCAGGCATAAAGGGAGGTCTAAACAAAGAGTGAAGTGCCCCCATCTGAAGGCGTGCAGTGTCTCTGGGCCGCCGATGCACAGAGGCGGCAGTGGGTGGGATCGGGGTGGAGGGAGGCCAAGGCACACAGCCCAACCAAAACAAGGAGGAGCAGGCTCAGGGTGGGTGAAGCCACACTCACTATCAAGCCCGAACAGTAAACAATGCCACACAAGCGGGACATTGATGGCCTAGGTGCGCCGGGTAACAAGGCAGACCCCAATAAGAGGGGCCCAAATACAACCCTGTCCTATATGAGGGGAAATGGAGGCATTTTAAAGTTAATATGATTGAGACAAATTGTCGATTGAATGAAGGCAGGAAACGGCAGCTGTATATATAGCACGGCCGGGCACCACAGTATACAGTATGCACACATCTAATACATATTGTAACAAATGAGATTCATCAGCAGAAATACAACTTAGCATGTGATATAAGCTAGCAATGTTATACAGTAATAAACCAAAATTGTAAACAAAGTACAATGATTGGTGCAAGCCGGTATAGCAAATATCTACAGTCTTGCATAACGTGGCTTAGTGAACTGTCTATGGGTATTAAAGATGCATGAATTCAGCTGTATATGGGAGAAATGCAGATGGAATGAACAGTAGAATAATAGACAGGGAGACATGCAGGTGACGAAATGGAAAGGTACAGAGCAATCGACCCTAAAATGTACCCCTCCCAACCTCCAGAGACAAATCCCTCCAGAAAAGGTTTGAAGGAGATAGCTTAATTTAAGCCGGATAAAGAGGTTCCCACTGGAAGAGACATTTGTTCCAGTCTCCCCCACATGGACTCAGGTGGATCCAATCAATTACTAGAAATGTAATCTGGGGGACGTGCCCCCCATAAATGCTTGCCACATGCCGCCCAAGTGGGAGGTTTGTGTTGCAAGTCTTTATTCTTCTGCAAGTCTTCATTTCTGCATGGTGACTGGTCTTGTATCCGCCCCCTTTCTTTTTCTGCAGGCAGCCTGTAGTAGGTGGGGCTTGCTAGGTGAAAGGTGGGGTTATAGCTTATTATGTGCAGCACAGTGATGATGTCATAGCTACTTTATCATGGTGATATCTGGGTTTGTAAAGGCAAGTGGTTCACATAAAGTAGATTTACGTACAGTATCTTACATTATTGTAAATATTTTATTATATCTTTCTATGTGACAACACTGAACAAATTACACTTTGCTAAAATGTAAAGTAGTGAGTGTGCAGCTTGTATAACAGTGTAAATTTGCTGTCCCCTCAAAATAACTCAACACACAGCCATTTATGTCTAAACCGATGGCAACAAAAGTGATTACACCCCTAAGTGAAAATGTCCAAATTGGGCCCAATTAGCCATTTTCAATCCCCGGTGTCATATGACTCATTAGTGTTACAAGGTCTCAGGTGTGAATGGGGAGCAGGTGTGTTAAATTTGGTGTTATCACACTCACTCTCTCACACCGGTCATAGAACTTTTGTGTGACCCTGTGTATGCAAGCCAAGCTTGAGCGGAATTCCGTCGGAAAAAACATCCAAGCTTTTTCTGATGGAAAATACGCTTGTGTGTACGGGGCATAAGACTTGTGAAGTAGGGGGGGGGGGGGGGGCAGGTTGCTGGTGAGGGAAAGTTTAAGAGGCACAAACAGCAAAGAGATAGCCTTACAACTGCATACCAAAATTTAGATATGTTGGTATACAGATTTATTTTTCATATTTTTAATTTGTTGTGAAAATGACTTATAGGCCCGAGCTTCAGCTGGATACGCAAAAACCCTTATCTAGCTATGTATAAATTAGTGGTATACAGATACTGTACAAAAGTCCTAGGCAGGTGTGAAAATGCTATAAAGTAAGAATGCTTTCAGAAATAGAAGTCTTTAATCGTTTATTTTTAACAATTAGAAAAATGGAAAGTAAATGGACAGAAGAGAAATCCAAATCAATATTTGTTGTGACCACCCTTTGCCTTCAAAGAGCATCAATTCTTCAATTTTTCTAGGTACACTTGCACACAGTTTTTGAAGGAACTCGGTAGGTAGGTTGTCCCAAAGATCTTGGAGAACTAACCACAGGTCTTCTGTGGATGTAGACCGCCTCAAATTCTTCTGTCTCTTCATGTAATCCCAGACAGACTCGATGATGTTGAGATCAGGTCTCTGTGGGAGCCAAACCATCACTTCCAGGACTTATTGTTCTTGTTTACACTGGCATTGGCTATAGGTTTGTAGTCATTGTCCTGCTGCAGAATTAATTTGGGGCCAATCACACACCTCCCTGATAAAATGGCATGATGAATAAGTATCTGCCTGTTAGAAGTTCTGTATATAGCCCTACAGAACAGTCAGACAGTGCACAGTCCACATGGGCTTTGTTGCTTAACTTCAGATAGGAAACAAAAAACTTTATTATACAGAGAAAAAACATAGAGTTTTACCATAGAGATCAACTACAAACTTATAAACACTGTCATCTACTGGCTGAAAAATATATCTGTAGTTGTATGAAAATACATAAACAATGTATTCCAACACCCCTGCTCAACAACTACTTCTTATATTAGCCCCATTTTGAAACTCAGTTCTATAAATCTGTTTCTTGTAAGCGGTTTTGTCAAAGTGTCTGCAATCTTCATCAACAGCTCTGATCCACTTTTGTTTCTCGTGAATTGGAAGCCTTTGCATCTCATCCTATCTAGCTCTGGTTTTAATGCCCTGCAAGCACCATTGGGTAGATGTTTGGCTGAAATGCCTTTATTTCTTCTGGTGGATTTCTTGATTAAAGCCTCTTGTGGCCTGGTTTCTTCTTTTACAGCATTTGGATTGTCTGCATTTGTTTCTATTTCTGCATCACTTTGCAGTTGCCTATCTTCACGTGACACTGATGTTGAATTTCCCTCAGATTGAAGTGTTTGTGTTAGTTCATGACATTTTGAACACAGTGAAGTATCATCGACAATAACACTTCTACTTATGGTTACCTTGCTTGTGTATTGGTGTTTTTCTTTATGTGAGCATCCCATTTTGTATGTTTTTCTTTTGGGATGTGCACATAGGCTTTGCTTCCAAATTTTTTTAGATGGTTCAGATTGAGGGCTTTTCCATTCGACAGCTCATATGGAGTTTTCGCAAGGGATTTTCCTAGTAGTTGATTTTGGAGATAGCATGAGGTCATAATTGCCTCTTCCCAGTATGTGGTTGGCATATGTGCATCAAACTGCATGGTTCTTCCACTCTCATATAGAGTATGGTTATTTTTTCTGCAACCCCATTTTGTCCTGGGTTGTATGGTACAGTAGTTTGAAATATTATGTCGCGCTTTTTGAGAATCGCCAGTGTGTTATCACTTGTATATTCAGGTCTATTGTCTGTGCACAATACACTTGCCATTTTGCCAGATATGTTGCTTAGTTGAGCTAAATACTGTTAAAGTTTCTCTGGTACTTCACTTTTGTTGTGTAGCAGACATAGGGGGTTATTTACGAAAGGCAAATCCACTTTTCACTGCAAGTGCACTTGAAAGAGCACTGAAAGTGCACTTGGAAGTGCAGTCGCTCTAAATCTAAAGGGTAGCTATGAAATGAGTGGAAGCTCTGCTGATCTTATCATCCAAACATGTGCAAGCTAAAATGCTGTTTTTTTTTTCCTTGCATGTCCCCCTCTGATCTACAGCGACTTTACTTCTAAGTGCACTTTCATTGCACTTTCAAGTGCACTTGCAGTGCAAAGTGGATTTGCCTTTCGTAAATAACCCCCATAGTGTAGTATACCTGGAGTAATCGTCTATAAAAGTGAGAAAATACCTCTTACATGTTTCCTTTGGACTGCAAAAATCTAAATAAATTAGGTGCAGAGGTTTATTAGCTCTGTTGTTACTCTGCTTCAGAAAGGCTTTTCTTGTAATTTTTCCTTTTATACAGCTGGTGCTTTTCATTGTTTGATCACATTGACTAATTTTTATTCCACTTTCATAGTCATGCTCAGTCAATTTCTTTATTATATCATGACTTCTGTGCCCAAGGCATCTGTGCCATGTGTGAAGGCAGCTTGAATGTTTTTCCTCCTTGCCAGTATTAACCACCTCATTGTAGTTGTAGCTGTGGTTGTAGTTGTAGCTGATAAAGATAATCTGTAATTTTAGCCTTTGCAAGTAAGATATCTCCTTTTGTGATGGCACAACTGTTATCTTGGAAGGCCACTATATTGCTTTGTTTTGTGAGCTTGTTCGCTGACAAAAGGTTAGTTTCAAGAGCAGGGACATAAAGGACATTTTTCACAGATATCTTTCTGATGACACTCTGGGAAATAGGACAGTAAAGAAACAGTCTGCTATTCCTTCTAATTACATTATTTGTCCATTAGCTTTTTCTATTTTACTCAAGGTGATTAAAGAAAATTCGGTCATTTGTCCTGTGACTCGTAGCACCTGAATCAACACACCATGCCTGCAAAGATAAGGTGCAACGTTTGGATTGAAAAACATATTTATTATCTGAAGCAAAATCAGTTTCTTTCTTTTCACACTTTTGACCTTTTGTAGTTTAGTTTGTTTTTGCATTCAAGCTTTCCAGATTCTGCAGTCTGCTTTTAAATTACCTTGTTTCTTGCACACAAAACATTTATGTGTTTCTTGTTGCATGATACAGTTTTTTTTCCTATTTTTCGTCTTTAAAGCAGACTCTGCAACAGAAGCACTGTCACTATTAATGCTTTCTATGTTATGCTTATATTCATCCACAAGCTTGCCCTTAACATATTCCAATGTCAGTTTATCATCTGAATATGATCAAGTGTTGTAACAAGCGTTTCAGAACTTTCTGGTATACACAACAAAAAGAAACCCTCTGGTGGGACTTTAACCACTTCAGCCCCGGACCATTTGGCAGCCAAAGGACCAGAGGTCTTTTTTCAATTTCGCACTGCACTACTTTAACTGGTAATTGCGCGGTCATGCAATTTTGTAACCAAACGAAATTTGCGTCCTTTTCTTCCCACAAATAGAGCTTTCTTTTGATGGTATTTGATTGCCTCTGTGATTTTTATTTTTTGCGATATAAACGGAAAAAAGAGCGAAAATTTTGAAAAAAAAAAGAGATTTTCTACTTTTTGTTATAAAAAAAAATCTAATAAACTCAATTTTAGTCAAACATTTGGGCCAAAATGTATTCAGCCACATGTCTTTAGTAAAAAAAATGCCAATAAGCGTATATTTATTGGTTTGCGCAAAAGTTATAGCGTCTACAAACTAGAGTACATTTTCTGGAATTTACACCGCTTTTAATTTATGACTGCCTATTTCATTTCTTGAGGTGCTAAAATGGCAGAGAAGTACAAAACCCCCCCCAAATGACCCCATTTTGGAAAGTAGACACCCCAAGCTATTTGCTGAGAGGCATGTTGAGCCCATTGAATATTTTTTTTTTTAGTCCCAAGTGATTGAATAAAGACAAAAATAAAAAAGATTTTTTTTTTTTTCAAAAAGTTGTCACTAAATGATATATTGCTCACACATGCCATAGTTATATGTGGAATTGCACCCCAAAATACATTTTGCTGCTTCTCCTGAGTATGGGGATACCACATGTGTGGGACTTTTTGGGAGCCTAGCCGCGTACGGGGCCCCGAAACCCAAGCACCGCCTTCAGGATTTCTAAGGGTGCAAATTTTTGATTTCACTCCTCACTACCTATCACAGTTTCGAAGGCCATAAAATGCCAAAATAGCACAAAACCCCCCCAAATGACCCCATTTTGGAAAGTAGACACCCCAAGCTATTTGTTGAGAGGCATGGTGAGTATTTTACAGCTCTCATTTGTTTTTGAAAATGAAGAAAGTAAAGAAAAAAAAATTTTTTTTTTCTTTTTTCAATTTTCAAAACTTTGTGACAAAAAGAGACATCTGCAAAATACTCACAATACCTCTCAGCAAATAGCTTGGGGTGTCTACTTTCCAAAATGGGGTCATTTTGGGGGGTTTTATGCCATCTGGGCATTCCATGGCCTCCGAAACTGTGATTGGCAGTGAGAAGTGAAATAAAAAAATTACACCCTTAGAAAGCCTGAAGGCGGTGATTGGTTTTTGGGGTTCCGTACGCAGCTAGGCTCCCAAAAAGTCCCACACATGTGGTATCCCCGTACTCAGGAGAAGCAACAGAATGTATTTTGGGGTGTATTTCTACATATGCCCATGACATGTTTGAGCAATATATCATTTAGTGACAACTTTTTGTAAAAAAAAATATATATATATTTTTTTTTTCATTATTCAATCTCTTGGGACAAAAAAAAAAAATATTTAATGGGCTCAACATTGCTCTCATCAAATAGCTTGGGGTGTCTACTTTCCAAAATGGGGTCATTTGGGGGGGGTTTGAACTGTCCTGGCATTTTATGCACAACATTTAGAAGCCTATGTCACACGTCACCCACTCTTCTAACCACTTGTAGACAAAGCCCTTTCTGACACTTTTTGTTTACATGAAAACATATTTTTTTTTTGCAAGAAAATTACGTTGAACCCCCAAACACTATATATAATGTTAAAGCAAAGGCCCTACAGATTAAAATGGTGGGTGTTGCATTTTTTTTTTTCCACACAGTATTTGCGCAGCGATTTTTCAAACGCATTTTTTGTGGAAAAAATACACTTTTTTTTATTTTAATGCACTAAAACACACTATATTGCTCAAATTTTTGATGAAATAAAAAATATGATCTTAGGCCGAGTACATGGATACCAAACACAACATGCTTTAAAATTGCGCACAAACACGCAGTGGAGATAAACTACATACATTTTTAAAAGCCTTTAAAAGCCTTTACATGATACCACATTAGATTCACGGAGGAGGTCTACTGCTAAAATTACTGCCCTCGATCTGACCTTCGCGGTGATACCTCACATGCATGGTGCAATTGCTGTTTACATATGACGCCAGACCAACGCTTGTGTACGCCTTTGCGCAAGAGAAGGGGGGGCAGGGGTGCTTTTTTTTTTTTTTTTTTGGTTTTTTTTTTATTTATTTAGCTTTTTTATTTTATTTTTAAACTGTTCCTTCCATTTTTTTTCTTTGTTATGATTTTTATTGTTATCTCAGGGAATGTAAATATCCCCTATGATAGCAATAGGCAGTGACAGGTACTCTTTTTTTGAAAAAATTGGGGTCTATTAGACCCTAGATCTTTCCTCTGCCCTCAAAGCATCTGACCACACCAAGATTGGTGTGATAAAATGCTTTCCCAATTTCCCAATGGCGCGGTTTATATCCGGGAGGGGGGACATTCCCTCCCACTGCTTGTAAAAGCAGTCTAGAGGCTAATTACCCGCTAGAATTGCTTTTACATGAAAGCCGATCACTGGCTGAAAAGAATGATACCAAGATGATACCTAAACCTGCAGGCATCATTCTGGTATAACCATTCAAAGTCCAGCAACATACTGGACATATATTGTAATCTTTTTTTTTTCATGCAGCCTCTTGGCTGAACGAAAAAAAGAGATTGATTGGTGGGTATGCCCACCATTAGAATACCTCCCTTCATCCACCCACTTCTAATGATGGGCATACATGCACCATTTATATATGCCGATGCATGGGGGCATCCTCCCGCAAAAGTTATGCCGTGTACACACGGTCGGAATTTCGACCGTATGTACGTGGCATTAGGAGCCAATCGCTCCTCCCCCCCCTGCTGCCCCCATGCTTCGGCATATATGCTCTTTTTTTTAACTGTGGTGGTGAAATCACCTCCTACAGTGTTGGAGTCGCGTCTTTATGTATCGTGGGAGCAAACGCTGTTGCTGTCAAGATAAATAAATCCGCGTTGCAACTGAATGGCGCACCTGAAAACAAAAAAATGCTTAACACTAAAACACAGTAAACAAAATTACATACCTGAAAAGCAAGCATGATAAAACATGATAAAACATAATAAAACATTGCAGAATAGAATGGAGTAAAAAAAGAGCAACAATAGAGAGAGAATAGAGTGAGAGAGAGAACAATAAAACGACAACTATTTTATTTTTTTTTATTTTTTTGAGATTCACAGGTAAAAAAGCTCCTGACTGAAGCGACTGAATCAAAACGCTACCACAAAAAAACTGTTAGCGATCGCAGGGATCAGGCCTGACTCTGCGAACGCTGCAGTTATGTGTGCTTAGTGTTTTGTAAGTGACAGTGATCGATCGATACTGCACTTGGGTGGGCTGGGCTGGGCGGAGGGGGAAAACGCAGGTGCTAGCAGGTATCTGGGCTGATCCCGCTAACAATGCGTTTTTTTTTGGAACCCTAAACTGCTGGGACGCTAGTATAGATCTGATCAGATCAGATATTGATCTGTTCAGATACTGTGCCACTAAGGGAGGTGTATGCTTTGTGCGTGGGTGTTTGCGGTACTGGCACTAACCTGGGGCGACGCAGACCTTATTTGACCCTAAAACCTAATTGATATCACCCGCCGGGCGATCAGGGGGTTAAAACCGTTATTGGGTAATAAATGGCGGGTGCCCTGACAGTATAAAAAACAAGCTAACTAACCAGCGTCACCCGTAACAGTAATACAAAAAAAAACTGGTTACCTATCGACACTAATGCAGCGATCAGAAAAACGATCGCTTAGTGACACTGGCAAAAGGGGGTGAAAGGGTTAACTAGGGGCAATCAGGGGGTTAAACCTTTATTAGGTAATATATGGGGGTACCTGACGCTATATAAAAACCTGACGGGGAACCTAAATAACGAAATAACTAACTGGCTAACCAGCGTCACCAGTGACAGTTATACAGTGATCACTGGTGAAAGGGTTAACTCTAGGGGCAATCAGGGGGTTAAAACCTTTATTTAGGTTGTAATATGGGGGTACCTGACCTATAAACCTATTTATGAACCTATATAAACATGGCGGTTACCTAAAAAAAAAAAATGGTTACCTAGCGACACTAATGCAGCGATCAGAAAAACGATCGCTTAGTGACACTGGCAAAAGGGGGTGAAAGGGTTAACTAGGGGCAATCAGGGGGTTAAAACCTTTATTAGGTAATATATGGGGGTACCTGACGCTATATAAAAACCTGACGGGGAACCTAAATAACGAAATAACTAACTGGCTAACCAGCGTCACCAGTGACAGTTATACTGTGATCACTGGTGAAAGGGTTAACTCTAGGGGCAATCAAGGGGTTAAAACCTTTATTTAGGTTGTAATATGGGGGTACCTGACCTATAAAACTATTTATGAACCTATATAAACATGGCGGTTACCTAAAAAAAAAAAAATGGTTACCTAGCGACAGCAGTGACACTAATACAGCGATCAGAAAAACGATCGCTTAGTGACACTGGCAAAAGGGGGTGAAAGGGTTACCTGGGGGGCAATCAAGGGGTTAAACCTTTATTAGGGGGGGGGGGGGGGGGTAGGGGGCTACCTTGGACCTAAAACTAACTGCCCTGACAGTTATTACAGTCACACTGACACTAAATGCAGTGATCAGTAAAAAAATGATCACTGCAATTAGTGACACTGTGACTGGGGGGGGAGGGGGGTGATCTGGGGGGTGATCAGGGGGTGACAGGGGGGTGGAATATGTGCCTAACTGTACTGGTGTCAGTGTAGTGTTGTGCACTAACCTTAACATGTTCGCCGCTCGGCGTCTCCGGTCACATAGACCGGCGCACCGAGCGTGACATCACTTCCGCCTTCCTGTCTATACAATAGACAGGAAGGGGAAGTTTCTCATTGGCCAGGAGCGATCGCGAGGGGGTGGCCAGAAACCACTGGCCGTCCCCTCGTCCCGGATCGCTCCTGAAGCGATCCCGACCGTCCCCGCCGGCGGAGGGGGGTCCGATCGGACCCCCCAACCGCCGGAAGAATGTCACGTACAGGTACGTGATTCTGCCTGTACGTGCCATTCTGCCGACGTATATATACAGGGGGCGGTCGGCAAGTGGTTAAAGGGCAATGATACCAAAAAAGCATAAACAGAATAAATAAAATATAATTTTAATATTACAAAGTATAAAATAGAACACAGCATTGACTGTGTCAGACATGATACAAAAATACATGAAACATGTGTAACATAGTGTTCATCATGAGATCATAACCACTAATTTAAATAATTCTTGTATTAATAGGCAGAGTGATACCCAACATGTTATTCCTCTTCTTCAGGAGAAAGTGGTAGAGGTATGTATGATATCATGCAGCAGCAGGTATCAAGATTTTAAAAACAGGGAGATATGGCTGCGCTGGCCCTGCAGCGTCCCGGAGTTATGGAAAACGAGAGCGGCCAGCCCAAATGATGACCAAAAGGGAGGGGTGGAAAAAAGGGGGAAACACGATCCAGCAGGTGAACCCGCACCAAAGATTAAGATCTCAATCAATGTGCACACCGCAAGAATATATAAGTAATATCAAGAAAGAGGATCCAAAGGCCAAGATGGGAATCTTTGTATTGATACGACTTATCTAGGCATTGTATGACATGTTCTAGGCAAAATTGTATCAGCTGGATAATCGCATGTATGCGCCGGTAATGGGATATACATTGAATATAGAGGTTCCACGGTTTGAATGGATTTGCTCCAGAGAGCCAGCAGGAACTTTGTGGTAAGCCACTGAGTAATAGTGCTGTGACATGAAAATCTTTTATTTCTTCTCCTATACCTGCATTTCCTGGCTTTTCTTCAGCTTGGTTTGGTATAGCTTTCTAATGAAATACAGTTTATTGTTGAGATTCGCTCTTTCACGTACCTTTTGTAATCCTTCCCACAATTCTTTTCTGGTTTTACACTTACATATACGTATGTATGATTTGATCATCTTCTATGCTAAGAGAGATTGTGCTCTGAGCTTTTTGGCCTTTCTCTATCCATTCATCTGAAGGGTGTTCTGGTCTGACTTCATTAATATATTTCTATGTACTTTCTCTTATTAGCAGCATTTTTATCTTGGCTGGTAGTTCTAGTTTGTCAGATTGGCAAATGAAAGCTTTGTTTCATCTGTGTTACTGGCCATTTTCTTTTATTCTTTTGCGGTCTTCTCTCTGTTGCTGTATCTTGCACTTGCTGTTAGACATGTGCACACCAAAATTTTGTTTCGGAATTTCGTTTTCGTCCGAAAAATACATTTATTTAGTTACTCCCGAAATTAGTTTTTATTTATTTTGTTTAGTTAAAAAATGCATTCGTCCAAAAATCCAAAATAATGAAGGTCGAATCTGTCATTGAAGGCTCATGGTGTCTGTCAAATGTTCTAAGAAGATTCGACGGAGCAGCAAAACTGTACGACGCCGCAATCGTACATTTCCGGTCGAATGTTCCGCCTACAAGCTATAGTAGAATTCTAATGTTGTATGACACTAGTAATAATTATATTTATTAAATATTATTACTAGTCAACCAACATTAGAATTCTTCTATAGCCTATGGGCAGAGCATTTGACCAAAAAATGTCCGCTCGCGGCCACTGCTTCGTCGAATCTTCATGTTGAATCTTTTCTCTCTATGTCGAATAATCTTGGACTAATAGAGTTAGGTTAGGCACATTCAACCTTTTTTTGCTATTGTCTCTATTATGTCGAACCTTTTCTCTCTATGTTGAACCTTTTCTCTCTATGTCGAATCTTTTCTCTCTATGTCAAATCTTTTCTCTCTATGTAGAATAATCTTGAACTAATAGAGCTAAGGTTAGTGTCACGTAACTTAAAGTGGAAGTAAACCCCCCTATCGTTTTCAGCCAAGGAAGCTGCCATCTTTGCCTCTGTTTAATCTTCAACTGCCACAGTGCTGCACATGTGATCCGTTATGACACCAGCCATTGGATGGTTTGACTGTTTGGTTGAGAGCACAGCCAATGTGCAGTTAGCATTCACGGCATGCCTTCTTTTTTTAGACTGTTAAATCGATGGGTTTACTTCCGCTTTAAGGCATAGCCCGCAGTGCAGGGAGCGGCCCCTCGTAAACCCCTGGTTCGGGAACCCCTGGTAGGGATGACAGGGGCTCAAGAGCACAGAGGAGCACAAGTGCCTGGCTGGTAAGCAAGGTAGAGGGCTGAAGGTCTGTGCAAACGGGAACCAGGAAGTGTCCTGTAGTCCGGCAGCAGGAAGCAAACAGTTAATGTGCAGCAGACACAAGGAGGTGTCCTGTAGTCCAGCAGCAGGAAGCAAACAGGTAATGTGCAGCAGACACAAGGAGGTGTCCTGTAGTCCAGCAGCAGGAAGCAAACAGGTAATGTGCAGCAGACACAAGGAGATGTCCTGTAGTCCAGCAGCAGGAAGCAAACAGGTAATGTGCAGCAGACACAAGGAGGTGTCCTGCAGTCCAGCAGCAGGAAGCAAACAGGTAATGTGCAGCAGACACAAGGAGGTGTCCTGTAGTCCAGCAGCAGGAAGCAAACAGGTACAGGCGGGTCTCAGGCAAGCAGGGTCAAACACAGACGGGCAGATCAGGCACAGAGGGAGCATCCAAAGAATAGTCAAAAGAACCGGGATCAGGGCAGGCAGAGGTCAGAAGAGTCAGAGGCAAGCCAAGTTTCAGCACACATCAGGTAAGTCAGGTTTTGCAGGTTCACAGAGCACACACAGGAAACGCTGTTGATCGGCAGCAAGGCAACAAGGTCTGGGTCCAGTTTAAATAGCGCTCTTGGCACCAAACAGCGTCAAGGCGGCCCCGCGTGCACGTGCGTGTTCCCGTGCGCACTCGTGCGCGCTCCCGCGCGTCCGTGCGCGCTGTCAGCCGCGCTATTGCGCATGTGTGGGCGCAGAGGGCCCATTCTGAGCCGGGGGATTCTTCTGTTCCTGGGGATGTTGGGACGCCCGCTGGAGGAACTTTCCTGACAGTTAGGCACATTCGACCACAGGTTGATGGACACAGATCGCTATTGTCAGCATCATGTCGAATCTCCTATCTATATCGAAATGTTGCAATGGAAATAAAGCATTTGTTTATGTCGGATCTTTCGGTTTTCGGATTCCACACATTCGTTATCGTTTGTTAAAAAATTTGTGAAGACCCCGCCACCAGTTGTATGAAGGCTTACCAGAAAGATGGACTTAAAGAGGTGTATAGTCAACAACGCTTATAGTGATAAACACTGTATACGGTGTGAAACCATCAACGATCCAGATATCATGACCCCAATGGAGAGTTGTGAACGGCACTAGTCAGCAGATTGTTTCCAAAAACAAACAAGTAGGTTCGGATGGAGAGAGGAGTAACCAGAGGGATTTCTCATACCCACACATTATCAACATTTGCGTAGGCTAGAATAACAGCAGCTTGACTCAGCTCCCTCCCCACCTACAACTTCATGGGACCAGTCCCACAGTGCTACCATGGCTCACCAGTGGAGATCCACTGTGAGTTTTCAGGACGTTAGAGCTGGATCCCATATCCAAGATGGCAGCACTGGAGAGACAAGGCCTCCTGAGGAATCGACTCTGAGGAAGACATCTGTAAGGGATACCATATGTGGGTATCCAACAGGAATGACCAAATCAATGGGCTATACCTCAAGGAATTAGGAACCAGACCTGTATGATTAACCACTTCAATAAAAGGCACTTATACCCCTTTCTGCCCAGACCAATTTTCAACTTTCATCGCTCTCCTACTTTGAATGACAATTACTCAGTCATACAACACTGTACCCAAACAACATTTTTATCATTTTTTTTTGTGGTATTTATTCACCACTGGGTCTTTTATTTTTTATGATATAAGTAAATAAAGGAGAAATTAGAAAAAAACTAAAAGAAAATTTTGCAAATAATAATTTTTGTTCATAAATTTGGGCCAAAATTTATACTGCTACATATCTTTGGTAAAATAACCCAAATTAGTGGATATTATTTAGTCTGTGTGAAAGTTATAGAGTCTACAAGCTATGGTGCATATCATTAAAAATTGATCACACCTGATTTACTCTAATTTCTTGAGGCCCTGAAATGTCAGGACAGTACAAATACCACCTAAATGTCACCTTTTTGGAAAGTAGACAGTCCAAGGTATTTAGTAAGCGGCATGGGGAGTTTTTTGAAGTTTTAATTTTTTTCCCACAACAGGAAAGTGAAGAAATTATAATTTTTTTACAAAATTGTCATAACAAAATATTTCTCACACACAGCATATGCATACTCCCAATTACACCCTAAAATACATTCTGCTACTCCTATGGTGATACCACGTGTGAGACTTTTTCACAGCCTGGCCACATAGAGAGGCCCAACATGCAGGGAGCGCCATCAGGTGTTCTAGGGGCATAAATTACACTTCTAGTTTCATTGCTACCTATCACACTTTTGAAAGTCCTGGTGCGCCAGGACAGTGGAATTATCCACAAAATGACCCCATTTTGAAAAGCGAAACACTCCAACGTACATTCTTTTAGGCATAATGAGTCTTTTAAACATGTAATTTTTTTTCCACAAGTTTTTGGAAAATGTGGAAAGAAAATGAAAACCTATTTTTTCTTACACAAAGTTGTCAATTAATAAGATTTTTCTAACACAAAGCATGTACATAGCAAAAATGACACCCCAGATACATTCTGCTACTCCTATGGCGATACCACATGTGAGACTTTTTCACAGCCTGGCCACATAGAGAGGCCCAACATGCAGGGAGCACCATCAGGTGCTCTAAGAGCATAGAAGAGAATGAAATAAAGATATGAATTTTGTAGGCACACGCATAAATATGTAAAAAATTAAATTTTTAATTGGATAAAGTTAAAACCATTGTATACAGACACAGATTAAAAAACATATATTTTTGAGTGACCTCGCAGACTCTAGTATCACCTCTAATACATAGATACCACATAAAAAATAAGCAAAGATAGTAGCATGTAATAACATAGTCCAAAATGCAGCGCTTATTTGTGTTAAAGTTCATTCTTTGCAGAAAAACTGTAAATACTATATGATAGTGAGAAGAATCTTCCACCACTTCCAGAATGTGTAGAAAGGAGCACACATCACCTAGGTGTATCAAATCTGCTTACCAGATGTCAAATAAAGGTGAGCATCAAATATTCCACTCTCCATCAAATAGTGTGATTGAATCCGAGAAACGACCAAACATAATGGGTGTCACTCTCCAACAGAAAGATCTCAATAGATCTGGGGTATGTTCAAGATAGCCAGTAAAGCCTCAAGCCACAGCAATCCAATAATTCCACATGTCATGCAAAGCAAAAAGCAAAGCGAAAACACATAGTGAAGCCCGTACAAGAAAATAATACATTTTTATTGTAGTGCACTTACAGTGATGAAGTCACAATTAGGCATCGGATAAATAGGTAAAAATTCCACGATCAATAGCATGCTTGCATCAGCCAGCCTAATGACAATGTAATAACAATATACATCCAGTGATTATTATATACGTGAAGCGGTTGAGTTGCAGGAAGAGGTCTCTCAGAAAAATAACTCTACATGTTACAGGCCTTGGTGCGCTTCTTCAGGAGGTGGCATTTATAATTAAACTTTACTTGAAAGTAGAGAAATGTAAAGATTATACGTAAATGCGGGTGATATCGGCAGTACAAAAATACAGATCATGTGCTCAGTGGAGGCATGAGTTCAACACTATATAAAGCTGGAAAACATAACATCCAAAAAGAGAGGTGGTATTAAGCACACACAGGGGTAGAAAGTTATCTATAATGACGGTATGGATAAATAAACGTCACTGTTTATTATTTGGCCGGTAGATGGCGATGTTCAAAAATCAGAGGGAGGGTATTTGGCTCAATTGGCCAATCACCTCAAAAGGACAAAGTAGTGGTGACTGGGAGAGAACCGCCATTGTATGTGCGCATGGATGAATAATGTAGCCTGACTCTGTTCTAGGAGCATAAATTACACATCTCATTTCCTGACAACCTATCACATTTTTGAAGGTCCCGGAGCACCAGGACAATGGATTTACCCACAATGACCCCATTTAAAAAAGCAAACACCCCAATGTATATTCTAAAAGGCATAATGAGTCTTTTGAACATGTCATTTTTTTCTAAAAGTTTTTGGAAAACGTGGAAAGAAAATGAAAACATATTTTTTTTTTTTTACACAAAGTTGTAAATGTATAAGATTTTTCTAACACATATCATGTACATAGCAAAAATTACACCTCAATACACATTCTGCTACTCATGGTGATACCACATGTGTGAGACTTTTACATAGCCTGGCCACATAGAGAGGCCCAAGATGCAGGGAGCAACATCATATGTTTTAGGAGCATAAATTACATATTTCATTTCCTGACAACCTATCACACTTTTGAAGTACTCAGGTACTTGGGTACTCTGGGCTGAAGACAGGTACTCGGGTACCCTGGGCTGGTGACAGGTACTGAGGTACTCTGATGGGCTGGAGACATGTACTCTGGTACTCCGATGGGCTGGAGACAGGTACTTGGGTACTCTGATGGGTTGCAGATAGGTACTCGGGTACACTGGGCTGGAGACTGGTACTCGGGTACTCTGGGCTGGAGACAGATACTCGGGTACTCTGATGGGCTGGAGATAGGTACTCGGGGGTACTCTGGGCTTGAGACCGGTACTCGGGTACTCTGATGAGCTGGTGACAGGTACTCGGGTACTCTAATGAGCTGGTCACAGATACCCGGGTACTCTAATGGGCTGGTGACAGGTACTTAGGTACTCTGATGAGGTCTAAAGCCTAGTACACACGGTCCAAATGTTGGTTTGCATCGGCTGGTTCAATGTTCGGCCAGCTTCTGATTAAATGGCATGACCGGAAAAGGTCTACTGATCGGTTGACGATCAGCATTCTCAGCCAATGGCTGAGAGTACTGACCCAAGTGTTCTGTACGGGAATAGTTAAGTACAGTGGCTCCTTCTGAGATGTGTGTTTTTTAGTTCAACCTGCTGGTTTGAGCGAAAAAAACCTAGTAGTGTATACTAGGCTTAAGAAGATGAGAAGGGACTTTTTAAGAAAATAATACATACTTGAATAGATTTTTTATTTACCAGAGTTTAGTGTCAATTTAATAATAGCCCTTTGACTAATTTGTCTACCTAGGGATCTTTAGGGATCTATAGGCTTCTAGTTGAAAAAACGTTCCATGTTCAGATTTCATATTATAGGTTGATAAATGTATAGCAAAAATGGTGAAAGAAATATTTTGAAATATTTTTAAAAAGTTTAATATTGTATTTTAACATTGAAGAAACGTTGAGTCTACCCCATTTTTTATCATTGCATTGGCTTCTTTAAGGAAACAGTTTCTTTCCATGTTCACACCAAGTGCACTAAGAAAGAGATACTCCAGTAGCTGTCACTTTTAGTGACAGCAAAGCCATATGATCACAATTTCATAACTGATGTAGTGGTGGCATGCTCAGGAACCACAATGCTTATTCTTTGATCTAAAGCTGGTCATACACTAGTATATTTTCAAACAAACATTAATAAGAACATTTGTATGAAAAGTCTCTGTATATTTGTATTTGAGGACTTGATGAATGTTGTTTGAAAGTAATTCAAAATTGTATTTGCTTTAAACACTCAATTTTATAGCCGAGTAGATGTTCCTGAATAAAAGCCCCATTTTCTTCTAGAAATGTTTGCACTTCATGGTCTTGGATATTTTAGGAATGTTCTCAACCAGCTGAATGTAGTGTGGTGCTCTGTAGTTGTCCAAAAATGTTTTCAAGGCAATCTTTTCTGGCCTCATTAACAGATAGTTGAACTGCTTGTCTCTGATGATGTATCTGATCTGTGAACCAACAAAAATATCCTCCCTAATCTTGGCATCGGTTATTCTTGGAAACATTTGTCTCAAATAACGAAAATCTTCACTTTTTTTGTTCGTGGCTTTCAGCCATCAGTCTGAATGAAGCAGAGGCAAAAATATCGGTTAATGTGAGTTTTTTTTTTTTGCCGTGGCTTTTTCTTTCTTCTTTTTAAAGTAATGTGTCCCTCTTACACAGATCAGTGTAAATATTTGTCAGCACACCACGGATCTTCAGATAACGTCCAAATGGTTTTTATTTGGACATTATCTGAATATTCGTGGTGAATTGGCAAATATTTACACTGTTCTGTGATGTTTCCAGCTTCCAGCTGGTTGTTGCGACAGCACCCATTACTATCAAGCATATTCCAGGAACGTGTGTGATGGGAATATTGACAATTTCTTTTGCGCAGGTATCCAATTCACTCGGTGTATTCATGCTGCGTTCCAAACACTAGAGACATTACCTTTAGATCTCCAGAGATATTCCGGTTGTAGTTAGTGTACTGCATGTGCTTCAACAACAATGTTTTAATATGTTTCTTTCGTATGTGTAGCAGAGACAACAGGTACATTGCCATTGTGTAATAAGACAGCCTTGAGGTATAATGCTGAGTAGGTCATGCTCACAACCTAAACCTGTGAACATATGCCAGTTCAAAAAACATGGTTGTCAACCCATGAAAATAAATTTGTTAAATGATCTTGGCAACTTCAAAAGACAGAGATTTTTTATACTTGGGGATAGCAAGCACCTTGCAGTTTTGAATCCATTAGTTCTACTCTTTAATTTGACAAACCCCAGGACAAGTCCCTGTTCAATTATGACTGTGTTATGCGATGAAGTCCTCCAGACATACACAGTTCAAAATCCTGATAATTGTCACAGTTCGTACCTGACTGGTGCATTGCACCATTTCTCTGGTTGCTTTGGTACTGGCAGATTGTCATTATGTGGCACTGGTCTCATGACTGGAGGCAGATTGGGGTATTCCATTGATTTTTTATTTGTAGCGTATTAGTCAGAAAGAAGTAACAGTCTGTCACGTGATCATTATGCTCTCGCCATATCATCAGGACAGCAAATTACATTGAATTCTGGGTTTCTGTGAGCCAAGATGTAAGATTGACAGCACATCTTGCACAATACATTAGATAAGCACCTGAACAACCGCAACATACAGGGATATACAACGTAACACTGACATATAATCACACACATAGGTTGGACTTGTGTCTTTTTTCAACCTCACCTACTATATATGTAACTATGTATCACATGTGAGGAGCCCAGGCCTTGCCTTGATCACCAATATTACAACCAAAGTACAGTTCATATGCTTTCTTAACAAGTCTAGTCAGGGGGCATGCTTTGAGGCTCACCACAAATGTAGCATTATGGCTATTCTGACATTGGCAAGACATTTCTCCTTTCACCAATTGTCCTATAGTAAGTCTATAACTGGCTTAGTTATTATGCAAATTACATGTACTGATAAATGAAAGAAATTAACAGTATCTGTGCATGCAATCTGCTTTTATAGCCTTTCCAGGCAGCATCCATTTCTAGGCCAACCAGTTCTACAGATGTTATGCAATCTGTCCCCAGTACATGTCTGGATATGCTATACAAAACATATGGCAAACAAAAATTTTACTTAAAATATATATAGGAACAAAGTTTGAAAACAGAAAATTTCTATAAAACAGTTGGTGATTGGTTAAATTACAAAAATCTATAAGACACACTCAATAGTGTTCAGAAAGCAAACTCTGTTGCCTAGTGCGGTTAGAAAATTGTGCAAACATTTGTAAAACGAACAAAATTCTACTATTGTATGGCCAGCTAATAAAGAGCACCCACCAACTGTACATATTAGCTACAGGGAAGGTAAAACCATAATATACAGTAATAGTTTAAGGTCTTATTCTGTTTTTAAATTGATGCTTTATTTGATTTTTTTACTATATGTACAGTGGGGGAAAAAAGTATTTGATCCCCCACTGATTTTGTATTCAGTCTATAATTTTAATGGTAGGTTTATTTTAACAGTGAGAGAGAATAACAAAAAAAATATTCAAAAAAACGCATTTGAAAAAAGTTATAAATTGATTTGCATTTTAATGACTGAAATAAGTATATGATCCCCTATTAATCAGCAAGATTTCTGGCTCCCAGGTGTCTTTTATACAGGTAACGAGCAGAGATTAGGAGCACACTTAAAGGGAGTGCTCCTAATCTCAGCTGGTTACCTGTATAAAAGACACCTGGCCACAGAAGCAATCAATCAATCAATTAGATTCCAATCTCTCCACCATGGCCAAGACCAAAGAGCAGTCCAAGGATGTCAGGGACAAGATTGCAGCCCTACACAAGGCTGGAATGAGCTACAAGACTATCACCAAGCAGCTTAGTGAGAGGGTGACAACAGTTTATGCGATTATTCGCAAATGGAAGAAACACAAAATAACTGTCAATCTCCCTAGGTCATGGGCTCCATGCAAGATCTCACATCATTGAATTTCAATGATCATGAGAATGGTGAGGAATCAGCCCAAAAACTACACGGGAGAATCTTGTCAATGATCTCAGGGCAGCTGGGACCATAGTCACCAAGAAAACAATTGGTAACACACGACAACGTGAAGGACTGAAATCCAGCAGTGCCCACAAAGGTCCCCCTGCTCAAGAAAGCACATGTACAGGCCCATCTGAAGTCTGCTAATGAGCATCTGAATGATTCAGAGGAGAACTGGGCGAAAGTGTTGTGGTCAGATGAGACTAAAATCAAGCTCTTTGACATCAACTCAACTCACCGTGTTTGGAGGAGGAGGAATGCTGCCTATAATCCCAAGAACACCATCCCCACCTTTAAACAGGGAGGTGGAAACATTATGCTTCGGGGTGGTTTTCTGCTAGTGGGACAGGGCCCACATCAAAGAGATTATGGACGAGGCCATGTACCATCCAATCTTGGGTGAGAACCTCCCTCCCTCAGCCAGGATATTAAAAATGGTTTGTGGATGGGTATTCCAGCATGACAATGACCCAAAACACACAGCCAAGGCAACAAGGGAGTGGCTCAAGAAGAAGCACATTAAGGTCATGGAGTGGCCTAGCCAGTCTCCAGACCTTAATTCCATAGAAAATATGTGGAGGGAGCTAAAGGTTTGAGTTGCCAAACGTCAGCCTTGAAACCTTAATGGAGAGAAAGGAAAACTGCGCCAGGTAAACTAAAATAACAGTAATAAAAAACCAATACACATGAGTGATCTGTGTATCTAATTTGTAGTATTTGAGGTACTAATAACCTAAGGAATAAAGTCTGCACACAGATTTAAAAGGGCATAGGCAAACAGTAATGGTATATTCTCAGGTTATCAGAACATAAAAGACAAATATTCGACTAGATTTGTTAAAATGTAAAACTGTGGACAATGGTAAAATGGTATTTCTCAGAGTCCTTGTGAAAGATGAATAACAAGACAATGGATAAGAGTCCTCTTATGCGGTAGATTCCACTACACCAATGTGCTCCACTTCTATTAAAGTGCCACCACCAGTAAGTAGGCTCCTTACCAGATGTATAGAAAATAAAAGCACTCAGGATTGAGCCTTAGCCCAGGATTCCAAACATCAGGTATGGTTTCCCCTCAGACAGTATCCTCCAAGATCAGTATATTCAGACCAGAGCTCCAAAGCAGGGGGGAGGAGGGGGACGCTTCCAATGTCAGGATGGATAGATAAAGCACTCAAAGGTGCATCCAAAGGTTACCATGTAAATGATAAAGGCAGACCATAGCGTGATATTGTAAAAACTAGAATGACTTTAATTAAAATCGGATATTACTCACATTCTTTATGAACAAGATAAGCAGTAAGAAATCCAACGATTGTTTTAAAAGAAGCGCCGGCCGGCATCCAATCAAACCCTTTCTCATTGTAACACGAACGTGGTGACGTCACTGCGCGTCCTCCCATACGCGTTTCGTCATCAACAGACGTTTGATCCCCATTGAAAACGTCTGTTGATGACGAAACGCGTATGGGAGGACGCGCAGTGACGTCACCACGTTCGTGTTACAAGGAGAAAGGGTTTGATTGGATGCCGGCCGGCGCTTCTTTTAAAACAATCGTTGGATTTCTTACTGCTTATCTTGTTCATAAAGAATGTGAGTAATATCCGATTTTAATTAAAGTCATTCTAGTTTTTACAATATCACGCTATGGTCTGCCTTTATCATTTACATGGTAACCTTTGGATGCACCTTTGAGTGCTTTATCTATCCATCCTGACATTGGAAGCGTCCCCCTCCTCCCCCCTGCTTTGGAGCTCTGGTCTGAATATACTGATCTTGGAGGATACTGTCTGAGGGGAAACCATACCTGATGTTTGGAATCCTGGGCTAAGGCTCAATCCTGAGTGCTTTTATTTTCTATACATCTGGTAAGGAGCCTACTTACTGGTGGTGGCACTTTAATAGAAGTGGAGCACATTGGTGTAGTGGAATCTACCGCATAAGAGGACTCTTATCCATTGTCTTGTTATTCATCTTTCACAAGGACTCTGAGAAATACCATTTTACCATTGTCCACAGTTTTACATTTTAACAAATCTAGTCCAATATTTGTCTTTTATGTTCTGATAACCTGAGAATATACCATTACTGTTTGCCTATGCCCTTTTAAATCTGTGTGCAGACTTTATTCCTTAGGTTATTAGTACCTCAAATACTACAAATTAGATACACAGATCACTCATGTGTATTGGTTTTTTATTACTGTTATTTTAGTTTACCTGGCGCAGTTTTCCTTTCTCTATATTTCATGTGTGTTTATCCCACTATTCTGCAGCCGGTTTAGGTTTCATTCATTGATCCATTCATTTATTCATTTATTTATTTTTATTTCTTATTTCTTTTCCCCCATCCAATTGTGTGATCATTTGTGTGTGTTAGGGTAGCGCGGTTTTTTGCTTTCACTTGAAACCTTAATGACTTGGAGAGGATCTGCAAAGAGGAGTGGGACAAAATCCATCCTGAGATGTGTGCAAACCTGGTGGTCAACTACCAGAAACGTCTGACCTCTGTGATTGCCAACAAGGGTTTTGCCACCAAGTACTAAGTCATGCTTTGCAACGGGGTCAAATACTTATTTCATTTATTAAAATGCAAATCAATTTATAACTTTTTTGAAATGCGTTTTTCTGGATTTTTGTTGTTATTCTGTCTCTCACTGTTAAAATAAACCTAATATTAAAATCATAGACTGATCATTTCTTCAGTGAGCAAATGTACAAAATCAGCAGGGGATTAAATAAATTTTTTCCCTCACTGTATACAAACTTTATTTTACAAACTTTTAATTCACAACAAAGAAGTAATACGTGAATTGGTTTAGCAAAATGAGTAGCACATCAGTAGCTGCCTGATTTTTTGTCTGGCTGAAACCTAGGAAAAAAAACATATGATAATAGTTAAATTTTAGCTATAAGTCAGTCACTTACAATTTGTGTAAATTGCAGATGAGCTATGAAACACTATATACAATAAGCTCTTTCCATCAAAAGGACTAGCAAAGCTTGTGACCATGTGAAAAGGAGTAGAAAGCTCCAGATGCTAGCTTTAAAAATATAACACTTTGTTGTTGAATGTTTCATACAGTATGTACTTGACTAAATAAAAAATATTACTTTTAAACTTTTTTTTTATCCTGACTATAATAAATATGGAAACATGCACATATCCAATATAAATTCCTCTCAAATAGTTTTTGGAAAATGGAACCCTTTGAAAGATGGCGCTGACTGTAGCATAGACTGATTTAGAAATATCTTCCAATACAGCCAGATATTGCATCAGAATCTCTATGTTCACAAAGAAATTGAAATTCAGAGAATTAAAGGATAACTTTATGAAAGTAACATTATCTTTTAAAAACAATTTATTTTTGCTGAAAATATAAAATTATATAATATATTCAACTTAGACCCAAATCTGAAATATACACACAAACTAAAATCCTAAATCCCTTTTCAAAAGACAATAAGTAATGATCTTTATTTTAGCCATATGATTGATATTTTTACCTTTCAGTGCTTTTGGATTCAACTGAAAATAACTGTCACTTTTTTTGAAAAACATTCTCCTTATTCTGATGTGTTAGCATTACTATCATCAGTGCTAGCTGAAACTGCACCTAAAATCTTCCCTCAACTTACCAATAATCTTTACCCGTTATTAAATAGGAAGGATCTTATTGGAAGAGGTGAGGGCATCATTTTACCTCCTGTCCACTCCTCCTATTTTAAGATTTGACTTTTTGGTGTCTAAAATAGCAGATGGTAGAAAGGTGTAAGGCATGATTTCCCTAAGGGGTGGTGCAGAGATACACTGCTCACTTGCCAGTTGATCTAAGCTGTTCTCTGAGCACTTTAAAGTGGAGTTCATGCTTATATATTTTTCTTTCTTTCTTTCTTTCTTTTGGAGTTGGGTTCACATTTTTCACCTCCCCTTCACGGTTATATCTCACAGAGACAGCCATACCCATATTACACGGTTCTAATATTCTTTTCACAGATGATCATAGGTCATTATGTTATCCCCCATTCATATACTTTATAGGATTTCACCTGAATGTGGATGCTTGGTCCGCCATTCCCCTCCCCTTGTGGGGATCACCTGGGTTCCGCCACCTCAGCCCCCTTGGCTGGCGCTCTCCGACGCTCCCCTCATGTGCAGGGCTGCCAGAATTGACCCTCCCTCTATCCGATTGAGATGGTATGTAAGTATTAGGGGTCTGCCCCTCCAATACCTTTTCTGGAATATGCCCACTATATATATATGAATTATTTTAGTTTTTTCATATATTACTTTTAGACTCCCTTTTCTTCATCTACTCCTGAAGAAGTGTAGATCAATCCACGAAACATGTAGAGTTATAGGATGCTTAGGAATAATGTTGGATTGTCGTGCTGTTATGAATTTTGGTGTTTGGTTTTATCAATGAAATGTTGTTAATACTTATTCCATCATGTCTGTAAATTGTTTATTATACTGTATTTTGTTTTCATGCAATAAAATTATTATTATGTGTATATATTGATTTCTCCAATGATTTGCCTCATTCAAAGTCCCATAGACCTACTGTATGCTTTTCCTTTCGATTTACAATTGGGATGGATGCCTATCATATATGGTGCCACCGACCACACCCACTTTTTCTTTAGAGATTTGGGTAGAAGATACCCCTGGTCACTTGGTGGTCTGTGCACCATACACTAGGGTTCAGGGACAGTTGATATAATAGGGGAGCCTGGGGTATATAGATATGTCCTAGGGGCGTACTTACATCGGGTGGTTGCCCCCCCACCTACCTTCCTGTATATATTTTCCTTGACCCATATGTTTTTTGAGTGGAGCTCCGCTTTAAACTCACCAGCCACTGAATAGCAAGGTAAATGCCAGCACTAAATTCTTGTTATCCTCTGGCAACAGGATGTGGTTGCATATGTTTTAAAACTTTCAGGGGCATATTTATTGAGTAACAAACGTTCAATGCTTATTTTCTATTATTATATTATATTATTATACAGGATTTATATAGCACCAATGGTTTGCACACTGCTTTACAAGATGGAGACAAACAGTACAATACAATAAAATACAAGAGGGATCAGAGGGTCGTGCTCATTAGGGCTTACAATCTAAAAGAAGGGGTCAAATGCTACAAAAGAGAATAAGCTGATGGAGATAATAGTCCGTTTATTAGTAAAAGGTAGGATAGGCCTCTGTAAAGAAATGGGTTTTCAGTGATTTCCTAAAGGTGGATAGAGTGGGATATAGTTGGACTGACTAGTGTAAGGAATTCCAGTGGATGGGGGAGGCTCTGGAAAATACCCTGGAGGTGAGCATGGCAGAAGGTGACTAGAGATCAGGATGTCTTAGGAAGAGTGAGGAGAACTGTTTGGTTAGTATTTTGAGACAAGGTTAGTGATGTGCTGGAGCAGAGTTGTGGATGGCTTTGTAGGTTGTTGTTAGTATTTTGAATTGTATTTGTTGGGTGGGCAGAAAGCAGTGGCGGAACTGGCAGAGAGGGGTAGCAAACACTAAACGGTTGGTAAGGTGGATAATTCTGGCATCAACATTTATGATGAACTAAAGGTGGGTGGTAGTCTATGTAAAGGTAAGCAAATGAGGAGGGAGTTGCAATAGTCGAGATGAGAGAAAGCCATGCAGTGAATTAGAAATTTTGTGATGTTGGTTTAAAAGAGGTGTATTATGGATATTTTACGGAGGTTGAGGCTGTAATATTTAGACTTGAATGGCATATTTGGACTGGCAATGATGAAATTCTTAACTTTTTTTAAATTTTCATTGTTTTTACCTAGCATACTGTATGTATAGGATGTATTAAAACATAACCATGTACATCAGCCTTGAATTGCTGTTTATAATCATTATACTATTTCTGTAGATGTTATTTTCATTGCATGCTTACTACCAAAATGCACTATATATCTAATCTTAACAGTGATTTTTGTGAGTATCTTCTAGCAATCAGATTCTCATGTTTTATGTATGTCTCTCCACATTTTTAAACAAAGCCTTGGAAGGTAGACTGAAATAACATAACACCTGCTGAGATACAGAAATAAAGGGTCACAGATATATGCCCTTTGAAGTGTACAGTGTAACTGCAGTGTACACATTGTTAGCAAACACTTGCAGTAGCTGCTACATGAGAATACAAATGTCTTCTTTAGGCTCTTCCATATTGACAGTGTTTATCTTGTTGTCTCCCAAAAGCTTATATTACTATATGACTGTCGCCTTAAAAAATATGTCTAGATTAGGGAGGAAATACAGTAAAACCTTGGATTGTGAGAATAATTCGTTCTGGAAACATGCTTATAATCCAAAGCACTTGTATATCAAAGCGAATTTCCCCATAAGAAATAATGGAAACTCAGATGATTCGTTCCAAAACCATTTATTCAAAGGTCCTTCAGTTTATAGTGCATATAAAAAGATTATAGCAATGTGACCAGGTTGTGTAACCATAAAATGTCCATCCACAAATGGAAGCCTCCACAATGGGATTAGAAGCTAAATCCAGCAGGAGCTACAGAGTATAAAAGAGAAGAGAGGCGCCTCTAATGGCACGTACACACGACCGGTTTTTCCGTAGGAATAAACTCTGACAGTTTTTCTAACGGAATTCCGCTCAAGCGGTCTTGCCTACACACAATCACACTAAAGTCCGACCGTCTAGAATGCGACCGTCTAGAATGCGTCCAACATGTACGACAGGACTTGAAAAAGGAAGTTCAATAGCCAGTAGCCAATAGCTGCCGTCTTGTACTTGCTTCAGAGCATGCGTCGTTTTTGGTCCGTCGGAACAGCATACAGACGAGCGGTTTTCCCGATAGGAATTGATTCCGTCAGAAAGATGTAAAACATGTTCTATTTCTAGGTCTATCAGAATTTTCGAAAAAAAAAAAAAGTCTGAGGCCCACACACGATCGGAATGTTCGATGAAAAGATTCCGTCTGACTTTTTCCGACCGTGTGTACGCGGCATAAATGTAACAATATGGTTACATTTAATGATGGTACATTTAGCAACTCACATGGTTGATGATTAAAAGAGGCACATCAAAGTATGCAGGCATCTGGGTAAAGCTGTCCACATAGACCATCCCCTGCAACGCCGCCTCTTACCGCTGTCAGTCTGCAATTGTTTTTTAAATCAAATGCTTTTTATTATTTATATGAAAACAACATTGACACGATACCGACAAAACCACAAAAATAGAAATCACACCAAACCAAAACCCCCCCCAAAAAAAGAAAAAAAACCCCAAGACCACCCCCCAAAAAAAACCCGCCATCCAACCACCCCCCGCTCACTCGGAGTATATATGACACACGAAAA
The DNA here is from genome assembly GCA_028564925.1 of Lithobates sylvaticus. Taxonomy (NCBI): domain Eukaryota; kingdom Metazoa; phylum Chordata; class Amphibia; order Anura; family Ranidae; genus Lithobates; species Lithobates sylvaticus. The sequence continues at coordinate 100,306,164 of CM053030.1, read as the reverse complement.
AAAAAGAATAACAATATCCAGTATTACAAAGTACACAGTACCCATTGGTTGACATGATACCTAAGTCATAGATTGAAGCCATCTAGACCAGATAACATCAAACTTATTCAGGAAGTTCCTTAGGGAATATGTATGCTTTTCAAAGAGAATGATCCTATTGAGATCTACAATCCAGTCGGTGGATGTGGAGAGGTCCACTTAAGAGCAATCTGTCTACAGGCAACAAAAAGTGTGCGCCTTATAGTATTACCAGTAGGGGAGGTGTCGATAGAGGTATCACAGTAACTCAATATACATATAAGGGGTTCAACCGGAATGTTAATATCAAATACCTTATTTAAGGTACCAATCACCTCCACCCAGTATCTTTGGAGTTTCGGACATCGCCACAAAAGATGTATTAATGTACCTGTGTTACTGCATCTAGCACAGGCTGGCACAGATTTCAGTCCAATTGCACAGAGAAACTGCAGAGTTCTATAGACCCTATGGAGAATAAAAATCTGGGTCAGTCTGTGTGATGGAGAAAGAGACACCCTGGACGGGGACCGGAGGACATCGTCCCAAATTTCCTCAGAGATGGGACCAATATCTTTCTCCCAGCCAGCCTGCAATCGTGACCGGGAAGTATACCCTGCAGTAGAGCGATCCGAATGTGAGGCTCGAAGTGCTCATGGAGCGCAGCGTGGAAGGGATGACGTTGATGGTGGTATGGAGGATGGTCTATGTGGACAGCTTTACCCTGGATGCCTGCATACTTAGATGTTCCTGTTTTAATCATCAACCATGTGACTTGCTAAATGCTGTACCTTCATTAAATGTAACCACATTGCTACACTTAGAGGCGCCTCTGTTCTGTTTTATACTCAGTTGTGACATGACGCTACTTGTATATCAAGACATCGCTTGTATATCAAGACCATCACTTGTACAGTATATCAAGTCAAAATTTATTAAAAAAATTGTCTTTCAAAACGCTCTCAAACCAAGTTACTCTCAAACCAACTTTTTACTGTATATTTTCCTTAGGTAGTCTAATTTGAGGATCTTTTAGGAAAATGGGTCCAAGTATTGGTTAATAAATCAGCAAATATTGTTTTGCTGTGACCTGGATTGAATAATAAATCAGAAGTAAGGCGCTCACATAGATTATACTGTCACTAGGCAGGTACTGCTGACATTAATCCCAACACCCAGGACCCAGCTGACACCAACACTAACATTTTACTCTAAGCTTAAATTGGAATTATGGAACAAAATAAAAAAAATGACATATATGATGCAGTCTGACAGTAGCATTAAATATGAACTCCAGGCACAAAATCTGACTTTTAAATTGGTATTAACTTGCTTAAAAAAACACTGGCAGGTATGGTTTTTATTAAAGAGAAGACTATATCAGTCCCTCCTGTCATTAATGAGCAAAGCAGGGATAAAAAAACAAAGAGATATTTAGTAAAAAGCAGCACGCATTACACACATTAACACTTGTTAACCCTTTGATCACCCTATATCAGGGGTGTCAACCTCATGGACCACATCAGAATTATGGTTGCCCTCAAAGGCCCGGGTGTATCTGTAAGATACAGAGCACTCAACTCCCTCTTAAATCAGATGCAAAAAAAAAACTGCCATCAGAAGTCAAGAGACCCACAGCCTCCCTTACATCACAGCCAGGGGTGGCTCGTCCATTAAGGGTGCAAGGGCCTTCCCTTTCCATCCCGGCTGCCACCCCCTATTCATGCGTCTGGCCCCTTTTAGGACACGGAGAGCATGAATTACAGCAGCAGGGGTGTTTTTTTGAAGCACCTGATTAGAACCAGAGGCTCCAAAAGGCTTCAAAATAGGGTGGGCTCCGGTCGCAGAGAGTTAGTGTTAGAATAGCAAATTAATTTTCACTATTCTAACACTGAATCGCCTCTCTGCCAATCAAGAAGTCTGATACCCATTTCCCAATTGGCTGAAAAGGCAGGCGATCAGAAGCGTCGGTAATGCACAGGAGGAGGAAGAGAGAAAGCTACCGCTCGCCAAACACGCTACCTGCCCACTTCCTAGATCTGCACAATGGTATATTGCAGGGGTAGGGTGCACCCCGAGCCTAACCCTAAGGGAAAGGGGGGCGCAGTTTGGCATCTTTGCCCTGGGCACTGGATGACCTTGTCCCGGCACTGGGGTGAAGACACGACCAGTCACCCTGCACAAGGATAAAGAGCAGCAGTAACCAGTCTTTATTACAGGAAGCTGCTGCACAGAGGAAAGGTATTAAAGTGGTTGTAAACCTCAGACATGAAATATGAACAGAGCATTTCCCTCTATAGTGTTAACTTTTCTCAATGCAGATCATTGACATTTCATTCTGCTGCCTCATTCTTCATCTGCATGAGTCACTTCTGACAGGTTTTCCTGACACCAAGAGAAAAAGGATGACAGGGGAGGGAGCTCTATCACACAGCCTGTGATTGACAGCCTCAGCTCAGTTCCTGTGTGCTGTGTGAAGGGTGTGTGTCCCTTCCCTCCAATCATCTCTCAGAGCTCTCCTCACTGTCTGTGGTGTTTACAGTGGTCAGATTTTATTCATATGGCTTAAAAGGAAACAGTTGATGTAATTGCTTAACCACTTCAGTCCTGGAAGGATTTGCCCCCTTCGTGACCAGGCCATTTTTTGCGATACAGCACTGCATTGATTTAACTGACAATTGCGCCGTCGTGAGACATTGTACCCAAACAAAATTAATGTCCCCTTTTCCCCACAAATAGAGCTTTCTTTTGGTGGTATTTGATCACCTCTGCGGTTTTTATTTTTTGTGCTATAAACAAAAAAATAGTGGCGATTTAGCAAAAAAACTATATTTTGTATTTTTTTCTATAATAAATATCCCCAATTTTTTTTTTTTTTAAATATATTTTTTCCTCAGTTTAGGCCAATATGTATTCTTCTACATATTTTTGGTTAAAAAAAAAAAAAATCGCAATACGCGTATATTGATTGGTTTGTGCAAAAGTTATAGCGTCTACAAAATAGGGGATAGATTTATGTAATTTTTATTATTTTATTTTTTTACTAGTAATGGCAGCGATCTGCGATTTTTATCAGGACTGGGATATTGTGGCAGACAGATCGGACACTTTTGACACTATTTTGGGATCATTGACATCTATACAGCGATCAGAGCTAAAAATAGCCATTGATTACTGTATAAATGACACGGGCAGGGAAGGGGTTAACACTAGGGGGCGATCAAGGGGTTAATTTTGTTCCCTGGGTGTGTTTTAATTGTAGGGGGGATGGGACTGACTAGGGGAGGAGAGAGATCGTGTACTTAGTATGAACACACAATCTGTCTCCTCTCCTCTGAGAGAACTGGGATTTGTGTGTTTACACACTCAGATTCCGGCTATCGCTCTGTCACGAGCACCGGGGACACGCGGCGGCGCTCTGTCACGAGCACCGGGGACACGCGGCGGGTGACATCTTAAAGGAGCGATGTACAGCTACGGCGATTTGTCCAGCCGAGCCAACCTGCCGCAGTATAACTGCGGCGGCTAGTCGGCTGGTGGTTAAAGCTGAACCCCAGCTTTGCCTTCAGTCTTCAGGCCCAATTGTATAGGCTCCTTTGCTATAATGAAATAGCTTTCTCTGATTTCACTGCACACTGTGAGCTTCTTACAGTGTCTATTAAAATGCATTTAAAATTTAATTGGCATGTTGATGGGGGGATGAGGAACAAAATATACGCAGATTAAATTTCAAAAGTGTTAGCTGGAATTGGGATTTATTCTGTTTGTCTTTAATTTACAGTTCCTAAAAAAGGAAGTGCCAATCTAAGACAGGGTGACAAGCGGATGAAAGAAGTGAGTGGGCAGGCAAGCACAGATTACATCATCTATCTCCGCCCACCCTGCATCACTACTCTTCCACCCTCACAGCCGGGCCTCTTCAATGTCAGAGTGCAGCGTCATCTCTCACTGCCTGCCCTGAATTACCGCTCTCCTGCCCTCACTCAGAACTGACCACTGCACCTGCCTCTGTGCTAAAAGGACCAGTGCTGCTACCAATGCAGCGACAATGCACATTTGGTAGCACTGGCTGGCATGGCAAGTGACAATCCGCGAATAGTGGCAGGCGACGTGGCAAGCGGTGATCTGCATTTGGTGGCAGGGGACGTGGCAAGTGACAATCCGCATCTGGTGGCAGGCAACGTGGCAAGTGATAATCCACATCTGGTGGCAGGTGACATGACAAGTGACAATCCACATCTGGTGGCAGTTGACTTGGCAAATGACAATCCGCATCTGGTGGCAGGTGACGTGGCAAGTGACAATCCACATCTGGTGGCAGGTGACGTGGCAAGTGACAATCCACATCTGGTGGCAGGCAGCGTGGCAAGTGACAAACCGCATCTTATGGCAAGTGACAAGCTGCATCTGGTGGCAGGCGACAGTTGTAAATGGCAATCTGCATATGTAGGCAGGCGACGGTGGCAAGTGACAATCCACATTTGGTGCCAGGCGGCAGTGGCAAGTGGCAATCTGCATCTGGTGGCAGGCGAAGTTAGCAAGTGGCAAGCTGCATCTGGTGGCAGGCGATATGGCAAGTAGACAAAAAAGGTTTAGCTAGTGCGGGGGACCTAAAATGAAGTTGGTGGTATTTTCATGATGGTGTTAGTAAATAAATAATTAATATTTCATGCATGCCCGCTGCCTTGGCCGACTAGGGGAAGTCCAAAATACTATATGCAAAAGAGATAAGAAAGGCGCGTGGCCTGATGCATGAGTCCTTTTAAAGTGTTTATTTCAAACAGATACATACTGTATATACTCGAGTATAAGCCAAGTTTTTCAGCACATTTTTTTGTGCTAAAAGTGCTGCCCTCGGCTTATACTCGAGTCAATCACTTTTCTGCAGCAAAAAATGACATTTTCCGACCCGACGAGAACACCGGAGCAAGAAGCAGAGGATCGGAGGAAGAAGCAGAGGAAGAAGATGGAGGAAGAAACCAAAGGATGAAGGAAGGAAGAAGGAAGAAGAGCCAAAGAAGATGGAAATAAGAAGACTTTAATAAAGGAATTATCAAAAACAGTCAGACACTTTTTTTGTGAAATGGTAGGGGTAATTTTGTACCCCCTTACCATTCCACACAGGGGGGCGGGATCTGGGGGTCCCCTTGTTAAAGGGTGCTTCCAGATTCCGATAAGCCCCCCGCCCGCAGACCCCCACAACCACCGGGTAAAGGTTGTGGGGATGAGGCCCTTGCCCTCATCAACATGGAGACAAGGTGCTTTGGGGGGGACCCCACGCCATTTTTTTCCCCTTAATATCCATACCAGACCTGAAGGGCCTGGTATGCTCTTGGAGGGGAACCCATGACGATTTTTTATTTAAAATTAAAGTCGCCTGGCCTGGGGAGCGACTTAAAGTCGTGTTGTAAGTCGCCCCAAGTCGCGCTGTGATTCATACTCAAGTCGTGTCCTAGTTGCCTCACAAAGTCATGTTGCCCCTGTGTGAATGGACTGTTAATGATACGGCGTGCGCTATTATCAATGGCATATTTATTATCGCTGTTACGCTTATGCGTGCTCTGGTTCACACGCTCAATTAATGATTTATCTGGCACACCAATTAGGGTGTGAACAGGCGCAGCGCATTCGTCTTAGTAAATCAGCCCCATAGTATTGCATGTAAAACCATGCCCACATAAGGGATAAATGTGTTTTGAGGATAATCCTCTTCTTCAGAGCCTTAGAGGACCAGGTGTATGTTATAATAGTGGGGGTCAGATGGATGATGTATTACAGGGTGCATATTGATCAACCAGGAGGGTTATTTTTCACTGTTGTGATATTCTTTCTGCATCACCACGCTCTTAGCACCATACGAGTGTGTGCAGGGATCAGGTCACCCATTTGTCTTACAATCCTTCCCAATAGAGTGTCTCTCAGATCAGCACTAATCGGTGGCTGGGCGTGTACATAGGGATGAGCTCTCTCACCAATAAGCCATCGGTTGAGCTGTACAGATGCCCCTGCAATAGTGTTGCCATACGCCACTGTGCAGCGTTGCTGCTCTCAGTATGTGTGCTTGGGGAGATGGAGAGATACGATTGTGTACTGTGTACTGCCGATATGGCAAGTCACAAGCTGCATTTGGTGGCAGGCAACGTGGCAAGTGACACGCTGCATCTATTGGCAGGTGACAGTGACAAGCTGCATCTGGTGGCTAGCAACGTGGCAAGTGACCCAAGGCTCCCACTGATTCTGCATTATGGTTAAGCAAACTATTTCATTATATATTACAATGTAACAATAGAAATAATGCGCTTCAATCACCCTGACATCATATCAACCATGCTGTCGGGATGATTGAAGCGCCAACACCAGCCATTGCCCCGACAAATTGCCCATGAAATATCGCTTACCATCCGTGCGCCCCCCCACCCCCGGGTCTTAGCACAATTTTCTTCCATGCAGCCAGTCCCCAGTGGCAAAAAGGGTGGGGACCACTGCTATGGGCTCTAGCCCCAAATCTTTTGTAGACCTAACAATGCCCCAGTCTACTGGCATGATCAATGGAAGATGTTACAGGGGGTTCTCAGACACACAAAAACTGCTACTGACAGACTGCACCATAAAGTTGGTATAGAGAAGCAATAATCTACCTACAAAATCTTTTCCACTATACCCTATATACAGTATATATGTGTATATATATTTTTCACTAACATACAGTGGGTATAGAAAATAATCCCCCCCCCCCCTTTGCGGCCTGAAATGAAGACAGCTAGCTGTATTTCAAAAAAGGGGGAATAAAACCGCGCCTCCCCTGGTGGTGAGCAGCCGACACAACAATCTGACTAATTGTATACTGGGATGTGATAAAAAATGTGTAGCGCTAAAAATGCGTCTAATTCACAGCAGTATATCAGAATGTAAATCTGAATACAATTTGTGTTTAGATGATAATGAAAACACTTCGTGGTATAGAGTGAAAAAATGTAAGATATATGTAAATACAAAACATATAACTGAAAAATAAAGTGTGTATAGTGTGTATAATTAAATACGAAACACCTATATATATATAAGCAAGATCTGTATGTCAGACCTCTATATATATGTGAACCAAATATTTTTGTGTATATAATGCTCTTCAACACCAGATGTCTGAATTTGCCAAGCACCTAAAATGTATAGACCAGCACAACTGAAGTCTATAACAGTGTTGGAAATATGAGTGGTGTCTAAATGCAGCATTCAGACATCCAAAGAATCACAAATGAAGAGTGATAAGACTGAACATGTGAATCTAAAAAAAAAAAAAAAAAAAAAAAACTTGTTGACACATGAATGTGTCACACCCAAATGACAATAAAATCTCAATATTATTCCTAAACAAAATACATATGTGACTCAATAGACAAGTGTGAACATATACGTATCCTCAAATGAGGATATAACATTTAACCAGTGAATGGATAAACCAATATAATATATCCACCCGTAAATGAACAAACTTCGTGTGCATGAAAAACCAACCAACCAACCAACCAGTGAAAGACCAATGTATCCCAATGGTATAGAATGATTGATCAGTGAGACTGTTAGTGTTAGTCACAATGTAACAACAATGGTATGGATGTTTAACATGTACCCCCCTTATGTCAGTATTTTGTTGAACCACATTTGTTTTAATTCCAGCCTTTAGTCTGTTGGGATATGTCTCTACTAAATTTGCACATGTAGACTTTGCAATATTTGCCCACCCTTCTTTGCAGAACTGCTCAAGTTCAGTTAAAGTTGATGGTGACCATTTGTGGACTGCAAACGGAGGGGAAGGAAGGAGGGGAGAATGGTACTTTGTGATACCCCAAAAATGTGGGGGATATAAGTAGTCTAATTGGTAAAATACAATATTTATTGAAGTAACATTAAAATAATCCATTATAACCAGTAACCAGGGAGATAATGTAAACAAGTAGCAAAGGACATACAAATTCACATGACACTTGTGTAGTAAACATAAATTTAAAGCATAATGAGGAGCATTGATCCCGGATGCATGAGACCCAGAGCTCCGACACTTTTCGAATGATTAAGTCTTCTTCAGGGGGATGGCATCTGATAACATATAAAAGGATCTCTTGAATACAGACACAAATCAATATATCAAAAACAGAAACAACATATACACATTTCACTATATTTCCTCAAGAATTTGACAGTATTTTGCCCCATCCATTTTTTCTTCTATCCAGTCCCTACTGCAAAGAAACACCCCTATAACAGGGTATTACCACCTCCACGCTTTACTGTAGTAATGGTGCTGAATTCCTAGATAACTGCTGTATCGTATTTCCACCAGACATATCATTTGGTGTTGAGGCCAAATAATTCAATTTTAGTGTCATATGACCATACCATCTTTTTCTATGTGGCCTCAGAATATTTAATGTGTGTTTTGGCAATATTAGATGTCACTGTGCTTCTAGGCATTGATAAAGCCCTTGACATTTTCTTGTATCCATCTCCTGACTTGAGCCTGACAACTTGAGCCTGACAACTTTATCCCGGAGATCTTTTGACAGTTTCTTGCCACTCATAGTTGATTGTTTGCATCAGTTGCACTATCAGGGAGTGAAATGCTCCAGGAAAGCTCTTTTCATGCTGAGCTAATTAAATGACCACAGCTGATAACAGTTGAAAGTCAAATGACTTTGTGTGCCATTGAAAAGGTGATTAGCTACAGTCATTTTTAGGAGGGGGTGATCCTTTTTCCAACTCAATGTTTCTGTATTTGATTTTTTTTTCTGACATGTTGGTGTTACATCTTTCACTTGTATGTTATAAGTTGCACAGAGTAAATAGCGCTGGGTAAAACAAAAAATGTGTCTGTCTTCATTTCAGGCTGAAAAACTATTTTTTTTAAATTATTTTAAAGGGGGTGATTCTTTTCTATACCCACTGTATATGTCATTTTGAGACCCACACTAAACCTGAACTCCAGGAAAACATCTAAATGCACAGATGAAATACAAACATAAGAACAGTTTTACCTGCCAAATCTATTCAGTCCTGAGATGTACACATCTCTGGCCCAAAACACATCCTTGTCTAGCAAGGAAAAGGACCTGATCCTTTGCTTCAATTTCACTTTTACTTACAGGCCCTCCCCACTACTTGATTGTACAGTGAAAGAAGAAGCAGCACAGCGATGAGCTCATCTCTCGGTCACTCTGCCCTTTCCTCTTATCAGCATGTTCCTTCCACTGCAACACATCTAATTGACTCATTGTGCTGCTTTTCCCTCTCTGATCTTGTCTGTACAGACTGCACAAGGATGATGTAAAGTCAAATTCAGACACCTACACTGCTTGCATTAACAAAAAATAAATGTAATGATGTATAAATTATTACAGAACTTTATTAATCTGTGATGTTTATATCTTCCTAAAGCTCAACTATAGTCACCAAAGCCAAACCAAACCATTTATTGAAAATATTTCATGTTTATCTGTCTAAAACTTTCTCACATTTTTTTCATCCCCATCATAAATAATAAAGAAAGATTATGTGTACAAAATTCTATCTATCCCAATTAAAATGTTTAAAGCTAAACTGTAGGCGCAGAGAGCAATATATAAGTATGTCAATGTATTACGGTCATGACCCCACTAAAGTAAAATGTTCTTTCTTTTCACAAAACTTGCCAAATGAGACAAAGATTTTGCTGTTTCATTTAGAAACTTTTTTATTACATAAATAAAAAAAGGACATAATAGATACAAAAGTAAAACATCAACTTTTAGACCAGCTCCCAGCTGCCGCCTAGATAACTGCAATGCAATCTGTGTTTCTATAGAAACTGCAAAATAATAATGAAAACCTCCTGAAATGTTAATGGTTCTATCCTTCAAAACGAATCAAGTATCGGGGTCAGGAAGATTGATGGAACAATATTCAGAAAAAGATTTATATTCCTAATTCCATAAACATATTAAATACTAGAAAACAACATATCTGCAGACAAGGCTTGTGAAAGGCAAATTACTGTTTAAAAAGCAAAATGGGTACACCTGTGACCATATCTTTGTGAGGTCAGATTACTTTGAGGGTCAGATGGTCAATACTGAATTTGTTATTAGCATGAGCCTATTAAAAAGCATAATAGTTTCTATGACTTATGCAATGTGTAAATCACTTTCTGCCATATCTTAACAAAGGTTTGCATCCTGAGTTTTTTTTGCCGCCTCGCAGCTGCCTCCTGTTGCGAAAAAAAAATGTACAGGGATGAAGAATTCCCATTGTACAATCACAGTTAGGCCGGGCAACCCCAAATTAATATCTGTGACCAGGGCCGTCTTTAATGTTGATTGGGCCCTGGGCAAACATTTTCTTGGGGCCCCCCAAACGCTATTAGACATATAACAAATAGCAGTAAGACTCAAAATCAGTTTACTGCAGCAGATCAGGCCGCAATTGCAATTGGTTGCCAGAGGATACAGCATATTATTACCGATTACTGACTGGTTGTTAGAGGTTAAAACACATAATTCCTGCTTCCTCATTCATTGCTAGAGGTTACTGCACATCATTACTGCTCACTGAGAAACGTACTACAGGAGATGACCAGAGACTGCGGATCTAATACAGGAGATGACCAGAGACTGCAAATCTAATACAGGAGATGACCAGAGACTGTAGATCTAATACAGGAGATGACCAGAGACTGCAAATCTAATACAGGAGATGACCAGAGACTGCAAATCTAATACAGGAGATGACCAGAGACTGCAAATCTAATACAGGAGATGACCAGAGACTGCAAATCTAATACAGGAGATGACCAGAGACTGTAGATCTAATACAGGAGATGACCAGAGACTGTGGATCTAATACAGGAGATGACCAGAGACTGCAAATCTAATACAGGAGATGACCAGAGACTGCAAATCTAATACAGGAGATGACCAGAGACTGCTGATCTAATACAGGAGATGACCAGAGACTGCAAATCTAATACAGGAGATGACCAGAGACTGTAGATCTAATACAGGAGATGACCAGAGACTGTGGATCTAATACAGGAGATGACCAGAGACTGCGGATCTAATACAGGAGATGACCAGAGACTGCAAATCTAATACAGGAGATGACCAGAGACTGCAAATCTAATACAGGAGATGACCAGAGACTGTGGATCTAATACAGGAGATGACCAGAGACTGCGGATCTAATACAGGAGATGACCAGAGACTGCAAATCTAATACAGGAGATGACCAGAGACTGCTGATCTAATACAGGAGATGACCAGAGACTGCAAATCTAATACAGGAGATGACCAGAGACTGCTGATCTAATACAGGAGATGATCAGAGACTGCAAATCGAATACAGGAGATGACCAGAGACTGTAGATCTAATACAGGAGATGACCAGAGACTGTGGATCTAATACAGGAGATGACCAGAGACTGCGGATCTAACACAGGAGATGACCAGAGACTGCAAATCTAGTACAGGAGATGACCAGAGACTGCGGATCTAATACAGGAGATGACCAGAGACTGCGGATCTAATACAGGAGATGACCAGAGACTGCAAGTCTAATACAGGAGATGACTAGAGACTGCAAATCTAATACATGAAAAGACCAGAGACTGCTGATCTAATACAGGAGATGACTAGAGACTGCAAATCTAATACAGGAGATGACCAGAGACTGCAAATCTAATACAGGAGATGACCAGAGACTGCAAATCTAGTAGAGGCGATGACCAGAGACTGCAAATATAGTACAGGAGATGACCAGAGACTGCTGATCTAATACAGGAGATGACCAGAGACTGCACATCTAATACAGGAGATGACCAGAGACTGCAAATCTAGTACAGGAGATGACCAGAGACTGCAAATCTAATACAGGAGATGACCAGAGACTGCAAATCTAATACAGGAGATGACCAGAGACTGCTGATCTAATACAGGAGATGACCAGAGACTGCAAATCTAATACAGGAGATGACCAGAGACTGCAAATCTAATACAGGAGATGACCAGAGACTGCAAATCTAATACAGGAGATGACCAGAGATTGCAAATCCAGAGTACAGGAGGTGATAAACTAAATAACCATTTAACCATTGTTAATAAACAACAGTTAGGCCCCTTTCACACTGGGGCGGTTTGCAGGCGCTATTGCGCTAAAAATAGTGCCTGCAAACCAAGCCGAAACAGCTGTTGCTGTGTCTTCAGTGTGAAAGCCCGAGGGCTTTCACACTGAAGCGGTGCGCTTGCAGGACGCTGAAAAATGTCCTGCAAGCCGCATCTTTGGATCGCTGTAGGAGTGGTATATTTACCGCTCCTATAGGGCCCGTTCCCATTGAAAACAATGGGGCAGCGCTCCGAACCCGCCCGCATAACACCGCTGCAGCGGCGGTTTGCAGGCGTTATTAACCCTTTTTCGGCCGCTCGCGGGGGGTAAAACCGCCCCGCGAGCGGCCGCAAGGCCCCCGCTAAAACGACGGTAAAGCGGCGGTAAATATAGCGCCACTTTACCGCCAGCGCCCCCAACGCCCCAGTGTGAAACTAGCCTTAGGGTTAGGATAACAGTCAACAAGCAGTCTATGGGGAGAATGACCTACCTAGCCAGCCAGGCTCACCACCCGCTCTCATTGATTCAGGGACAGGGCCCTCAGGGGTCCAGGTGCGGGGCCTTCAGGGGTCCAGGTGCGGGCCTTCAGGGGTCCAGGTGCGGGGCCCTCAGGGGTCCAGGTGCGTGGCCCTCAGGGGTCCAGGTGCGGGGCCTTCAGGGGTCCAGGTGCGGGGCCTTCAGGGGTCCAGGTGCAGGGCCTTCAGGGGTCCAGGTGCGGGGCCCTCAGGGGTCCAGGTGCGTGGCACTCAGGGGTCCAGGTGCGGGGCCTTCAGGGGTCCAGGTGCGGGGCCTTCAGGGGTCCAGGTGCGGGGCCCTCAGGGGTCCAGGTGCGGGGCCTTCAGGGGTCCAGGTGCGGGGCCCTCAGGGGTCCAGGTGCGGGGCCCTCAGGGGTCCAGTTGCGAGGCCCTCAGGGGTCCAGTTGCGAGGCCCTAAGGGGTCCAGGTGCGGGGCCCTCAGGGGTCTGAAAGCAGAGCTTGCAAAGTTCTGGGGGCGGGACTCGCAGAGATCTGGGGGCGGGACTCGCATAGGTTTGGGGGCGGGACTCGCGGAGGTCTGGGGGCGGGGCTCGCAGAGGTCTGGGGGCGGGACTCACGGAGGTCTGGGGGCGGGACTCACGGAGGTCTGGGGGCGGGACTCAAAGCGGTCCGGAGGCGGGGCTCTCATCTCTCCTACTCCGATGTCAGCTCCGAGCCTCCGAGTATACAGGCTGCATGGGCGGGGTCAGAGCCGCAGTGGAGCTCCAGGCCCGCCCCCACCCCCGCCCTGCTGGCCGAGGAATACATTTCTGCGCTCGGCTCTGGGTTATCATGGCATGGTTTGGACCCCAATTTGCGGCCAGCACGGGCACAAGGGACAGCTGCTTTGCCGGGCCCCCACAATGACAGGGCCCTGGGCAGCTGCCCCTTTTGCCCTGCGTTAAAGACGGCCCTGTCTGTGACAATAAACACTGTGTGCTACCATCAGTGACATGTCATGCATTATGTTAACACATGAAGTGAACATATATACTATATAGTACATGTGAATTACACAAAAAATTAAGTAATAAAGGTAACAATGGAAAAAGTCCCAATGCTGCTCCTGTCTTTTTTCAACCTTACCTACTATGTAACTATGGGAGGAGTATACTTTTTTCTTAAAGAATAATATATTCAGTTCAGTTAACTTTCTTCATAGCTGAGGTCCTCCATGCCTCCTATTAATTTCTCTGAGTGCTAGTTCCTCAATATCCTTTTTGTGAACTATAGCCCAAATCCAAATTTTAAGAGAAAAGAAAATGTACAAACACCCAAGAAACACTCACCCAAGCTCTACTGCTATATATCCTATATGTGAGCAGAGTGTCGGTGCTCTGGCTGCAAACATCCACTGCAGGTTTAAAGTCAAACAAAAAGCCGGAAACTCGATGCTTCCATATTAAACTTTATTTAAACACAACAGCAATGACAGAGTCCATATGTGCTAACGTGTTTCGGCTGCAGCCTTACTCATAGAGCACAAAAAAAATCATATATATTGTAACACCGAGCGCTCCGGGTGTCCCATCCATCCCGGAGCGCTCACGGCGTCCTCTGCCCTGCAGCGCCTCGGTCAGCTCCCCTGACTGCAGGCGCTGCCCTGTCTCCGGGATGCGATCCACGGCCCGCCCGGGGATCGCATCCCGCTCCCCTCACCTGGCCTTGTCGGCTCCTTCCGGCGCGCGCGCGCCCCCGCTCCCCAGGCGCGCGTGCGCGCGACACTGCTTTCATTTAAAGGGCCAGTGCACAATTAATTGGTGCCTGGTCCAATTACCGTTTTCGCCAGAATCTTCTTATACCCACTTCCCCTTCCTGTCCTGGCCGGATCTTGTGTTGCCTTATGTGCCCCAGTGAAAGCGTTTTGTGTTTGCTCCTACTGTGTATCCAGATCTCTGCTGTTGCCCCTGACTACGAACCATTGCCGTCTACCTTGACCTTTTGCTACGTTTGACCTCGCCTCTGCTTAATCCTAGTGTACCGCGCCTGTCTCAGCTGTCCGTGGGGTCGATTTGCTATTGGAAGACACGACCTGGTTGCTACCGCCGCTGCAAGTCCATCCTGGTTTGCGGCGGGCTCTGGTGAAAACCAGTAGCAACATTAGAACCGGTCCTCCAATACAACCCGTGCTATCGCCCCATTGGCATAGGGGATCCACCTCCTGTTCCCCGCCATACCCGGAGCGTGACAGTAGATCCGGCCATGGATCCCGCTGAGGTCCCGCTGCCTAGTCTTTCGGATCTGACCACGGTGGTCGCTCAACAGGGACAGCAATTGGCGCAATTGACTGCTATGTTACAGCAGCTTCTGCCATCTCCACCGCCAGCTCCTACATCTCCTCCACCACGAGTTGCTGCCGCTAGAATCTGCCTGTCCCTTCCTGACAAATTCAATGGGGACCCCAAGCTGTGCCGAGGGTTCCTATCCCAATGTTCCCTCCATCTGGAGATGTTGTCGGACCAGTTCCCCACAGAATGGTCAAAGGTGGCGTTCGTGGTCAGCCTGCTATATGATAAGGCCCTAGCCTGGGCTATACCGCTTTGGGATCGTGGCGATCCTGCCACAGCTTCAGTTCCAGCCTTCTTTTCTGAAGTTCGTAGTGTCTTCGAGGAGCCAGCCCGGGCTTCCTCAGCCGAGACGGCTCTCCTGAACCTTGTCCAGGGGAACTCTTCAGTAGGCGACTAAGCCATTCAGTTCCGCACCCTGGCATCAGAACTCTCTTGGAACAAGGAGGCCCTCTGCGCGACCTTCAAAAAAGGCCTATCCAGTCACGTCAAAGATGTGCTGGCCGCACGAGAGATTCCTGCCACCCTGTCTGAACTTATCCAGCTGGCCACCCGCATTGACATGCGTTATACCGAAAGACGCCTAGAGTTACGCCAGGTGAAGGACTTTGTTCGCGTCAGGCGGTTTCCTTGCCTGGCACCTCTCTTCCAGAATCCTCTTCAACCCGTTCCTGCGCCTCCCGCTGAGGAGGCTATGCAAGTGGATCGTTCTCGCCTGACCACACAGGAGAGGTCTCTTACATAGTTACATAGTTAGCTAGGCCGAAAAAAGACACAAGTCCATCCAGTTCAACCATAAAAGAAATAATAAATACAAATAAAATATATCGTACAATCCAATATACCCAATTCTATACACACAGTTGATCCAGAGGAAGGCAACCCCCCCCCCCCCCCAGCAGAGCATGCTCCAATATGCTACAGCAGGGGAAAAAAATCACTTCCTGATCCCCCTAGAGGCAATCAGATTTTCCCTGGATCAACTTTACCTATAAATGTTAGTACCCAGTTATATTATGTACATTTAGGAAAGTATCCAGGCCTTTCTTAAAGCAATCTACTGAGTTAGCCAGAACTAAGGATGAGCTCAGTCGTGTTCGAATGGTCCACGTGCAGAGCCTGCCAGGAAGTCGGCGCAGCGATGCGCTAATCACAGGCATTGAGACATTGCCCGATCTTTGCAGCCGCACATCAGGGCAATGTCTCACTGCCTGTGATTAGCGCAGCGCTGCACCGACTTCCTGGCGGGCTCTGCACGTGGACCATTCGAACACGCCTGAGCTCATCCTTAGCCAGAACCACCTCTGGAGGGAGTCTATTCCATATTTTCACAGCTCTTACTGTGAAGAAACCTTTCCGTGTTTGGAGATGAAATCTCTTTTTCTCTAGACGTAAGGAGTGCCCCCTTGTCCTTTGTGTTGACCGTAAAGTGAATAACTCAACACCAAGTTCACTATATGGACCCCTTACATATTTGTACATGTTGATCATATCCCCCCTTATAGTAACAACCCTTTGCGATTCACAGCTTTCCACAAGGAATGTGAGCATGTACCAGGTATCTATGGGAGCTTGATTTCAATATCTCATGCCTGTTGAGAGTTTTCAAAATGCTGACAGAATCACATTCAGTATAGGTTCACTTTATTTAAAAAAGAACCAAATGACGATGAAATAAACAAGCCAAGAGGCATGTATAAGATCTCAGAACCCCAATTCTTTATTAACCACAGCTTGCTCACAATGACATACAGGAAATAGCACTAATGAAGAGTAGAATATGCAGGCAGCAATTTCAATGGGGCAAGAAAGAATTTCAAAATCGCAACTATATTTGACACTGCGGCTGTTAGGCAATTCCACACTTGGCACGTGCACCCTGTCTAATGATCCCTGTAGATTTACTGGTTACATATTCAGGTTATTTTTTGCTTATAAAGGTAACCCTCACACTGCTGAGAAAAAGGCAAGTTTCTCCTGGTAGAACGAGTAATCTTACAGATTTCACATAGAGGTATTGTTAAGAGCATGTGTTATGTCGTACAAAGAAAACCTTTAATGGCAACAGACGTCATTGACGTGTTCCCTATGACAGATTTCAGGGAGCTATTGCTAGGAGAACAAGACCCATTTTTGCATATTAGAGGGCCCTTATGCATCATTGTTGTTTCATCTTATTTGCTATCTCTACTGGTGTTTTTGCTAAAGTTATTGTGTTAAAATCAAAACCCTATTTGCCTCTTGGCTGCATTTTACTTGATAACTAAACAATGCTAAATGGACCTTATGACCGAGGAAGTCTGAAGGAGCCTAGCTATCCATGGCAACCAATCAGAGCTTCCTATTTGTTTTTTTTTCTTGTGGCACTTGGGACTTTATAATGGGAATATCTGAGTGGTCGTTATAAAATGAAAAAAACAAAGGCTCTTCATTTAGACTTTGAACATGAAGCCCAAGTGACGCCTGTTGTCCAGGTGCTACAAATTGTATAAATGAATGGAATAGCAGTTTAGCCCACACTGGAAACTACTGTAACGATGTACCATGACTCACAAGGAAAAGAGATTTTCATTGTTATTCTGACATAAAGAATCTGTCTGGACACTGACATTTAGTAACATCATTGTACTCAGGATAGAAAGACTGAATTAACAAAGTGGAAAGCTTACAAAATATGTGCTATGGCTTAGTGATAGCTGGCCTTCCTACCACCACTAACCTCATCAGTACTTATACGTAAATTACTTTCCAAAGAAAAACAGCAGGAAATGAGATTATTAGATTGGACATGAAATTCTGGAAGGATTCTGCAAACTTGATTCAGAAGAAACAGACAACACCTAAAGCCTGTTACAGGACATGTAAGGTTATGAAATAACTTGCATAATGCAATACTTGTAATTTTTTAACAAAAATGTAAATATTTACAAAATAAGACCCACTTTTTTTTAATATTTTTTTTTTCATAACATGAAGCAAATCATTCTGCAAAGAGACCACACTTTTGAAGTTTTTTTTTTTTTGTTTTTTTTTTTTGTTCATAATGAGTTCTTGTTGTTGGTTTTCTTCTTTATTTGTGATGTCAAACATTTTCCATATCGTTATCGCATGATCCGTAAATATAGGCAAATAGGAGACTAGTCGTCATCTGTGTTCAGCCAGATAATTCTTCCTGGATCTCCTTGTTCTTGCGGACCACAGCAGCATGCCTCTCCTGAAAGACAACACAGATAGATGGTTGGTAAAGGATGAGAACATTTCCAGGACACTGCATTAAAGTTCCTAAAATAGAAACTATATCTGTTGTTCCACGGAAAATCTGTGCTGAAATTTGACAGTAGGAGAATGAAAAGAGGAACCAGACTGGGTGATAAGCAATATTGTTCTCATATCAGACACTTTTGATAATTGAGGCAGGTTAAGGATATCTATATAAAAGGGACATGGGGACCCAGGACATGATTCTGGCCTAGACAATTCCAGAGAGAATACAGGTACAAAATCTGTTTGTTGCCTAGCAAAAAAATGGGCAAAAACACTAGATAAAAGAAAGAATTTAACATGACATAGTGGGAAACACCTAATCAATGTTGTAATGCCAGGATTTGCAGAACAAAAAGAAAATGCCAGCATGGCCCTCACTTTCAATATAATGACATCTGTGGATATATTAGGATGGATGTCTTCCTGCTTTTGGTGCTTTATGTTGTGGTACATTACTGTATGTATTATTTCTAATATTACTAATTTATGATTTTATGACACAAAGGTTCAGGAATAATTTCAACAAAGTTCCCAGAAGCTCAACACTAATTCCACAAACTGTCACCTGATTGTGTTTTTTCTCAATCACAGTGAAATCCCTTTTTCCTGAGATTTGTAGTGGCAACCAAGCGAGTCATCTTCCTCCAGATGGTGGGCAGGGCAAGCAGGATTGTGATTGGCCTTAGTAATAGCCAAGACAGTCCTCCTCCTGAAAACAGGGACCCCCCCTAACAGAACTGCACCCAATCTCTTCCCATCACAAAAGCTGGCGATTGCAGCTATAGCAAAGTTGGAGAACCAAGCAATGTTTCCCATCTTCTACAATGTTGAGGGGGGGGCACAGTGCCTCCCCCTCAGTGCAGGTGTGGCGTGGGGAATTCTTAAATTGGAATGCATTAGTGTCTCAATGACACTTCCCTGCGCTGCTCTGCTGATGGGGAGGGAGTCGAGTGCTGGCAAAAGAGGATTTGAGTGGTGCTGGTGGCACCATTGCCGGGGGTTGCCTACCCCTGCTGTAGGGCATCACATTGTTATTTTAAGTTGCTTTTATTTATTTATAGTTTTGAGCTTCACTCATTTTTTTATGTTAGTTGGATTCAGTGCTATACTTCACACAAATAATTATCACATATGGTGACACATTTAGTGTTGGCAGCTCTTTCTTGTATATTTATATAAAATTGGGTAGCGCATAAGTGTTCTTTGTCTTTTTTTCAATTATATAAAAACATAGTACCAAAAACATTTAAAGTTTGATTACTTATTACATATAATACAAATAAATTTAATTATTTTTCTTGTTATGAGCAATTCACCACATTCTACCAGAGGTTTTGCTATATTTTTGGATTCATGTTTTCAAAACACATGTTCTCCTTTTCTTAGTTGATAAGTAAATTTAATTTAAGCAATGGCTTTTTGTAATGGTCAAAAACTATGTTTAGAAACATATTCATACACAACAACAATTTGTGAGAGCCAGGGAACTAGCATTGTCAAAAGGAGGGGTCAGCAATGGTAGTTTATATAATAACCTCACTATAGGAGTCAGCTGACCCAAAACTGATATAACATTTTTTGGTACTTGCTTTAGTTAACCAGTGGCTAAGTAGTTAGCACTTCTGCCTACCAGCACTAAGGTTGTTGGTTCAAATTCCAAACCACAGTACTACCTGCCTGGAGTCTGCATGTTCTGCCTGTGTGGGTTTCCTCCAGGTACTCCTGTTTCCCACACTTCAAAGACATGCTAGTAGGTTGATTAGCTCCTGTCTAAATTGGCCCTAGTATGTATGCATGTGAGTTAGCAACCTTAGATCGTAAGCTCCTTGAGGGCAGAAAGTGATGTAAATGTACAATATACTGTATATGTGTAAAGCGTTGTGTAAATTGACGGCGCTATATAAGTACCTTTAATAAATAAATAAACCCCCTTGGTAAGGTATCTTTGAGTTTTAGGGTCTGCACACCTCCCTTGCCCAAGCTAGCTTACAAATTCAAAACCGATAAAGAAATAGGCTGGAGTGTGATCATCCTATTCATTACACAAAGATGCCACAGCTAACAGAGAAGCTAAGGGTTTGGCAACATTTTTTTAATTTATCCTCTTCCCTATCCAGTTTTTCATAAAGGAAACATAAGAAGATGCAATTGGCACCGCAAGAACTGGTAAAAAAAAAGGACGTATACATTTTGGCAACATTTGGCTTTACCTTTTCTTGAAGACGTTCCAAGAGGGAAGCTAGGTAGGCCTCACGGTTTTCTTTAATTTGTTCCATTTTCAGGATCAATTTTTCCTCAGCCATTTTACTAAAATTATTGTTTTCTTCCAAAGCCTTTTGGAGAACTTCCCTTTCATGCTCTCGTTTTTCTGCCAGTTGCTTCAAGATCTGGGCTTCCTGAGACTTTAAACAAAATTGGATTTTGAGAAATAAAGCATTAATCATTGTATGAAATGAAAACACCTGTTTTCTACAAAAAAAATATGTATACAGTTCAAATATATATATATACAGTATTGGGACAACCCTCCAAATCAATGGATTTAGGTGTTCCAATCACCTCCGTGGCCACAGGTGTATACAATCAAGCACCTAGGCATGCAAACTGGTTCTACAAACATTTGTGAAAGAATGGGTCGCACTCAGGAGCTCAGTGAATTAAAGCATGGTACTGTGATAGGTTGCCACATGTGCAATTAGTCCATCCGTGAAATGTTCTTTCTACTATATATTCCACTGTCAACTGTTAGGCCCCTTTCACACATGCGGACCGTATGTCCGTTTTTCATCCATCCGTTTTTGGATGAAAAACAGACATACATGCATGTCTATGGGGTAGCGGGTGTCAGCGGATGAGCATCCGCTGACACCCGCTATTGTCCGCCTCCGCAATTGTCCGGTTCTGCAGACGGAGGAAAATCCTATTTTTTCATCCGTCTGCAGAGCGGATCGGATGAACACGGACAGACGGTCCGTGTTCATCCGATCCTCCATAGAGGAGAGCGGAGAACTGACAGGGCGGTCCCTGCACAGTGTGCAGGGACCGCCCTGTCATCAGCCGGCTCAGCGGGGAACAGTTGTGCGATCCCCGCTGAGCAACGGATCTTCACGGGGCGGATCATTACGGATCCGCCCCGTATGAAAGGACCCTTAATGGTGTTATAACAAAGTGAAAACAACTGGAAACAACAGCAACTCTGCCACAAAGTGGTAGGCCACATAAAATGATAGCACCGGGTCAGCGCATACTGAAACGCACAGTGAGCAAAAGTCGCCAACTGTCTGCAGAGTTAATAGCTATAGACCTCCAAACTTCATCTGGCCTTCAGACTAGCACAACAACAGTGCAAAGAGAGCTTCATGGAATACGTTTCCATGGCCAAGCAGCTGTTTTCTAGCCTTACTTTACCAAGTGCAATACAAAACTTCAGTATAAAGCACGCCGCTACTGGACTCTAGATCAGTGGATACGTGTTCTCTGGAGTGACGAATCACACTTCTCTGTCTGGCAATCCGATGAACGTTCCTGGGTTGGCGGTTGCCAGGAAAATGGTACTTGCCAGACTGCATTGTACCTGAAAATGCTACGCTCAGGTGTGAATGGGGCCTTAGGGTGGCCATAGACATAAGAAGGCAATCATACATGCAGGCAGCTTGGTTTCACAAGAGATGGTAACCTGTGCTGATATAGGATAGTGGCTACTTAATAGAGAGTATACCTTGGTGAGGGCCAGTGTTTACACAAGAAAAGGTGATCTGTCTGGTGGGAATTAGCAGCTGCATAATGAAAGTATGCATTGATAGGTGCCAGTAATAAGGGGGTGGGGGGTGGGCAAGGTTGGTTTGCCATAGTTGGGGGTTTGTGACTTAAGACATGCATACATTTTGAACACACCCACATTTTGCTGCAGCATGCTTTGCTCTTCCCCATCACACACTTATATACTGTCGGTGTTGTCTGTGATAAACTACAAACCAAACAATATTCCTATGGCCAACCAACTGTTTCTCTAGGAAAAGACATCTGACCCAACCACTTTCCCCAAAACTGGCTAGTCTAGAGAAATGCCCCGTCATATCTGAGGGTTCTTTTAGGCCAAGGTCATAGTAAGGGGCCACTTTCCAGAGCAATATTACCCTGTGTGTTCTAGTTCTAAAGATAAACATGGCCCCACTATACTGGTAATTACTGATGTTTTCTTTTAGCCAATAGAATCTCTATGAAATCCCAGGAAGAATTAATTTGGATTACTTGCTAATGAAGAGACATTAGTTACCTTTCTTCTCTCCTCTGCAGCTTCTAGTTTTGCCTGTATATCCTCTAGTGAAACATCCTTCTTCTTTGGAGAGGCCAAAATCCGGGGAGCCTCGGAGACGGGGGAGGGGGGTTTCAGTATCAGTTCAAATGCCTGGCCAGATGCACGCTTGTTAATCTGTTTCACCTCCATATCTACAATATGACAATTAAATGTGGTTAGAATGATAACTACAGACTCCATTCCTATTTTTATTTTGTGATGCATACGCATGAGTTAAATGATCATTAAATAGAAGTGATGTGTGTCCCAGAAGTAGCAGTGGGTGGGGAAAAAAGCAACGAGAGCAAGGCTTGACTTGTCATCACTGGAGGGGGATACACTATTAGCTAAGTTTGCCATAATGCACTTGTATTATGGAAAAAGCCTACCCCTTCCAGCTAGTTCCACTTTAAAGCATGCTAATGTGGTCTCTAAACAGTATTATTGAGTGTCATTTTAGTATGCCTTAAGCACTTATTAGCAGAGTTGGAACTTGGTAAAGCAGGATTATTATGTTTGATTGGAAGAGATGTGATACCAAAATTGATCCAGCAGATGACACTGCAGAGGTCTAGAACTGCAAATCGTGTCCTAATTAAAGTGGTTGTAAACCCTTACAATCCACTTTTTGCTACAGGTAAGCCTTATGCCCGTACACACGGTCGGATTTTCCGACGGAAAATGTCCTATCGGACCATGTTGTCGGAAATTCCGACCGTGTGTGGGCTCCATCGGACTTTTTCCGTCGGAATTTCCGACGGAAAAAGTTTGAGATCCTGCTCTCAAATTTTCCGACAACAAAGTCCTATTGGACTTTTCCGATCGTGTGTAGCGAATTCCCGACGGACAAAGTGCCACGCATGCTCAGATCACATTACAAGACCAAAGCTATTGGCTACTAGCCTCTACGTAGTCCCGTCGTACGCAACGAACGTCACCACGTTCAGGATGATCGGATTTTCCGACAACTGTCCGACCGTATGTATGCAACACCAGTGTCGGACTAAATCCGTCTGAAAAAATCCAACGGATTTTGTGGTCGGAATTTCCGACCGTGTGTACGGGGCATTATAATAGGCTTACCTGTAGCTACCCCGGATATCTCCTAAACCTGCACTGTTTAGGAGCTATCCCTTGTATCTGCATGTGCCGACGTCATTGGCACATGCGCACTGAAGCAATGGCACATACGTGCCGTTTGCTTCAGTGAGTGTGCCATTACCGGCGGCTCCCACGAGCATGCGCAGGAGTGATGTCATCGGGGCTCCAGCCAACCACAGCGCCGGAGCCACGATACCCAGAGGTAACTCCGGGGAGAAATGTCGCCGGCCGGTACTGTGTATGGGCACCGCAGCGGGGACTTCGATCTAAGGTGAGTATTACATAATGAGCTAGTATACTATGCATACTAGCTCATTATGCCTTTGTCTTGCAGGTCTTTTTTTTTCATGTGGGTTTACAACCACTTTAAAGTAGTATTAAACCCAAAACCAAAAATGTAATATATTGCTGAGTACCAATCATCAGATGTGGTGGCTGCATTACTTTTTCTTTTTTTTGGGGGGCTTTTCCCCTCTGTTTTTATCTGGTGATCTGGCTAGTAGCACACCTCCTGTATTAAAGTGTCTCCACCCTGCATGAAGGAGCACAAGGGGCACAGTGGACAGCAGCCTTGACAGTTTGGGGGGGAGGGGCGGCGGGGCACGGAATCAGCATTAAATGTACTGGTAGATTTAAATGCACCTAAAAATTAAAGCCAAACTCCTGCTTACGCTTTCTAATCAGTAACATCAAACCGCTTTTTTTTTTTTTCCATTTGTGATAAAGGTTTTACATGAATACATAAAAGCTGATCCTTGTAAGCACCCCTGCCAGAGTTGAATGGTTTGTCTCATCCATGTAAACTGATAGATCTGCAGAAAGCTTGTTCTTTTGAAAAACAACAAACTTACTGGCTGGATCACCGGATGAAAACAGAAGAAAGAAAACCTAAAAAATAAAATGAATGCAGCCATCACATCTAAGAATTGGTAAGCTGCAATATAATAAATGCTTGTAATTGGTTTTAATACTGCTTTCAAACCTGTAATGTAATTGTTTTGAGATAAAGTCCTGTGCTGGCATGCCTAATCTTCTTCTAAAAATGCTAGACGACTACTGGTCCTTTAGCTTTAATATTTTCTGGCCCACTAATTCACAACAAGTTTACACACCAGAATGTTTCTAATTTTTTGCAGTTGATTTACTAAAACTGGATAGTGCAAAATCTGGTGCAGCTCTGCACAGAAACCAATCAGCTTCCATTTTTTTTTTTTGTCAAAGCTCAATCAAACAAGCTGAAGTTGGAAGCTGATTGGCTAACAGGCACAGCTGCACCAGATTTTGCACTTTCCAGTTTTATTAAATTAAACCCTTTGTGTCTTATGTCTATGTCATGTCATAGGGCCTAAGTCAATTATCAACTGTGTTATAAAATGTACAGTCCTCATCCTACTCACACAAGAGTTACAACTGATGATTTGCAGAAAAGTTACATAACCTTATTGGCTACAAGTAAAAAGAATAATAGCTGCATTGTTACTTTATTGTACTTACCATCATATGTGTATGCATTGAGGTTTCGAGGCTCAGGGTTGAAACAAGAGCAGATCAGGGACAACATGGACAGCTCCTTCATTTTTTCTTTGTAGGCTAGAGAAACAAAAAAATGAAACAATGTTTCTTTAAAAATGTAATTTTAACTTCATACAACACATACAGTGATTGGTGATATATGCATGGGAGCAGGTGCCTTACTGGTGGCAATGCTGAAACCTAAAAGCTTAAACACCTAGTCATAGGCATGTGCACAGGGTGTGCCGGTTGTGCCTAGGCACACCCTAACCACCCCATGCGCATTAAAATTATCGCACTGTGTGCCAGTGGGAAGATGGGAAAGATCTCCCTCTTACCGGCTCTGCCATAAGACAAGTGCTTATGCATTTCTCTTTCACTGTGGCAGCAGGGAGATGAATGTGCCGAGGCCATATATATGGAGACACACACGTGTGTCTTTGAGCTTCAGGGTGTACACCCTAATGCAGTGTTTTTCAACTCCAGTCCTCAAGGCACCCCAACAGGTCATGTTTTTAGGCTTTCCATTATTTTGCACAGGTGATTTGATCAGTTTCACTGCCTTGGTAATTACCACAGCTCTTTCATCTGAGGGAAATCCTGAAAACATGACCTGTTGGGGCGCCTTGAGGACTGGAGTTGAAAAACATTGCCCTAATGCAATAGGCTGCACACACATATGCCCCTAGTAGCCATCATCCAACAGTATTAAAATATAAAAAAAAAAACTTTATTGGCTTCAAATCTTTGAAGCTGAGCTTCAGGCTGTTATAAATATACCAATAAATGTACTCATGTATTTATTATTACATCCTAAAAAGTATATTTAACCATTATATATACCTGAATTGAACTACAGGCATCCCCCGCTTTAAGTACACTCACTTTACGTACACTCGTGAGTACGAACATACCTACAAATGTACGTAAAGTACCTCACAAGTACAGACATCCTGCTCCGCGCAGCCACAGTATGGCCTGGAAGAGGCGGAGCTGCCGCCCAGAGTTGTCGCCAGTGAAGAGGCTGCAAGTGAAGAGGCAAAGTTCCCGCCATCCAGCCCAGAGTTGCCCACCAGCCAGCCCAAAGTTGCCCGCCAGCCAGCCCAGAGTTGCCCGCCAGCCAGCCCAGAGTTGCCCGCCAGCCAGCCCAGAGTTGCCTGCCAGCCAGCCTAGAGTTGCCCGCCAGCCATGCCCGCCAGCCCAGAGTTGCTGCCTAAATGTAAGTGGATTACTGTACAGTACTATAAACTTCACTCCCTGACCCCCCAATACAGCCCCTGGCCCTCATCTATAGGCCCTGATACCAACACTACAGCCCGTGCCCCCCCAGAAGTGAAAAAAGGTATTGCTTAACTTTAAGTACATTTTCGTTTTACATACATGCTCTGGTCCCATTGTATACTTAAAAGTGGGGTAAGCCTGTACACTCTTCTAATCCCCTGTATAGCAGCACTACTGGAAAAAGGAAGGGCTGCACTTGGGGCCAATCAGGTGTGCTGACAAAAGAAGAGAACAGAGGGAAGACCCCATCAGTCTGTTTCTGATCCTTCACTGCCCAGTCACGAGCTGGGGTTGGGGAGGTGACCAGGCTGAGAAGCTTAACTGCAACAGAGGACTGGGTGGACAAAAATGTAAATCCTATGGCAGCGTCCATAGAGAAAATGCAATGGTGTACTCAGATGTTTACCTGGAGTTCAAGGGTAGTTACTAAAAAACTGCATTGACAAGTGTATTTTTTTTGTATAGCCACTGTGTAAAATATATGACGTGCAACACATGTACTATGTGAAATCCTTTTGGTAGGCCTTGGTGCCTTGATGCTCTAGTTGCATACTGCAGTGCAGCACTCTGTGTGTCTTTGGGGACATAAGAAAGGAAGATGAGTACACCGTATTACTTTATTGCCATCTGCTCTCTCGTTCTAAACTGGAATCAGGAGAGTCAGAAGATAGAAAAAAATGATGTAGGACTGGATGCCTCTTGGGATCACTTCTTTACACACTTTCTTGTTTTTCTGGTCCTAATCTGTCTGGAATTATTTGGCAATATAAAAAAAAGCTTAAAGATGGCTGTAGTTGTGCTGAAGATAGGAAAGAAAATGTGCGTGTGATAACTAATTAGGGAAAAACCTCCTTTGTTCATCCTCCAACAACAATCACAGGTCTACTAGGAAAATCTAGTTTGGCTAACTACTGAAAAAAGATTTTGCTACCGGGTGTTCGGTTTTGGTAACTAAATATAAAGCTAACATCTATGGAATATGTAAATTATTTTGAGAAACAGCATGATCAAAAGTCAGAATGTACTATTGCCAACTAATTTTATTGTCTTTCTGGGGAATTCTCTGATCATTGCAGGATATGCATAATACAGATTCCAATCTGCCGATTCTATAAACATGTCCATATTCAAGATATGATTTACCTGTTAATAGGAATGGTTATGGATGTGGTTTGCTATACTGGAGGTCAGTCCTGGGCAGTGTTGGTCATCTTACTTTAAAAAAGTAATTATTTAAGTTACAAATTACTTCTCCCAAAAAGTAATTGCGTTAGTAACTCAGTTACTACATTGGAAAAGTAATTAGTTACGCAGCAAAGTAACTGACTTTTTTTAAAATATTCTATACGTGTAACTAAGGGGCGGGTCTAGTATTACTGTAACCAAGGGGAGCATTTATTATTATTGTTATATATAGTGTAACCAAGGGGCTGCTCTATTATTACTCTAACCAAGGGGCAGATCTGTTATAGCGTGTAAGCAAGTGGCGGGTCTATTATCATTATATCGTGTAAGGGGCGGATGGCTACAGAAGAGGGCGAATGTTAAATTAATAGAGCTCGATATATAACAATAATAATAAATGCGCCCCTTGGTTACAGTAATACTAGACCCGCCCCTTACTTACACGATAGACGCCCCTTGCAGAGTAGCACGAGCATCGGGAGCGTGCGGCATCGCCTCATACAATTACATGTTAACTGCACCTGCGCGGTGTAGAGTTCACTCAGAGCTGTTTAGGTTCTGCAATTTTCGGAAGCTCCGTAGTCGTTCGTACTGCGCAAGCCCTGCGCCTGTGCAGTACAGGGGGTCCTTATCCGGCGGGGGAACTTTTTCGGCAGGACACCGGAATTACACTACTGCCATCTAGTGGCGATAGATGTAATTGGGGTAACTAAGCCAAAGTAATGGGAACTGAGTTACCATGAGAGGAAAAGTAATCAGTTAGATTACTCGTTACCCTCTAAAGTAACTGCGTTAGGTAACTCAGTTTATTTTAACTCAGTTACTTACATCACTGGTCCTGGGACAAGATCATCCAGTGCCCAGGGTAAAGATGGGAAACTGTGCCCCCTGGCACCCAACCAACCAAACCCCACCCACCTAGCAGACACCCCAGGACTCTGAAGCCAGTGAACAGTAACAGAACAGAATAGCAAACAAAAAAGCCAGGGGGAAGTCTGGTCATGTGACCTATACATATTGCTGTTTTTTTTATGAATGAGATAAGGTAAGATGTGCGTAGCACAGTGATGTGTATTAAATAATGTGATAGTGATATCCACTTCCCTTTATAAATAAGCCTCTTAATATGGAAAAGACTGCCAGCCCCTGCACTAAAAGCTACAAACAAACTGTCTGAAGCAGTTACTGGGGGAATAAAACCCATCACTGGTAGACATCAATGGTAAATGTAGTAATAACCTATTGGTCTTCAAAGTGCAGCTACATCATTTCTGATTGCATGTGTCTGAACACCCCCTCCTTCCCTGAATTAGCAAATGGCTTAATTTATCTCAGTAGAGTAAAAAGGAAGTCAGTTACCAATTACCACTGCTACCTCTGCTTCAGTGTCCACACTGAGCACCATGCCACCATTATTCGGACAAATGTTTTCGAATAGAAGGGTAAGATCATTGTGTTAGGCCAGCCTTTGACATGAGAATCTGGCTAAAAGATCACTTCTGTGCAACAATCGTGGCATATATATGCATTCTTGCACCAACCAAACCCATCCAGTTATAATGTGTATACAACTGGAAATTCTAAATGTGTGCATTGTTTATGTGTTAGTTCTTACATTTTTCAAGCAAACAAGGTATATTATATCAGGAAGGACACAATAGCAGTTTAAAACTTTAAAACACATTGGGGCTGACTTAATAAAACTGGAGAGTGCACAATCTAGTGCAGCTGTGCATGGTAGCCAATCAGCTTCCAGGTTTTCTTGTCAAAGCTTAATTGAATAAGCTGAAGTTTGAAGCTGATTGGCTAACATGCAGAGCTGCACCAGATTTTGCACTCTCCGGTTTTAGTAAATCCACCCCATGGGCTTTGGTACACTTAGCTTCTAAAAACTAGTCTACAGAGCAGCTTGTAAAGCAATTTACAAGCTTTGGGCAACATTTTTCGAAAATGGATAAAGCCTTGCTAAAAGCCTGATAGAACCTTGTTTATAGCTTCAACCACCAATACCACTAAGATTTATATTCAGTGCTCCTACGCTAATGCTGAATGATACATTAATGGCTTCAAGAAAACAGCTTGAAGCTTACTGAAAGCCTTTTGAATGCTTGCTTCACATGATGCTTCTAGGCCTAGTGCCTACAAGTAAAACCTGTGTGAACCAAGCCTATAGCTACCTTTTCTTACATCTTTTTGAAATCGAACATGTTTTCTTGCATCTTTATAAGGGTTACATTGCAGTAATGCAAATGACTAAATATTTAAAGCTGATTTCCAGGCACACAGCTAAATGCACAGGAAAAATGCAAATATGGGAACTGTTTGGTGGTCTGAAGTATTTTGTTTTGCTAGTCATATGATCCAGGCATCCCTACCAGACAACACAGTCAATTCCTTAACTTTCTCTTTGCAGCACAAAGTGAACCTTGAACCCCATTGAAGGTCTCCTCCATCATAAAGTGAAACTAAAGGTGCTCTGTGAAATGATATTGCACAATGCAGTCCCTTACCCCCTCTTTGGTTGTCCCCCACCAGTCCTGTCCACTCATTCTTCTTCAGAGTGCGGTAGCTCTCCCGATCTAGGCTGTGTACATCCACAGACACACAGTGTGCTTACAAGCCATGCCCCCACTCCCTCCTCACAGGTGTTTGACTGGAGGCAGCAGGAGCCTATTGCCACGCACACACGATCGGACTTTCCGCCAAAAAAAACTTGGATTTTTGTTGGAAGGATGTTGGCTCAAACTTGTCTTGCATACACATGGTCACACAAATGTTGGCCCAAAATTCCAAACGTGAGAACACAGTGACGTACAATACGTACGACGAGCCGCGAAAAAGGAAGTTTAATAGCCAGTGCGGCTCCTTCTGCTTGATTCCGAGCATGCGTGAACTTGTGCACACACGATCAGACTTTCCAACAACAAAGTTATGTTGGCTGAAATTTGAGAACCTGCTCTCAAACATTTGTTGGTGGAAATTCCGACAGCAAATGTTCGATGGAGCATACACACGGTCGGACTTTCTGACAACAAGCTCACATCCAACATTTCCCATTGGAAAATCCGACTGTGTGTACGAGGCATAAGGCTCCAGCTATTCTAGTGTCTTCTGTGAATCCAGAGGAGAGAGATGCTGCAGATGGGACAGCATTGAATCAGTGTGAGGAGTCAGGTAAGTGTTTACGTATTGGGTGGAGAACAGACAATGGGATGTTTTTTACCCTAATACAGAGAATGCATTAAGTTAAAAAACATTTATACTTTAGACACTAGTGCTGACCCTATATTACAGATACTCCAGTGCTATCCCTATATTACAGATACTCCAGTGCTATCCCTATATTACAGATACTCCAGTGCTATCCCTATATTACAGATACTCCAGTGCTATCCCTATATTACAGATACTCCAGTGCTATCCCTATATTACAGATACTCCAGTGCTATCCCTATATTACAGATACTCCAGTGCTATCCATATGTTACAGATACTCCAGTGCTATCCCCCACCTGCACACCTCTTATCCCGCTCACCCAGGAACTCTGCCTAAATTGAGTTTAAAGTAACTAAATCAGAAAAAAACATATTTTATCCGTAGACTGTGAGCATGCAAGTTAAGGTTACTTGTACTTTGCATGTGTTTGCAAATGCATGCGGATTAAACCCCTGTTTTTAACGCATACTGTTAGACAGGTTAATTCAGTTGTCTGCGAGCCGGTTGGTAAGTAGGCTTGGGATTTTTCCTGGGCATTCCCCAGGCTTTGTTGTTACTTGTACTTTGCATAGCAGTGTTGAATATTTCTCTACAGTGTTCGGGCACAGAAACGTGTTGGCTGCTCTGTCTCTCTGCAGCATATTTTGCACTGATGCCATCAATTTACCCTTGCTGTGTACTTGGCAATAGAAGCATACATTTAAAAAAAGTTAAATTTTCAACAACGCCAACGCTCTTTAGAGATTACCAGGCCAGTAAGTATTTGTTTATTAGCACAGATCCACATCTCAAATGAATAATCAAGCCTTGATGATTTAGGTCAAGTTTAAAGGTTTAGGGGTTGGGTTCATGTTAATGGCAACCTGTTAATTTGCCCATTGAAGGAAAATGGTTCTCGTGTTAGAACATTCCCACCTACTAATTCTAATCAACCCTACCCTCCTTCATCAATCTGTTACAGAGAATTAATAACTTGCTCCCTTCTTTCATGTGAAATTGTTCGGCCATAGCAATTGGTTGCTCAGACCCAAGCACTGCATCCTAAGAGGAAGGGGAAAAGATAGACAAAGATGAAAATCAGTGGTTGGGGATTGCCATTTTGCCCTGAACATGAGCCCAATCTCCAAACACCTAATTTTAATCTAACCACTAAACCTCACCTTTAGCCTAATAGTTAATATTATGAATTATTATTACCGGATTTATATAGCGCCAACAGTTTGCGCAGTGCTTTATAATATAAAGGTAGACAGTATAGTTACAATACATTAAAATACAAGAGGGTTAAGAGGGCCTGCTCATAAGTGCTTACAATTTAATAGAATCTATTTTTTTATTTTTATTTTTTTAAAGGTTAATAGGTAGGACCTGGGTCATGGTGTGGTGAGCAGTAAGGATTTTTATTGCAGAAGAGGGTCTATATAGGTCAGATATTAGGTCCAAGGTAATAGTGAGTTACTTCATATTACATTTTCAAGTAAGGTACATTAGGCTTAATTCATAAAGCCAATGCACCAGGATATAGATTACTATTTTCAACAAAAAATGACATATTTTTATCTGAGCACCAGTGAGGTTTGAAAACGATGTTACATGGCTGAATAGAATGATCCTTACACTTGTGTTAAAGCTCCGAACCCACGATATTTTGAAGTTTGATCATTTTATCTGTTTTAATGTTATCATATGATTTATTATGAAGTTTTTGGGACCCTGCATACATATGTACACTAAATTACATAGACAATTTTTTATTTTTCTAAAAATAATAGTAAATTATTGATTCAATCTGATGGCAGTCATACAAATCTATCCGTTGTGGGGTGACAGAGTGTTAAAGTTTTTCCTTGCATACACAAGTGCATATAAAATGTATTATTATTCAAACAATTATATTATTTTATTATGTCTGTCTCAGCAAAATGACAAAAAACTCAAATTTAATGAAAAGAATATCCTGTGAATACCCTACAATCTAAATATAAACCTAATGTTGGCAGAGAGCATCAGAAGATGACTGTATAGTAATGAGTGCATGTCTTAATGAGCTCGGCGGTATGATCTGAACTGTTAGCTGCAGACAGATGGCGTACACACTGGTGAAGTGTTTGGCACAACACGGCAAAGGATGTTTTTTTTATCACCATCGATCCAAAAGTAACATTATCCTGGGCTCCATCTGTATGCCTCGCTCTTACTTCTTATATACTGACAGATTGTTTCATTACTAATTAATCCATCCTTGTCAGTCTTATACGATCAGCTAAAATAACATTTTACAATGAGAAATAAAAGTGTCCAGACGTATTTCTACAGCCTATAATTCTCTATTTTAGTGTTTTATGTTTTTGACATTTGTAGAGAAGACAAATTTGCCCCATCAGGCTATACATTTAAAATTCAACTCGGGCCATTAATAAAAAATAGTCAGCCAGCAGGTGTGTAAAATAAAAAAACAACTCTGGTTGCAAACCTTATCTTCAATCCAGCACTGTTGTTCCCCACTCCCCCCAGTAATACCTTGTTCCCACCAGAATTCCCCAGTTTTCTTGGTTGAATGTTGCTTGGCTAAGACTGGTACAGAGGAGATTACCATATGTGGATGCAGGGCATCATGGATCATGGAACCCTCTCCTTGAGGGGGTTTTATCACTTTACCCCTCACTCATGATGCAGAAAGTGATCCTGACATCATCACCTTCAGCAACATCTATAAAAACATTTGTGTTCTTATGCTTTTAACAACCAGCAGATTTGTAGACATTTAGGATTTTCTTTCTAAGCATAGTCACTTTCCTTCCTAAGCATGTCATGATTTTTAGTGTCCGAACCAGAGACAGTGAATTTGATTTACTAAAGGCAAATTGACTTCCATCATCCAATCATGTGGAAGCAGAAATTGTGTTTTTCTAAAATTTCTTTGCATGCGATTGGGTATTTTTTTCAAAGTGAATTTTATCCACTAAACTACCGTATATACTCGAGTATAAGCCGAGTTTTTCAGCACATTTTTATTGTGCTGAAAGTGCCCCCCTCGGCTTATACTCAAGTCAAGCACTTTTCTGCAGCAGAGAATGACATTTTACGACCTGACTTTGGGGCCCCGTATCTCGGGGGCCACTTGGTGCTAGGAACCCCAAATTTGGTCAACTGTGTCCATCTGCAGCAATGTCATTTTGGGACCCTTTCCAGAGACCCCACATTTTGGCTGCAGCTCGGGGGCATCTAGAAACCCTTAACTACCAAGTTTGAAGTTTGGGGGACCTATGGCTGCAAATGGACACAGTGAGGCATGCAAATGGGCACAGTGAGGCTGCAAATGGGCATTGTTGACCCTCTTTTCCACTTACAGTGGCTGCGCATTTCTCACCCTCGGCTTATATTCGAGTCAATAAGTTTTCCCAGTTTTTTGTGGTAAAATTAGGTGCCTCGGCTTATATTCGGGTCGGCTTATACTTGAGTATATACGGTAAGTGAAAATGTATTTACAAAGTAAAAACTAACATTGCAAAGTGAATGCACTCTATTTTTATATATCAACCCAATTGTTTAGCTCCCCTAATCCAGTGCATAAGCTGCCGTGTCAGTAATCATAATGTGTACAAGACATAGTCTAATATTTCTGTGAAGTGGTAAAGTGCTGGAAAGCTACTACTTTGTATGTGAGCTTTTCTTGTACTGAAAAGAGACAGTGGGGGAGATTTACTAAAATTGGTACACACAGATTCTAATGCAGCTGTGCATAGTAACCAATCATCTTCTGGGTTTTAGCCCTCGTTCACACTGAACACGGCTTTGAAATCGTGCAACTTCATCTGAAATCGTGCGATTTCAATGCCGCCACTTTGCCGTTGACTTGAAAGACATCTGTGCAGCTTCATGCACAGATATTTATTAAAGTCTCACCCGAAATGGGCAAAAGTAGTGCAGGAACTACTTTTGCAAATCGGTGTGGGGCCGCAAAGTCAGCGTCGCACCGATTGGAATGGTGCCATTGCCGTCCGGAGGCTGCGACTTGTAATGCGATTTAACCTGTCAAATCGCATAACAAATCGTTTCAATGTGAACGAGGGTCGTGTTTTTTGTCTCCATTGGTGAGCCTCCAAGTGGGGGATTCTGAACACATTAGAGATTAGGCTCCATCTGGGACTAATTACACCAAAAAAGTGTGTGAAGGGGACATTTTGAAGTTTTCATTCATGATTTGAACTGACTGGTTCAATTCAAAATGGGAATCTTCCCCTGGAAGGGGTTTTTAGGCAGCAAGGTAAAAGATTGGGTCGAGTATTATTTTATTTTTTTTTTGTTTTTATTTTATTGTGAGATAATCAGTTAACATACAAATATAAACTTTGAAACAAAGGACATCAACCATCTGTTAACTTCAACATTTTTATCCCTTGACTTGAGAGTTGTTAGATAGTTATGAACCACTTGAACTTAGGTCGAGTGTTCCCGATATCCATCTAAATGAGGAGGGGGGCAGGTAACCCCTCGCCCCCTCCGCTGTGATGTTCTATAGCATTGGTTAGTTCTGTTCACATTTTTTAATCAAAAGTCTACCCATGAGTCGACTTACTTTTCTTTGTAAGAAAGGAAGGAAAAGAAAGAAGAGTGGGGGAAAAGGTAAAGAAGCAGGAGAAAGCCGAACGACAGGAAAAAAGGAGTCAACAAATAGGGGGTGGACAGGGGGGTGGGGGACAGAAAGGGGGGATAGTCCATCCTCCAGCTCCCCCCAGCTCGGTCGTCTTGCTGAGTCCGGAGTACAACATACCCCATCGCTCAAGTCGCCAATATCGCGTACTCCTCCGAGAAATAAAATTCAAGCCAGTAGTACCATTTTTTGAGATATTGTTCCCTGAGGCCTTTGTCAGATGCCACCAGGTCCTCCATCCTATGGATGTCCGCTACTTTTTTCAACCACATTGCTACTCCTGGGGGATCTGTCTGTTTCCACATTAGGGGAATACAACTTTTTGCTGCCGTGACCAGGGAGGGGATGATGGATTTCCTATAGACCTTACCTGGAATCTCATGGTGATGTATTAGAAAGATGGGTCGAGTATTATGTATAGAAAAATATTTTATTCAAAGGATAATAACATGATAATTAAAATATGAGCTCTAGTAGGAGTAGTATCTTTTCTTTGCTGACTGGTTCAAGTCATTTATTTTCCAGTCGCTACCTTGAGCCCTACTCTATCCACACCATTTTACTCTGGCTAGAACTTATCTCCGTATTGGTCATCAGAGAGTAGAATCCACTTAAAGTTGGGGACCCCATCTGGGTTTGCAAATGTCGACAGCTTTTTGGATCTCTAGCACATTGTAGGAACATGTTTTTACTCTTTAAATCGTCTTGTGTGATGTTACCCAATACTTGATATTCAGGGTCAATCAACACCTACCCAGTTTGGTCCTGAGGAAGCAATTTAATGCGAAACACGTTGACTATACAAGCTTGGAGGAATTCATGGACACAATGGATTAGTCTATAATACTATTTGATAAAATCCATGCCTCCTTGTTTGATACTTGGGTATCTGTTGACCTTGTCCAGTTGAGGGTGTTGTTGTATGTTTTAATTTGTGTCTATTTTTCTATTCTGTTTTTTGTAAATTTTTGTAATAAAGACTTTTATATTTTATATACTGCTTTGCCTCATGTTGTGCCCACAAAGTCCTCCTTTTTTTTTAGAAAGTTTTTCTGCCTCAATCCTTTATTTCTGAGTATGGATGTTGGCATGGTGGGGGTCCTCCCTTCTTATACTGTCAAAGCTTAATTGAACAAGCTGAACTTAGAAGCTGATTGGTTACTGTGTGCAGCTGCACCAGATTCTGTGTGCTCCAGTTTTAGAATATCTCCCCCCAGTATAAGCATATAGTTATGGTGAGAAGAGACTAATGCAATCAAAAATTCTTCCTCAAAAAGGGCGTTTTGGTTGTTCTAATCCCTACTCACCTCAACCCTTTTGGTAACACTCTCTCATTGGGTCCCAAGTCCTGCTCCATAGAAGCCATGGTTCCCAAACACTGCACAGATGGCAACCCAAAAGATTAAAACAGCTGTAAGTAGTTTGGAATAAAAGCAGTATTAGGCCAGGTTCACACTGGTACGACATACGCTCCGACTTTGGGAGCTCATGTCGCATGACGTGTGTAAATCAATGATTCCCTTCCCAACTGCAAGTTGGTCCGACTTTGAAAAAAGGTTCCTGCACTACTTTGGTCTGACTTTGGTCATACTTCAGCCTATTGAATATCATTGAAGTCGGATCAAAGTCGGATCCTTGTCCTAACCATCCGACTTGTGACATCTGACATGGTGATTACAGAAGCAGGAAAAATAAATTTGTCATACTGGGATTGTTTTGATTGGTCAAAGAACCAGTGGGACTATCTCAAAGTCGGGGCATAATCTTAACCTGTTCATTCAATTCAGATAGAAGTAGGACCAAAGAAGGATCAATGTAGGACTGATGTTGCAGGGCAAAGTAGGATGGCAGTCATACAACAGTCGTGTCGTACCAGTGTGAACCCGCCCTCAAACCTGCAACCAAGAATGTAATATATTGTGACTTTCAAATCAATAGATGTGGTGGGTGCATTCGTTTTCTTTTTTTTTAAGGCTTTTTTCCCCTCTTTTTTTCACCTGGTGATGTGGCCAGTAACACACCTCCTGTATTAGAATGTCTACATTCTGGATGAAGGTACACAGGGGGCACCTTTGGACAGCAGCATTATTAATCTGGAGGGAGCAGAGTGTTTTCCTTTTTTCCTTTTGTGATAACGGTTTTACATAAATAAATAAAAGCTGACCATTGCAAGCACCCTTGTCAATGGTTAATCGCAACCCTGTAAGTGCTACAACTGCAGGACAGCTTGTTCTGTTGAAAAATAACAGATCACCAGGTGAAAATAAGAGAAAGAGCCTGAAAACAAATGCAGCCTCTATATCTAAAAATTGGTAAATAGCAATATAATAAATGTTTGCGTTTGGATTTAATACCGCTTTAATGGCTTTATAATGTTAAGCTAGATTTGCAATATACATGATCAGTTCTAGATGTGCACCTGGCCACTGGGGCATAAAACAATGATTTGCATGGTACTGCCTGCAAATCTTCCTATTTTTCGGATATGTGATGTAACGAGACACGTTATTTTCTTCTGTCTTAAGAAGGCTTTACTATTCTGTTGCTTCACTGCACCACAAGCCAATTAGCGGGTCCCGAGCAATGATTTATGGCTGGCACCCGCTGATCGGCTGAGCCAATGACAGAAGAGAGCCATATGTTGTTTACTCTACAGACAGCAGTAAAAACAGCATTCAGTACAGACATGAATGCTTGTTAGGCACACAGTTAACCCTTTGATCACCTTGGATGTTAACCCCTTCCCAGCCAGTGTCATTAGTACAGTGATAGTGGGGGTTATTTATGAAAGGCAAATCCACTTTGCAGTTGTGTGCCGTCAATACATTTGTTTCGTTTCGTTACGTTTCGTATTAGCCGTCAATTCGTGTCTGAAATTCAATTTGGATTCGTACGAAATACGAATTTTCGTTAGGTTTGTTAACTTTTCGTAACAATTACGAACGTTCGTTGTGATGAATTTATCATTATGAGGGGCTCCCACCATCCCTGTGCTGTGCTCATTGTGGGGCTCCCACCATCCCTGTGCTGTGCTCATTATGAGGGGCTCCCACCATCCCTGTGCTGACTTCCTGGATTTTTAACTTCATCAAAACACATAATCGTAATTAACAAACATTTTTATTTTGTCCGATTCTGAATCTCCCATTGACTACCAGTACCAGTCTCCCACTCCTATATTAAAAAACATATTAAATATTATTAAAACCTCTGAATGGTCAACAAAACACCAGTCACGTTTCCGTATTTCGTACAAAATTCGGAAGCATAGCAATTCGTATTTCGGATCCTCCCGAATGTACAAATTTACGAAAATTTTTGATTTGTACGAAACTAATCGCACATGTCTACTTTGCACTACAAGTGCAAAGTGCACTTGAAATGCTGTGATCGCTGTGGATCCGAGGGGGACATGCAAGAAAAATAAAAAACAGCATATTAGCTTCCGCATGATTGGATGATAAAATCAGCAAAGCTTCCCCTCATTTCAGATCTACCCCTCAGATTTACAGCGACTGCACTTCTAAGTGAACTTGTAGTGCAAAGTGGATTTGCCTTTCGTAAATAACCCCCAATGTATAGTATTAGCACCGATCACTGTATTAGTATCACTGGAGATGTCAGTGACAGTTAGTCAGTTGCCACGAAGTGGCAGTTAGTGCCAGAATGCCCGCCTCTATAAGTCGCTGGTCACCTCCATTACTAGTGTTATAAATAAATAAATATTCCAGTACCTATACCATAGTTTGTAGGTGCCAAAACTTTCACACAAACCAATCAATTAACACTTATTGGCAGTTTTTTGTTTTACCAAAGACATGTAGCAGAATACATTTTGGTTTAAATGTATGCAGAATCTTTATTTTATATATATATATATTTTTTTAATTGGATAGGTAGAAAATATTTTTTTTATATAATAAAAAAAAAAACCAGTGGTGATCAAATAACACCAAAATAAAGCTCTATTTGTGTGAAAATATGTGTTTGGCTACAGCTTCGAATGACGGCGCAATTGCCAGTTAAAATAGCCCAGTGCCGAATTGCAAAAAAAGGCCTGATCATGAAGGGGCTAAAACCTTCCGGAGCTCAAGTCATTAAAGCACATTTAAAGTGTAAAATTAGGTTCACTTTAATTAAATAGGTAATGTCTTCCTTTGCTTCCAGTAAAGCCTCTGCTAAAGTCAGCTCCCCGGGGCACTGCCACTGCAGCTTCCAATTTAGAACCAGAACACTGTGAGCCCTGCTTTTTTTTTAGTTGTTCGGAATGCTTTATCTGCTTTCCACATTACCACCTTTCCTAATAAATTTATGATAAAAGCAAACCTAACCTAACAGCTTACGTCTGCTATAATAAATTATATTTAGCATTCATAAGATCCTTATTAAACAATAATTAGTTCAGTGTGATTTCTTCCTGCTGTGGCCAATATGGCTGTAATCCCTTCTCAGTGTTTACTTGTTTATCACTTGTTCCAGTTATTATGTAAAAATGTAATAAACTTTTTAATAAAAAAAAGTCAGATTATGTAAGATCTTCACTGCTAAACCACAGAATAGAATGCTGGAGTGACAGAAGGTAAAAACAAATCCACATACTTATCACAGTGTGACTGAACACCTAGTGACATCCATATGGCGCAGCACAATTGCCGCATACAACATCTTCACAAAGCCAACTCTACCGTGAATTTACCTTCATAAATCCTGCAATGCCACAGTTCAGATAAGGCAAAAAAAAAAAAACATTTCAGCATCTCATAACCTTCATACTACAGCTAGGAACAGCTGAAGGCAAGAAAGACATATTGTACAGATAATTTCCATGTTTTTACTTCAAAAGACTCCGACTCTAACCACATACACTATACTGGCCATGTACTGATTGAAGAAGAAATGCCATGCAGAATCTTTTAATAACAGAGATGAACTACATCTGGAGTTTTCTTTTGAACTACAGGAACTCTGTCTTCCTAGATTTAAAGAAGTTCACATGGCAAAATTAGAGATGAATTTCAATGCAATTTTGGCAAAATTTGGGCAAAGGAGGAGAAATTTGCATCAAAATCAAGTTTGGCAAAATTGTCCACTTCTCACTGATAATTACCAGTACTACTCCTGGACAAGAAGCTAAACGGCAATCCACAATTACTATCACTCGTCCATTTCATGAGAAAAGCTACAAGTTAAATTCACTTTCCTGTGTATGGAAGATCTACTGCGCTAAACGGCAATATAATCAGAGGCAATTAACAGTAAATGGTGCATGCTGGGAAATCTTGTCTGGTGATGTGAATATGATCAAAAGCAGAGCGGCATGTATTGTGTCAGTACATAGATTATTCAAACTCCTCTGAATCTTTGGATTTATCTAGCATGGTGGAAAATCACACTAGCAAAGGTGATACACAGGATATAGAGGTTAGTTATGTTCTCTACAATATAGCGTTTGAGCAATAAATATATTTTTTTGTGTGTAAATAAAAAATATCTGAATATTAAAGTTGAAGTTTAAAGTGTTACCAAACCCAGTAATATGAAAATACTTCATCTGCCCCCCCCCCCCCCCCCCCCCCCCCCCCCCCCCCCCGCAGTGCTCACAGCTTATAAATCCTTTTACATTCATTCAAATACAGCCACTATATATCTTTTTGACTGATCTGTATACCAGATATGGGATGGTATATGGGATAAACTGCAGGATCCACCTGAGTTCTGAGTGTTCAGGTAGGAGGAGATTTCCACTGCAGCCTGTGTGTCCTCATGCTGTTATGGGAGGCGGATCATCCATCAATCAAGATGTGACATCTCACCCATTGTGTTCTTTTTTAGTTACTGGGCATGAAGAAGGAGGAGGGAGGGACTGGGCTGTCGTTTAGGATCTGTATACACGCCCACATATGTGCTGTCAATACCATGTGACATGACAAGCTCAGCTCAACAAGGAACTATTGTCTACAGCAATATAGATCAAATTGAGCATGTGCAGGGGGACCACTCTGACTGTGTCTTATCTGACCTTGCCCAGGGAGACCTTGCAGGAGGGGGAGGATCAGAGAAGACAAGATCAAAGAGCCTTTTTACACAATACAGAGGATTAGCCCCTTAAGTTCCACAGTGAGTATATAAGCATGATATTCTGCATATACAGACAGATTTTACTGTTGTGGGTTTAGTAACACTTTAAGTATTATTTTTTGTTTGCATAGTTACGTTGGTCCAGCTTGGACCAATATACTGTAAGTATGCATATCTCACACTGGACCAATCCCTGCTATCCTACAGAGATAGCAGCACTTTATCAAGTCCAGTGTCAAGTGGCTGTAATTCTGTTCAGTAACCACAGGAGGTTGTTTGCTTGGTAGTGCCGACATTCAGAGCAAGTCTTGTAGTTTTTAATGAATGCAAGGCATTCTTTGATTGGACAAGGTGGAGAGGCAGGGAGGTAATATGACAATCTCTATGTTGTTTAAGCAGAGCACACATTGTGTCAATTGAAAACAATGCAAAGCTTTCTCTGAATTTCGGCAGTACAAAGCAAGTAACCCCCTGTAAATACTATGCAGGATTGCAGCCTCTTTGCACGGGACCCGGAGGATTGTTGTTATCACTATAGTAGCAGTGATTACTACAGTGAACAGTCAGGGGTTTTTCAGGTATAAGATATGCATACATTGGTCCAAGTTACACTGGTACAAAAAAAATAAAAATAAATGAATGCACATTTTCACTTTGGCTGTGGACTTTATAAATTTGAGTGTGTTTGGGTGATCAGTTTTGCCAATTGACTATTTGCCTGTTGATTGATTTTGCCAATTGACTATTTGCCTATTGATTGGTTTTGCCAACTGACGCTTATGAGATTTGAACACTTTTGTAACACATCATATATTGTGTTTCAGCACTTGCACAGTGGGACAATTTAAATTTATTTTGCACAGCATATTAATGCACATATAAAGGGAATTTAAGTTCGGGTTTTGTAACTCATATAGGATATGATGCTATTTATTTTACTGTTATATGCAAACAAGTACTTACATTTCAGCTTTAATGTTTGTAAAATCTGTTGTTTTCAGTACAATATAATAGCACAAGCTGCAATTTACATCTACAAGTGAATTAGTCAGAGTAGTGGTAGTTGTATCTGAGCTTTTAATAAGACAAAGCCAGCCTTAAGACAGGCAGTTACTGCTGTGGAGTCTCTTTACCTATCTCACAGTGCCTTGGAAATCCTTTGTCATGTATTAAATGTTTAATTGTAATATAAAGATTGTATACATGAATAAAATTGCAATATAGCTAGAATATGTGTGGATTAGATGATTTAAGATATTTGTGAGATATAGTCTATACCACAACAATCTTATTCGAAATTGCATACTATAAGAGGACATTAATGGTATCAGATCAATATTGAAAATAATGTACTATTAAAATGTACTGAGGTTATTCCAATATTTTCATAAAAAACATAAAAGATGGTTAGTTACACTGTTTTTAACCTACCTTTGCTCAGCCACTAGACACATATCACATGCTTTTATTGGGTTTAAAAGTAACCTGCATCAACAACCATCTTTCTAATATATCAGAAGAGAAACAATAGTGATGAATAAGTGATGGGAGGAGCTCTCTTTATCAACATGTTTTGTAGACTGTGCGTCTATAGGAGATGAATGAAGA
Organism: Lithobates sylvaticus; assembly: GCA_028564925.1. Lineage (NCBI taxonomy): Eukaryota > Metazoa > Chordata > Amphibia > Anura > Ranidae > Lithobates > Lithobates sylvaticus. Next base: position 100,263,020 of record CM053030.1, on the reverse strand, counting down.
TATTGGTCTACAATCTTAAAAGTGCTTTTAAAGTCCCATTATAGCTTGCCATTTTTAATACATAGATTTTTAAAGAAACTATAAAATCCCTTACTGTGTGTGAGGTTTTTGTTTTTTTGTTTGTGATTGCACTTGATATAATCTATTGTAATATATAGATTTGTCCAATTAAACTTGTGTCTGGGGTAATCTCATATTTTTAAATACAAGCCTTCTTGATTATGGTCATATTGGATATATCATTTTCATCATGTATGTGTTGACATTGTATAAAACAATGTTTAAATCATGGGGTACTCAAATAGTGTGTGATTGAGCAAGAATTTGTCACGAGTAATGGGCTCCTAACTGTAGCCTCCTTGTCTTTAACAGGGGTTACTATGTCATTTTAGTTTTTGGCTGGGCTGTAATTAACTTAACTAGACTGATTTAGTTTTTCACCAGTTTTTTTTCCCTAAAGGGGATGTAAAGGCAAAAGGTTTTTTTTTCTTAATGCATTCTATGCATTAAGATAAAAAGCCTTCTGTGTGCAACAGCCCTCCTCAGCCCCCTAATACTTACCTGAGGTCTCTCTAGTTCCAGCCATGTCCATGAATGTTTCAGCCGTCCGAGATTCTTCTTCCTGATTGGCTGAGACACAGCAGCGGAGCAATTTGCTCCTGGTGCTGTCAATCAAAGTCAGCTAGCTAATCAGGTGAGAGAGGGGATGGGGCTGGGTCAGGGGTCCATGTCTCAATGGACACAGGGAGCCGTAACTCAGCTTGGTTGCCCCCATAGTAAGCTGCTTGCTGTGGGGCACTGAACAGGAGGGAGGGGCCAGGATTACAGAAGAAGGACTCGAGAAGAGGAGGATCCAGGATGCCCTGTGCAAATACACTACAACAGAGCGGGTAAGTATAAGATGTTTATTATTACTATAGGAAAAAAAATGCGCCTTTACAATCCCTTTAGACCCCTTTCACATTGGCAGCATGGCCGCGTTAGTGGGAAAGCACTGCTAGTTTTAGCGGCACTTTACCATCATTTTAGAGGAGCTTTTAACCCTGCTAGTGGCTGAATAAAGGGTTAAAAGCACCCGCAAAGTGCTGCTGCCGAAGCGCTTTGCAGGTGCATCAGCGACACTGCCCTTTGATTTCAGTGGGCAGGGGCGCTTTAGGAGTGGTATATATACAGCTCCTAAAGCGCCCCAAAGATGCTGCTTGCAGCACTTTTTTTAACGTCCTGCCAGCGCACCGCTCCAGTGTGAAAGCACTCGAGTTTCACACTGGGACTGCATATGAGGCATTTTTCAGGCGCTTTACAGGCACTTTTTTTTAGCGCTAAAGCACCTGAAAAACACCTCCAGTATGAAAGGGGTCTTAAGGTGCCTTGTGATTTCTCACTGTTGCCAGTAGATGCCACTATTATCACTGGTCATAGCATGAGATTTCACAAACAAAAGTTATATTAACGTTTATATTTTCTTCAGCCAATCTAGAAGGAGGTTTATGCCATTGATGCATTCTGGGGGAGAATATACATAGTTGGGACAGGCCATGTGCTCTCTCTCTTCCCCTGGGCTGAGGCCTAGGGAGGTGCTGCCGAATGGAGCCCTACCGTTAGGCCAATAGCAAGTTTTGCGGCCTTAATTGTGCTGAAGTGGTCCTGAAGCTGTCCTGCCTGGTCTGGAGGAAGCTGTGCCAAGGAGCAGACCCAGGGGAGACCCCTTGCTAGAGAGGGTCAAGAATAAGTCTGGTCTCTCAGAAGAGCCTGGTGACTCATTTGGAGGATGCACTGAAATTAGGGAATGTACTTAAAGTGTTGCTGGGTCAGCTTAAGGCCTGGTTCACACCTATGCATTTTTTGGTGCTTTTTGCAGAAACCCACTACAGTTCATTTAACATGGTCTCCTATGGGACATGTTCACATCTATGCTTTTTTCAGCTGCTGCGTTTTTGAAAAGGATCAACGCAAAAAAGCTTTTTTGGTTCATAGGAGAAGCTGCATAAAAGCATGTAGTGAGTTTTTGCTGCGATTTTGCCACAATTTGCTTTTTTAATCTGCCCAACAACAAATTGGCCAAAAATAAAAGGGCTTAAAGAAAATGCAAATTGTGGTAAAATTACAAAACGCACAGCAAAAAAGCAATGCAAGAAACATCAAAAGCAAACTGCATAGGTGTGAACTGAGCCTTAAGGTTTTGACAATGTGAAGCTGGACATTGATCTGGAGAGTCAAGTGATCTGCTACAGTATCTGGAACCTCTAACCCTCACCTACTTAAATGTGCTGCAATAAAACTTTAAAAAGACAAAAGTGACTGGCGCCCAATATTCTTTCTAGGTCCCCCCATTTTAGCCATGGACTCAGCCTTGGGGTGAAATGCTAGCCTGCCCCTACCTCTGGGCCCAATATTACTAACCACAGCCGCTTTTGTAAACTGAAAAAGAAAATGCATATTGTTCTACAGAGCTCTATGTAGAGCTCTATGCTCCTGTACATAGCCTGCCTCCTTTTCATCTTTCAGTATCACAGTTTAATTGATCTGAACTAAGACAAAGCAATGCTGCATGCTTAGAAATTTTGTCTAGTGGCATAAAAATAATCAAGAAGGATGTGAATACGTCAGTATTAGAGATGTTCACATTTCTTGGTAATCTTTGTATTGATCCAGAATGCTAACACTTTATGAACACTGGAAAAGGTAGCATACCAGGATATATAGAGCTTCAGGGATTTAATACATATTTATATTAATACCATAAACATAGATTAGAGGAGACAAAGAATTGGTGCTTATCTAAACCAATGACAAAACCCAGTTCCGATGGTGCAGGAGCAGCTTTTTCTGCCCCAGTATGTGTGTCTGAGTGGTATTGCCAGGCAGCAGCGTGCCTGAGCCATGAGCACAGTTTTTAAGGGTGTCAGGTTTTAGAGATCCAATATTTTGCATACTAGATAATCTCAGATTAGAAGGAAAAAAAAGGTCAGTGCTAATCAAATATACTTAAATAAAAAAAATTCTTAAATGACCATTAAATATGAAAAAATATTCTGTATTAAAACAGTAACAAAAATTTCTATTTGCCATTACTGCAATGCATAGCCCCCCTACTGCCATTCTTAAATCATAATTACCTGGGGAATCTATTCTAGGGCGCACACACAGAACAGAAGCTATACACGCAATCCCTCAGGTTAACCTAGATATGTCACTTGCAACGCTTCATGTTTTATAAAATGTGAGGAACCAGGCTTAGCTAGAACTGCAGGAACTCATTATTTTCACAAAATGCTCTTGGTGATGAAAACATGAATCTGATTATTAAACCCGCATCAGCCTGCAAGGTACAGACATCATTTAGGAGGCAGATCTTTGCTCTTCGCTCTGCTGTTGTAATAAACTTGCTGGCAGAGAAGGCGATTAAGTTAAATACAGCCTATCAGTAAATCAAATGAAATCTGAACCTGAATTAAGCAGCAGTAGGTGTATTCGGTGACATATATGGTATAATGATACATGTAGTCATTGTGCATTAACAGAAGCTGAGAGCACTTTAAGATAGTTCAGGGCGGCTAGATGTCTGAATTATATCTTCTTAAATGCTGAAAACATGTAATTTTTGTGTTATCATATCGACAAGGACACAGAACAAAGCTTATCTAATATTCCTTTGAGTAAAGAGCCTCATGGTACTCTAGTTGCCCTTAATTGCTTAAGCAAGCCATTTGACTGTTCTCCTCTGGTGCTACCTGTTAGTATAATGTGTTACAATTATACATGTTATAATCTTAACATGGTACAGACTACAGATTGCAGAACAGAAGGGGGATGTGAAGAAAAAATATATTCTGCTTTATTTGGCAGAAAATGTATTGTGAGCTTTTACCTGTTATAAAGGGAGGTAATGGCCATTATTAAGCCCTCTTCCGTCATGCCGACAACTGCACCCTCTGTGCCACCTTCAAATATGTTCTTGAAGTACACAATATGTCCAAAACTTTGTAAACAGCTGACCATCACAACCATATGAGCCTGTTGAACATCCCACTCTGAATCAATGGGTATTAATATGGAGTTGCCCCCGTCCCCTTTGCAGCTATCCCAGCTTCTATTCTTCTGGGACAGCAATTCACAAGATTTCGGGGTGTATATGCGACAATTTGTGTCCATTTACTCCAAAGAGCATTTGTGAAGCCAGGTACTGATGTTGAACAAGTAGACCTGACTCAGCATTCCAGTAGGGTTGAGTTCAGGGCTCTATGCAGGCCACTCCAGTTCCTCCACACCAAACTCATCAAACCATATCTTGGACATGGATTTGTGAACAGGGCATGGTCAGACAAGAACAGAAAAGGGTCTTCCCTAAGCTGGTGACACACAGTTGTACTAAATATCCTTGTATTCTGTAGCAATAACCTTCAATGGAAACACCTGGGCATAACAATTTGGAGGGGTGTCAACATATTTTGGCCATGTAGTAGGTGTGATGGTCAGGTGTTTATCAACTTTTGGTCAAAAAGTGTGTATTTACTAAGATCTTTAATTTACAAAATAAAACAATAACACATAGATAATAAATAAAACATTACCAGTGAATAGTTATAGATGGTGGCAGAAGGCATTGCAGGAAAAGGGAAGATCGAGAGAGCATAGGGTACCATATATGGTAAAACACAAGCATTATTAATAGGCTGATGGACTTTCACTTGGTCTGGAGGTATAGTTTATATTTTTGTCTATTACAAGCTATAGTCAATAAATCACATGACCATCTTTTAGCTGTAGTAGAACAAAATTTAAAAGAGAGATATTATTTTGACATTAAATATAAGACAATAGGGATACCATAAATAAATATTAAATTTTCTCTAGATTTATTAGAACTAGTACATACATCTATTACATATTAATTACATGATGCAACTATGTGATTTAAAACATACTCATAAATTAAAATAATTCAGTTCAATGCAGCATTTCTTTTGATGGCTGTAAACTATACTTTCTACTACAATCTTACCAGTACTCTAACCCAGTGATTTTCCATTATAATGGCCGTGATATTAGCACTGAAGCAGAATGACCAATAGGATACACACCAATTAGGAAAAATAAAATTTGTAGAATTCGTAAAAAATGTCCTGTTTCAAATTCAAATCCCTCTGTAACTTTTTCCTCCACAACTGTCCCTCTTGTCGATCTGATTTGTAGATTTAAATAAATAAGCAGCTACTATAAGTGAATCATGCTCTAAACTTTATTTTAGTTCCCTGCCATCCTTTCAATCTAAATGGATAGCTTGGACCCAAATGTACCTTAAGGTGTTTGTTAACTGAAAAGTATAACTCACTGCCAGCCCCTCTATTATAGGTAGGCATACCGCACTGTGTAAGTCTTTTATAAAAACGAGGATTTCAAATACCTATTTAGGGCGATCTTCAGGCCAGTCACGTGACTCGCAGATGCTTTACAGCTCCTATACATGGATTCACCTGGGGAGGTCACATAGCCACTCAGCCCCTCCTGCAGAAGCCCTGTCTCGGAGATGTAAGGAGGCCACGAGACACTTGACAGGCCTGAAGATAGCACTAAAAATGCATTTACAATCCTCCTTTTTAGAAAAAACTTACACAGTGTGGTATGCTTGCCTATAATAGAGGGGCTGGCAATGACCATTGTAAGTTTTTTTATTTTTAATAATAGCAGCGGGGGGCAGAGACAGAGACACAGACACGGATCTGACAGGACAGTCAGGGAGGAGGGGGTAAGGGGGAGAGAGAAGAGCAGAGAGGACAGCTGCTGATGATGGAGGGACATACGCTGACCATGGTGGTCAGGGCTCAGCAGCCCTGATTATCGTGGTCAGCGCAGAGAGGGGGATACAGGAAGTGGCAGGATCAGCCAGGTTTTTTACAGGTTAGAGTGGGGCAGATTACACAGCACAAGCACTGTGCTTTTTAATCTGCTTTAAGGGACCAGGAGCTGAATTTTTTTGGGGGTTAACAAACACTTTAAAGACAATCCCTTATACATTTTTCAACCTCTATATTGACATATAACTGGCAAACAGTACCTTTTTCTTGTTTGTATGTTATTCTTATATTTTTGTTTTTTTTTATTCCTTTGATTTAACTCTGTGACTGCTTTATTGCTGCATGCACCCATAGGTTTCTTTGACCCCTTTATCAGTCCATACAGAGACGTCACAGGGACAAGTTTAGCATTACAAGTCATATAAAATCTTCTTGAAATGTCCCCACTCTTGAAATATTATTGTGACATTACTCCACTCTGATGCAAGCACAACACTTTGTATAAATGTATTGTTTGATGCCTATATGGATTCTTTGAGTCTGCATTTGTAAGCTTTTACTTGCTTGTTTTGAAATTCTGTTCAATAAGAATGTATTGAATCATAAACTTTATTTAAGGAACCACTTTAAAAATGTTTGTATTAAATCTGTTTAAATACTACTATAAGAGTATTGTAGTTAACCATAGCAACTAGTCACATGTGTGTAATCTATATCTCAGACTTCAATCACACGACAACTCTTCTAAACACCTTTCTCCTGGCAGTAGAAAGCAGCGATAAAAACGTGCCTAAACCTTAATTTTTTTCAAACATATTTAGGCGTATTTTGGCATTCTTTGATTTCATTGGAGAGAAAAATAAATTAATTCTGGCCACTGAAATAAATAAACGCTCAAGCGCTAAACGTGCCTAGTGCTTAAGTGTGTTTTGGCACATCGGGTGGTTTTATGTGGCAAACACTCCTCTCCTGAACCTGAGCTTTTTTTCAATTTTCAAATATTTTCTTTCACCAATTTGATTTTCTTATTCATTAAATAAATACATACAATATAATTCACATGCATGTACTGTTTGTTTTTCAAATACTTTCTATGGTGGCAAGCAGCTCTTTCTTACAGTCAATCAATATGCATAACATTCTGAAATGCAATATTTTTTTCATATGGTTTTCATTTCTTTGGTTTAGAAAAAAAATTAATTAAAACAGATTTACATCATATGCCAAAAAGCTGTTTGGATGATTCTTTATTAAGAGAACATCTTTATTTTCACACAGATAAATATTACAGGCATTTAAAAACACACCTTGTCAAATTTGCTTTGAACATGAAGATTTTCTAGCTAAACACAGTATGTCTGCGCACTCTGTAGTGTTAGAAGAGTCAAATCTTTATCTAGGAATTGGAGGGGATGATGATGGTGATGATGGTAATTTTATACATAGATTGGTAACTAGCTACAGTTTTGTAGATGGCAAGGTAAATTTATTCACTTACATAGTTACATATGTAGCGGCTTCTCCGAATCCCCGCTACATTGTCAAGCTGGCCGGGTCTAGGGAGACACAGCTTGTCAGCTCTGCTTCCCTTTTTTCTTCTTACTGTGGAATGAGTCATATACATCTTCATAGGCAAGGCCACCCACTCTGCTCTTTACTCATTGGAAGAGGGAAGCTAGCCAATCAAGGGAGGACTGTAGGAGTAGCAAGGAACTCTGGAATATGGAGTTCTCAGCACAGGCTGCCTTATTGAAATCAGCATAAGGAGAGCTACACATCCCAACAAGCATTGAGTCTTACCCCAGAGGCTTCCTGGGAGAAGGGGGTGTTACCACAGGGTGTGAGAGAGACTGGATGCTTGAGAAGGGTGCTGCGGTCCTAAGTTTGTGTGATCGTTCCCGTTACAGCTCTGAGGTCGGCAGAACACTTCCAGAACTAAAGCAAGGACCCCGGGTGCATCTGTAGGCATCTTTGTCAGTGTGTGGTGTTTCCTGTTAGGACCGGTACCACAATAATCCTCCCTAAGCCAGAACACCGAATTACTGATGTTACTCTGCCTCACTTAATTAGGAGGAACTGGGATGTGGTTACACTCTGCCTAGCAGTGAAAGCACCTCTCCAATTTAACGGAAGATTACCAACGCCATTGGAGTCCTTGCTGTCTACCAAGCCTCTTTGAATGTACTTTGAATGTACTTTGTTCATTCCATTACAGGAAATCAACAAGTGTACCACCTTAAAGTCATCCAAAGTCTTAAGGGCCCCATCTGTATTCAGGACTTTAGTCACTTATAAGTGGATCCAGGTTAGGGGTTGATTCATTGCACTGGGTCATGTATTGTGTTTAAGCAGGCCTGCTGGGACTGTGGTGCTGGGGTGAAGAAGGGCGAGAACTGACACATAAACCAAGGTCATTCCTCTACCCTCCTCCTGCCTGAACTCATATAGCCCAATTTGAGTAGAGTTGTCAGATAATTTATTGAAGTAACATCTTATTTTGTTAGTTATTCTCATGTGTTTTCCTCTGCTCTCAGAAATATCTCACTTAAAGGAGTCCCTTGAAAGCAGACAGATTTGATCTTGTCTATTTCTTCAGTAACATTTTCTCTTTGTTCTACTAATACATATTTGCTTACTACACAATATTACTGTTATTATTTGTTTCATTTTCTTTAAGCAAGTTCACAGTAAAGATACTTTCTGTGTTCACTATAACCTATGTCCATTTACTATGGTATTTGCACTACATTGTTGCCAGGTGTGCCAGTGGGGTTGAGTCTGTTCTTGGGATTGAAGAAGCAGAGTAAGGGACCAACAATATTCAAGCGGCTCCTGCGGGGGTATTACTACACATAAATAGTTAGTCTGGTTGAAAAAAGACACAATACATCTAGTCGAACCAATAAAAGAGGGGGGGATTCTAAAAAATCCTATATAATCCTATACCCACAGTTGATCCAGAGGAATGCAAAAAATCCCTGCATAGCATGAACCAATTTTCTCCAGCAGGGGAAAAATTCCTTCCTGATCCCCCAAAAGGCTATTGGATATTCCCTAGATAAACTTCACCTATAGATGTTAGTATCTAGTAATATTATGTAAATTTAGGAAATAATACAGGCCTTTTTTTTAAGCAATCTACTGAGCTTACCAGAACCAGCTCTTGAGGGAGTCTATTCCACAATTTTATAGCTTTTACTGTGAAGAAACCTTTCGTATTTGGAAATCCTATAGACATAAAGAGTGCCCCCTTTTCCTCTATGATGGCCTTAAAGTGAATAACAACACCAAGTTCACTACATTGACCACTTATGTATTTATACATGTTGATCATATCCCCCCTTAATCTCCTCTTCTCAAGTTCATCGACATGGCTAAATTATGACTGAAGGTGGAGATAAGGTAAAAGTGATGCAGCTCTCCAGGGTTGCTTGACTTACTCTCTATCATATAATAAGAAATGTAGAGATCTGGAGCTATTCTGAAGCTGCCAAAACTAAGACAAGGGAATTTGGGGCAGACTCAGCACACACTGATGGGATCATATTTATCAGCTGAACCAGCCTGTGGATCTCTGTGCTGGCCTTATAATGCCTTTGAAGAACCTAAAGTGGAACTGAAGGCATTTTTCAAAACTCTGTGAACAGGCAGGCTTTTATCTCAGAAAATACACGCAATTCCTTTTCTGCAATAAAATATGACTACCTGCCTGCAAGCAGTTGTCTGTGGCATGTAAACAGAACTGTGCATGTGCAGCTCAGCTTACATTGCTGGCACAGTCCCTGTGTGCTGGGGTTACATCATTCTGTGCTGCTCAATGAAGATACCTAAAAACTGGCACCCGGGAAGAAGATAGTAGCTCTGACAAGGGACCCGGGCCATTAAAGGGGAAGTAAGTATAATTCATTTCATTTGGCTTTAAAATAGAACTTCAGGCGGATATTAAAGACACAAAATCATGCAGCTCGTATTCAATAATATGTCCTTAAAGCGTTACTAAACCCACAACAGTAACATCAATCTGCATATGCAGTAAAGCATGCTTGTTATACTCACGGTGGTACCTAAGGGGTTAATCCTCTGCATTGTATACAAAGGCTGTTGGATCATGTCTTCTCTGATCCTCCCCTTCTTCCACATTCCCCAATCCATCTCCTGATAGGACAGAGCCTTGGGGGCACTCTGCACATGCTCAGTTTGGTGGGTATTGCTAGAGAGTTTTTCTTTTTATTGGGAGGGTGCATGTGATCAGCACAGTGGTTTTGCAGCCTCATAGGACAGTCAGAGAAGAATGAAAACTCCTCCTACAAGATTAACCAGTGCTCATCTGGACACTGATAGAAGTCATAAGGCTGCTATATACTGTTAAAAAGAAAAGGTATTTTGCAGGTTAAATTTACTAAAATAATGTAATTTCCATGTTCTGTGCACTGTAGGAGATCAGCTATAGTATTTGCAGGGTCCTGGGTTTAGTAACACTTTAATGCGAGCATTGTAAGTACTTGGATTTGACTTGCTATCAGTCGTTTGCAGTGCCTGTTTAGCATAGCCAATACTGGGAGAGGAAATAGCAGCACAAGAAGCCAATCAGCTGTACTGAAGTTCAAGGAGTATGCTGATAGGAGCAATGATTACTGGCCTTCTGTGGAGGTCATGTTTAGTCCATAAATAACACCATTATGGTATTAAATAAACATTGACACAGCAAAAATGGGAAGGCTTGGATTTGAGAATCACTACTGAATGTCTAAATGACCTAGCAAATATGCCAAGTATGAGCTAGTGTATTCATCATTTCCCAAGTGGCAAACCAACGTGTCTTGTAATATATTTAGAATATTTTGCTACTGTAAAAAAATAAGCCAAGCACAGTAGGATCAAATCCGTGTTGCTGGCGCTCACAATGGTTTAGTACTTTAAACCTTTTACATACTGTATATCACACCTAGCAAATAGGTAAATCCCTTAAAGCAAAATGATAAGGGCAAAGTACAGTAACCCATAGAAAACAATCAGCATTCATTTTTCTCTGTTCTGAGCTGGTAATGTTAACATTTATTGGTATGTGGTGCATATAATTGTTGCTATTTGAACTTAAATTATGATGAAGCATCAAAATGTTAGACTGATAGATGGAACGGAGCAACATTATTGTATATAATTGAAGGTGATGTTAAGATGCGGTGGATACCGCATATACTCGAGTATAAGCCGAGTTTTTCAGCACATTTTCTTGTGCTCAAAGTGCCCCCCCCCCGGCTTATACTCGAGTCAAGCACTTTTATGCAGGAAAAAAAAAAATTCCGACCCGACTTTGCGGCCCCATATCTCGGGGGGCCACTTAGTGCTAGGAACCCCAAATTTGGTGTGCAAACCTAGTGGAACTACAACATATCCAAATTTGGAGTCCGTAGCACCAAGTGGCCCCGAGATACAGGGCCCCAAAGTCGGTCAACTGTGTCCATCTGCAGCAATGTCATTTCTGGACCATTTGGGTCCAGAGACCCCACATTTTGGCTGCAGCTAGGGGGCATCTAGGAACCCTTAACTACCAAGTTTGAAGTTCAGGGGACCTATGACTGCAAATGGGCACAGTGAGGCTGCAAATGGGCATTGTTGACCTTCTTTTCCACTTACAGTACCTGCGCATTTCTCACCCTAGGCTTATACTCAAGTCAATAAGTTTTTCCAGTTTTTTGTGGTAAAATGAGGTGCCTCGGCTTATATTCGGGTCGGCTTATACTCGAGTATATACGGTAATTCTCCCAGTATCTCTTTGCGCAATAAAGTAGGGCTCACTAGTATAGAAGACAGACATCCCCAGACACTAATGCCAGAGAAGCAAACAGACTTTCAATAAATTGTAAAGATTCATTGAAAAAGCTATTTCCTGTCGCATCATGGCAGCATACACTCTGGGTTGTGGCTCCGCCTCCACGACCTGATAGGACCACATAGCTATAAGATGACGATACGGCCCCCGCCCCGGTATTCTCTAATTTTTCCTCACCTGTTGGGACCGCACGGATCATCACCCTCTTACCGCTTCGCCCCAGCCAGGTTCTAGCCTCTCCTGGTTTGGAAGTCCTTACCGGTACAGCCTCTAAACGAAGCTAAATGGAAGGAACCCCACTCTGGTGATCTCAGGGGTACTGCGCACCTGCCTGCTGTGATAAGCCTTAAACAGGTCTTTAAAGCACTGCACTGCCAATACTGCCTTAAGAAGATAAGCCTTAAACAGGCTTAGAGGTATGTGGCCATCTTTATTACAGTTATAAGCCTTAAACAGGCTTGCTTACCTTGCAGTGGTCCTCCCTCTTTCCTTCTTTCCCATCTCTACTGGCTGCTGGGGCGCTTATTAATGTGTAAATAATGCTGCTGGGGCGCTTGTTAATTCATAATGAGGGCAGCCTATTGTAGGGTGTCAGCGGAAACTATCTGCAAAGCGGCCACCTGGTCCTCCAGGAACACCTTTATTGACCATTACAAAGTTGATTTTGCACGTTTGTCAACCGTAAATTTCGGAAAAGCTGTTATTCAAGCCAACTCTGCCATTCCTTGCGAATAAATTTTTGCTTATTGATGCACTACCCACCCTGTCTGCGAGTTACTCCCCAGAGTGTATGCTGCCATGATGCGACAGGAAAACGGAAAATTGTATACTTACCTTTCCGTAATTTTCCTTTCCTGTCGCATCTTCATGGCAGCATACAACGACCCACCCTTTGTTTCTTGAGGTGACTCATATATACGGAGAATACCGGGGCGGGGGCCGTATCGTCATCTTATAGCTATGTGGTCCTATCAGGTCGTGGAGGCGGAGCCACAACCCAGAGTGTATGCTGCCATGAAGATGCGACAGGAAAGGAAAATTACGGAAAGGTAAGTATACAATTTTCCGTTTTTTTGTACTGGGATTTATGCATTTAAATGTCCTTTATAAAGGTCAGAAAGGATTGATTTTAGCAGTGTGACAAGAGAATCAATAATTCAATTCCGCAGATTTTATCTTTTCCTTTTTTTCCCATATATCATTTATAAGCCCTGCACTTGTACTAATGTAGAATTCAAATAGTGTGTCTGTTACTTTCTACTATACCACCTAGTTTTACCTAATCATGGTTGAAAGACTTGTAATGATAAAATTATATTAAGTTAAAATAAAATTGTGTAGCTATCAGTGCACTTAAAGTGGAGAGCCACCCTGAAAAAAAAAAACTTCATAAAAATGTTAATAAAAATTTAAAAGGAAAAAAATATATATATATTTTTTTTTACTTACCAGAAATGGCTGTTGCTAGGCAGATCATTCTAATCTGCCTCTTCCTGTTCCACAGAGTTGTTCGGTCTTCTGCTCCTAGCGTCATCTTCTAGTGAACGGGGTGCGGTGTGTTATGGGAACTGTGCGCGTTCCCCATTCACAAAGCGCTGCGTGACTCGCGCATGCGCAGTAGGAAACGGGCAGTAAAGCCAGCAAGGCTGCGCTGCCTGTTTCCCTTAGTTGGAATGGCGGCGCTGGGAACCGAGACCTGAGGGACGGTCAGTCTCAAGCGGCCGACATCGCAGGCACCCAGGACAGGTAAGTCTGCTTATTAAAAGTCAGCAGCTACAGTGTTTGTAGCTGCTGACTTTTAAAAAAAATTTCCCGGCTGGCCCTCCCCTTTAAATATTTAGAGATATGTTTCCAGTATTTTTACTGAATTATTTTTTTCTTTTAATGTATATACAGTATATATCTATATCTATCTATCTATCTGTCTATCTATCTATCTATCTATCTATCTATCTATCTATCTATCTATCTATCTATCTATATATATAATTGTTATTAAAGTATAACTATAGGCAAAACTTTATTTTTCATGTTGGATAGAGCAAGGGGGGGTTATAACCCTGTTTTCGCCATCTCTGTCCTATTGTGGAGATTTCCCTTCACTTCCTGTCCCATAGCCAAACAGGAAGTGAGCGAAAATCCCTGCAAAATAGGGGAATTCCTTGGGGACCCCCAGGTCACCAGAACTAGTGTCCCCATTGCAAAGTTTTTACTCTATTACTCTTCTGGGAACAACCCAAAATGTGTGAATTTCTTTTACGTTCACTTTTAATGATAATGGTAAACAGGACACATAGAGAGGGTGGATCTCCTCAATGGGACACAGACAGCCACAAAAACTGACAAGCATTCAAATCCCTCTCCACTCCATCCAAAACTAAAAAAAAAAGTTTTGCCTTTAGTTATACTGCACTTTAAAGCTGAACTCCTATCAGCTTAAAATTGGCAACACTACATGGGCTGAACACATTGAAGTCATTCTTGATTTAATATTTTGCAGTCATTTCAACTACATATGTTTTATGGTGCCTCAAAGTACCAGTCATATGACCTTCACAGACCACTTTTTCTGTTCTCTGCATCAGGGCTTGGGGGGGGGGGGGGGGGGGGGACTTCTTTCATTGTTACATCATTAGAGCGTGTGCTTTTTATTTATCAAGTCTGGTGCCTCTCATTCCCGAAACTCACCCTGTGATGATGCTGAGATAATAATAATGCATATATGGGATCAGCAACTTCACATAGAGGAAGGATCAAGCACCAGGACCAAATGGAAGCTAGGTATGGGCATTATAAATTTTCTACATCTGCTTGAAGCACTTTGTCTGCAGTTCTGTTCATCTTCAATAAACTAAACAATCTAAAAAAAAGACTTCAGGTAAATATATAATGCACGATCTGACCACTGACTGATCTTTCTTCTAAAATGTTGTTCCTCAATCATGCCCGTTCATACCAAGCATGGCCTTTGTAGAAGGGAGATGGGGTGCCAACTTATCTCAGGGTGAATTTTATAGCGACTGTTTGGGAAAATCAAGGTCAGCCAGTTTTTTTTCTTGTCCACCAAAATACTTGCTGAAGGGATATGTGCATGGGTCAATGAGAACCTAAAGATCTGGAATAATTTTCTAAACCATTGGTAACCAACCATATTGGGTGAAAATGCCCTTATGTCCATAGGCACCATAACTATGTTATGTCTTGGCAGGGCTTTCAAATTCCACAACATTAAATGCCATACTTCACTCAGTGCTTGTTTGTGCAGATCACAATTTGAGAAGCACTGCTCTAAACATAGACACATGTCAATATCTAGTTTTACATGATCCTGCATACCAGCTCTGTTGAAAACCTCCAAACTTCCAACAATCCGTCAGTGGGTCAGATGGGTGGAGGACATTAGATTGATTGAGAGTCTCACCAGCTTCTTGAAAAACACTCACACCAAATTCCTAAACAACTGGTTTTACTGGTAGAACCAAATATACGAATGGCTGCACTCCCATACAATGCAAAAAGGCTTTATTGATATCCAAAAATCATAAAAAGCAACAAAACACATGCAGGGGAACAAAAAGGTTGATGCGTTTCACACGGGATTCATGCTTTGTCAAAACCACCAACAACTGGTTTTACTGGATAGAGTACACCTGCACAGACGATTTCAAACAATTGCTCCATAGCCCCTGCCAGTTTTCTATCAGAACTGCAGGTTCTCCCTGAGTCAAACCGATAATCGATAAAGAAGAGTGGTTCTTCCTCCTCCCTGCCTGCTTTCCTGGCCATTGCACCTTACTCCTCCCCATTCCATTTCATTCCTTCCTGTTCCTTCTACCCTTTCTTCACCATACTCCTTACATCTTATTATAATTCCACAACTGATACATCCAGACCGACACCTCAGCCCCTCATTTGTATGGGGCTTTTCTGTGTTCACCTCGATAAGCACCACCATTGTAATCACAGGACCATCAGTGACACCCCTTTAGTACAGCAGCATATATACACTCCACAAAAGTAGGATTCAGTCCTTCTTGTGTAGGAGCTCCTGGACCTCCAACGCATCAACCTACTACTTTGTTCATTGTTTACTTGAGGTTCCAATAAAACTTTATTTACTGTTTACACAAAAATGTGAACCTTTGTATTTTAGTATTGGCTGTTAAAAAGTTAAAGGATAATGTCAATCACTACACCATGTGCCTTCCCTAACTCTTGTAGTCTGTATTCTTTCTCTTGCTATGTATTTGACATTTCTTTTTATAAAAGAATGCAAAAAAAAAAAAAATTTCATGTGTGTCATGCATTCCATAATTGTAACAATCAATTAAGTAAAATTAAGATACAGTTTGTACACAAATGGGAATTTGCAGAATTCTATAATAATTGGGAAGCAGCTTAATTAACATAATGCCAGTAAACCAAATAAAACAGTTGCTTAATGGTTGTATTTGATCTCAATAGATAGCTTAAGGCTGGTTATAGTAAGTAAAAGCACATCAAATGACCCACCTAAAAAACTGGAAGCCTTTAAAAGTTTGCTGAAGAAAGTTTGTTTTAAATTATTAGTTTTATTCCACTACATCTGCTCTTTTATGTTTAGTATACTTGCTAGGTTATGGTTAGCTAAATATGTATACCTTAAAAATGAATGTCATTATAGTATTATTATTATTATTATTATTATGAGAACTTCCATTGGTGGGAAAGAAATGCCCTACAGTTGCTCTATTCAGTTGAAATGTATCTTCACACACATCCTTGTATGACAGAAAGTTATAAGGTAGGCATGTACACAATATTTACAATTTTATTATATTATAACAATTGGTAAAGTGTTTAAAAAAAAAAACGGACCCACTGTTTTAAAACAAACTAAATGAGAGACAATAAGGTGAACTCCAGGCATTACAGCTATATACACAGATGAAAAACATAGATTAGGTCCATATATATTTGGACACAGGCACAATTTTAGTTTTTTCAGGTATTTACCAAAATATATTCAAACTGTAGTTAGATAATGGATATGGACTGAAAGTGCACACTCTCAGGTTTAATTTGAGGGTATGTACTGTACTTCCAAATCGGAGGCAGGGTTTAGGAATTACAGCTTTTAAGAATAGCCACCCCCATTTTCATGGGACCAAAAGTAATTGGACAACTGAATCAAAATCAGTTTCATGGCCAGGTCTGGGCTACTCCTTATTTTTTCATCAATTAAGCAGGTAAAAGTTCTGGAGTTGATTCTAAGTGTGGTATTTGCATTTGGAATCTACTGCTGTAAGCCTACATCATGCATTCAAAGGAGATGTCCATGCAAGTGAAACAGGCCATTGTAAGGCTTCAAAAACAAAACAAATCCATCAGAGAGATAGCAACAACATTAGGAGTGACCAAATAAACAGTTTGGTACATTCTGAGGAAAGAAGACGCACTGGTGAGCTCAGCAACATAAAAAGGCCTGGACATCCATGGAAGACAACAGTGGTGGATGATCGCAGGATCCTCTCTATGGTAAAGAAAAACATTCGCAACATCCAGACAAGTGAAGGACACGCTCCAGGAGGTGGACGTATCATTGTCAAAGTCTACAATCAAGAGAAGACTTCATGAGAGCAAATACAGAGTGTTCACCACAAGGTGAAAACCATTCATAAGCCTGAAGAATAGAAAAGCCAGATTAGACTTTGCCAAAAAACATCTAAAAAAAGCCAGACCAGTTCTGGAAAAGCATTTGTTGGACGGATGAAACTAAGCTTTATCTGTACCAGAATGACGGGGGAAAAATTGTGGAGAAGGCTTGGACCCGCTCATGAGCCAAGGCACACAACGTCATCTGTAAAACATGGTGGAGGCAGTGGGATGTCATGGGCATGCATGGCTTCCAGTGGCACTGGGTCATTGGTGTTTATTGATTATGTGACAGAAGACAGAAGCAGCCGGATGAATTCTGCAGTATTTAGAGATATACTGTCAGCCCAGATTAAGCCAAATGCAGCAAAGTTGATTGGAGGGTGCTTCACAGTACAGATGGACCATGATCCAAAACACACTGCAAAAGCAACCCAGGAGCTTTTGAAAGAAAATAAGAGGAATATTCTGCAATGGCTGAGTCAATCACCTGATCTCAACCCAACTGAGCATGCATTTCACTTGCGGAAGGCAAAACTAAAGTGAGAAATACCCACTAACAAAGAACAACTGTAGACAGCTGCAATTAGAGCCTGGCAAAGCATCAGAAAGGAGGAAACCCAGTCTTTGATAATGTCCATGGGTTCCAGACTTCGGGCAGTCATTGGCAGTATGATTTATGATTACCGGTATATTCATTTGTCCAATTACATTTGAGCCCCTGAAAAGGGAAGGGGGAATGTGTATAAAATGATTGCAGTTTCTAAAATTTGTACTTGGTATTAATGTTCAACCCTTGAATTAAAGCTGAAAGTCTGCACTTCGAATTCATTGGATTGTTTTGTTTTAATTTTATTCTGGTGGCATACAGAGCCAAAAGTATGAAAATTGTTCATGTGTCCAAATATATATGGACCTTACTGTAAATAAGAACGGTTTTACCTGCCAAAGGATGTGAATTTTTATTCATTCAGTCCTGGGATTTACACAGCCCTGTTACACAGCACAGCAATGGTAGGGCAGGAGACCTGATTTTTCCATCCAACAACCATCCAAGTGGTGATTTACCTTACTTTAGACAGATTTTTTTGCTTTTGTGCATACAAGACAGAAAGTGGAGGGAAATCTTGCAACCAGGATGGGAAAAAAATAAACATGGAAGGAGTTTTATATTCCCTATTCTATCCAATTCTAAAAATGTTTAAAAAAATATTTTAACTTATCCATACTGAAATGAGTCAAAGCAAAGCACCATAATAATAGTAATTCTCATGCTGCTACATCCACACATTCAACTGCTAGTCTGCAGCAAGTTGAGGATGTACAGCAACTAGAAATGGAATGAGTTGTGTGATTACTCATCAATACTTGCTATGGTACATGTCCATACTACCATTCAGTCCTAATAGATGTTAAATATGCTATTAAAATTTGTAACTTTCTCTTCACATAACCAATGAAGAATACAAGAAAGGAATATATTAATTTAATAATCGGATCATAATGAGAGCAGCAATGGTGGGGAGTACCTTATATTAAACAGATGGGCATAGTGGGTAATTGTGGATTGTGCTGATGGAAACCGCTGATGGATCCTTGTGTTTGGGTTGATGGTGAGTTCAACCCAAACTCTACCTGTTCAAGACTTGGATGGGGAACTAAATTACCAGATTTGGCCAGCTAGCCCACCTGAATTTCCGGTGATGAGAGTCCAGTGGCAAAGGATCAGTTTTTGAAAATGTAATTTTCTTGTCAGTGGTGTGTTTTTCATCATGATTGACAACACATCTGAATTACTGGATAATGCAATTGATGAAAATTTACACCATGGGGCAGTTTAAAAAAAAAAGAAAAAAAATCAAATAATACTTTTATGGTATTTATGGTGTATGTGTGCTTATTAACATTTTACATTTTATTTTTAACGAGTAACAAAGGGTACTAGCCTAGCTCTGAGGAAGGGGGAGCGCCCCCAAAACCTGTTAGCTCTACCCCGTGTTATGGTCCTGCACATGTCCATACACTGTGTGTTTTTAGAGTTGCACTTTGTGAGTACCCACTTTTATGGATTATCACCTATTTAGTTCAAACTTCCTACATATGTGGGGAACTTGGGAAATGTAGGATGTGCATGATTTTGTCGGTGCTTTCATTTTTTTGTAAGGTAAATGTCCTCAGATTCATACAAGCTTTTACAGACCATTTTTAAATGTTTGTTTATTGATTTTTTTCAAAAATAAAAGGATATTACATACATGTATTAACAGTTACATCATACAATTGTTGTCTTCATACATATATGTGTTGACATTAATGTCAGATTGAACACAACCATGTGCATTTTTAGTGTAGCTTAGTGTGTCTCTGAACAAAATTCTTCTTCTTACACCCCTTTTTGCTTAAGAGAGTAAGTAGATGGAAAAATCAGGAACTGATTGATTGCACAACTCTCCTACCTCCTGTTTCTATGGAAACATATATCACCCACTGTGAATTATATTATGCTTGTCAGGATAGCAATAATTGAATGTAATATATACCAAATGGGTAGATGTATCTCTTTATTAAAATTATATTATATTCGACTAAGTATATCATATCATTATATTATATTTCACTAAGTATATCATAATTAGATAAACATCCCCAGAAAGCACTTTTATATATAACATTTATATATAACATAAATTGACATATGATTCATATGTGAATGTAATTATAGTTAGCATAACATTAATAAAAAAATGAAAGGAAAAATTGACACCACTGTATGCATTTTTCACCATTTTATTGGATTTGTTCAATTTGTTTTGAAAATGCACCTAAAGCCAAACGGTTTTTAAGTCTTGTGTAGTGTGGTTGGTATTAGAATCCCTGTTTTGCTGTCTTTACCGCTGATAAATAGAATCACCCTCTCTATTTGAGAACCGTTGTTACTGAGACTGAAAGTATGGGACTTTTGAGTTTTTACCAAAACAACAACAGAGTAGACATCTTCCAACAGAAACACTTGTTATTGTGATAACTATCTGAGAGGGTATTTCCTTCACTTTGGAGAGATATCCTCTCACTTCCTTTTGTGTCTAAAGGACAGGAAAAGAAGGGAAACCTCCCCCCAATGGTAGACAGATGACAGGAAGTTTCACTTACTACCTACTCTATCCAAAAAACAAAAAAAAAAGTGTTGGCTTTAGATATAATTGAACATGTACATAGTCTGTTTGAGAGTTATTTGAGGGTTTAATATTTGACTTGACTTCCCTAAAATGTATTCATTTGCTAGTAAACTGACTGGAATAGTTTGATTTTATCCTGGTTCAATATTA
This sequence comes from Lithobates sylvaticus, assembly GCA_028564925.1. NCBI lineage: Eukaryota > Metazoa > Chordata > Amphibia > Anura > Ranidae > Lithobates > Lithobates sylvaticus. The sequence goes on along the minus strand of CM053030.1, from coordinate 100,242,432 downwards.
TACTTAGGGCTCTTTCACACGGGGTGGATCAGTGCTGATCCGCCCCGTGGATATCCGCTTGCTCAGCGGGGATCGCTGGAGCGATCTCCGCTGAGCAGAAAGATGACAGGTCCGTCTCTGCACACAGCGCAGGGACGGACCTGTCAGAGCGCCGCTCTCCCCTATGGGAGATCGGGTGACGACGGACCGTAGAGTCCGTCTTCATCCGATCCGCTCTGCAGATGGATGAAAAAATAGGGTTTTCCTCCGTCTGCAGAAACGGAGCATAGCGGGCACGGACGAGAGCGGGTGTCAGCGGATGCTCATCAGCTGACACCCGCTATCCCATAGGGATACATGTATGTCCGTTTTTCATCCGAAAACGGAAGGATGAAAAACGGACATACGGACCGTCCGTGTGAAAGAGCCCTTAGCAAAGTTTTGATCCAGTTTCAGCCAAGGTGGCAGAGGCCTCAGCTACAGGCCAAATATTAATGCTGCTTAAGAATTAGCAAACTGTGGCAAAATCTTCAGTGGGCTTTAAACACCAATGCTGCCGTTGGTTTGAGCCTCTTCTGTCCACGCAATGTCAACTGACTTGGTAGAACATAAGTTTGCTTTTTGATCCACATCTACTACTTGGAGTTCCAGATTAAAAGAAGTAAAAAACAATACTTTTTAATGATTAATTCAAAATCTAAGGTCACAATGATAAAATGCAAAAGCTATGAGGAATCCCTAAATAAAGCTTGTTAATTAAGGTTATGGTGATATAATAGCAAAAGACAGGGAAAATGTAATGAGATTATGACAATCCCATGGAAATGATGATGTAATCACAAAAGTTAATGATGTAATGTCATTTTTTCAATAAATGATAGTGTAATAAGGTAGTGATGATGTCATAAGGTAATGCCAATGTAATAATGAGGATATGAGGCAATGGCATAATAATACAAATTAGAGATGCACAACTCTTGTCGTTAGGAGCCATGAGCAGTCCCATGTGGATTTGTCTACCCCAAAGTACAGATTCAAATTTTTCTCTTTAAGTGGACCAAGACTTTACAGCTTTAGGGTAACAATAATCTAATAGCAGAGACCTGCTTGATGTGATTGATGGAAGCCTTCTCAAGTGATGTAACAATAGTTTTTCCACACCTTGGTAGAACAAAGGCCAGAGTTCAGCCTTGGTTATGGCTCAAAGACCCAGAAGACTCCTCCCTTTATCCATGAAGGTTCTACAATTGTTTTAAAGGGGTTGTAAAGGCAGAAGATTTTATCTTAATGTATTCTATGCAGTAAGATAAAAAGCATTCTGTGTACAGCAGCCCCACTAATACTTACCTTAGGTCCCTCTCTGATGAGCGATGTCCACGAATGTCTTGGCCATCCAAAATTCTCCTTCCTGATTGGCTGAGACACAGCAGTGGTGCCATTGGCTTCTGCTGCTGCCAATCAAAGTCAGCTAGCCATTCAGGGAAGAGAGGGGGTGAGGCCGGGTTGGGGCTCCGTGTCTGAATGGACACAGGGAGCTGTGACTCAGCTCGGGTGTGCCCATAGCAAGTTGCTTGCTGTGGGGGAACTGAACAGGAGGGAGGGGCAGGATCACAGAAGAGGGACCCAAGAAGAAGAGGATCCTGGCTGCTCTGTACAAATCCACTGCAACAGAGCAGTTAAGTATAACATGTTTGTTATTTTTATAGGAAAAAACAAGACTTTACAATCACTTTAATCCCACATTTTCAAATTAGACTCTACCTATCTCACAAGCTAACCTATGACCTTATTTTCCAAACAGTACATATAGACAATAGAAAATTACATTCTTCCTGGTTTATGAATGGAAAATTCCATGGGACTACTGACAGACAGAACTTCTCCAGAGTTCTCTGTATGCTGTTGGCTTTCACTGACATCTATAAACCATATCCTGTCTTTATAGATTATTTACATTACTCAAACAAAAGCTGGCAAGAAGATTCTAAAAGCCTCACTGATTGTTCTCTAGATTTTTCTCAGTGTTCTTTCTTATGGGCATAGATATGTGAAAAAATTGCATATATTATACTATATATATTATGTTACACAGGCCTCACGAGACTATCTGACAGTAGACTGACACCAAAAAAACAACATTTAACTTTCTTTCTAGAGGCATTGGGGTTGATTTACTAAAGCAAATATACTGTCCACTTTGCATTGGAATTTGTACTGTGCAAAGGAATTTGTACTGTGCAAAGCTTAGGAGGCGAATATTCACTTTGCAAAGCATACCCAATCACGTGCTAGAAACATGAAAAATAACAGCTTCATGATTAGATGATGGATGTCAACAGAGCTTCACCTCATTCAGCTCTGGGAAAAATTATCTAGCAAAGTGCAACTTCCCTTTTGCAAATCAAACCCATAATGACATACCAACACATGCAACATAATATATTTAATATATAGTGCCTTGAAAAGTGTTCATACCCCTCGAAAATTTTCCACATCTTGCCATGTTTAAACCAAAACTGTAAATGTATTTTAATGGGATTTTATGTGATAGACCAACAAAAAGTGGCACATAATTGTGAAGTGGAAGGAAAATTATAAATGTTTTTTTAATATTTTTATAAATAAATATCTGAAAAGTGTGGTGTACATTTGTATTCAGCCCCTTTACTCTGATACCCCTAACTAAAATCTTGTGGAAACAATTGCCTTCAAAAGTCACCTAATTAGTAAATAGAGTCCTCCTGTGTGTAAAATTTAACCTCAGTATGAATACAGCTGTTCTGTGAAGCCCTCAGAGTTTTTTTTTAGAGAACCTTAATGAACAAACTGCATCATGAAGGCCAAGGAACACACCAGACAGGTCAGGGATAAAGTTGTGGAGAAGTTTAAAGCTTAGGTTATAATAAAATATCCCACTGAGCTGCAACTGCAAACCTACCAAGACATGGCCGTCCACCTAAACTTACAGGCTGGGCAAGGAGAGCATTAATCAGAGAAGCAGCCAAGAGGCCCATGGTAACTCTGGAGGAGCTGCAGAGATCTACAGCTCAGGTGGGAGAATATATCCACAGAACAGCTATTAGTCGTGCACTCCACAAATCTGGCCTTTATGGAAGAGTGGCAAGAAGAAAGCCATTGTTGAAAGAAAGCCATAAGAAGTCCTGATTGCAGTTTGCAAGAAGCCATGTGGAGGACACAGCAAACATGTGGAAGAAGGTGCTCTGGTCAGATGAGACAAAAACTTTTTGGCCTAAAAGCAAAAAGCTATGTGCGGCGGAAAACTAACACTGCACATCACCATCACTCTGAACACACCATCCCCATTTTGAAACATGGTGGTGGCAGCATCATGTTGTGGGGATGCTTTTCTTCAGCAGGGACAGGGAAGCTGTTCCGAATTGATGGGAAGATGGATGGAGCCAATAACAGGGCAATCTTAGAAGAAATTTTGTGAGTCTGCAAAAGACTTGAGACTGGGGCGGAGGTTCACCTTCCAGCAGGACACCGACCCTAAGCATACAGCCAGAGCTACAATGGAATGGTTTAGATCAAAGAATGGCCCAGTCAAAGTTCAGACCTAAATCCAATTGAGAATCTGTGGCAAGACTTGCAAATTGCTGTTCATAGACGCTCTCCATCCAATCTGACAGAGCTTGAGCTTTTTTACAAAGAAGAATGGGCATAACATTTCCCTTTCTAGATGTGCAAAGCTGGTAGAGACATCCCCAAAAAGACTTGTAGCTGTAATTGCAGTGAAAATTGATACTACAAAGTATTGACTCAGGGGGGCCGAATACAAATGCACGCCACACTTTTCAGATATTTATTTGTAAAAAATTATGAAAACCACCTATCATTTTCCTTTCACTTCACAATTATGTGCCACTTTGTGGTGGTCTATCACATAAAAATCCCAATAAAATACATTTACATTTTTGGTTAACATGAGAAAATGTAGACAATTTCAAGGGGTATGAATACTTTTTCAAGGCACTGTATTTATACACTATGGTTCAAAAAACTTTGCTAAACTGTAATAAAAAATATTGTGCAGGATTGTTTCACATTTCAAATTAACATATGACCTTTTTGTTTTACACATTTAATCTGAATGCTAAAGATTTGTTTTCTACTATTAGGATTTATGGTAATTGTACTATATGGTTAACCACTTCCCATCCGGGCCAATTCTGGCACTTCGCTCCTACCTGTAAAAATCATAATTTTCTTTCTAGAAATGAGAACCCCCAAACATTATATATATGTTTTTTTTTCCAAATCTTTTATTTAGTCAAAGGGCATGGTCCGAGAACACACAACATTGTATGAACACTTTGGCATATAATACAGCACTACATATAGTCATGTCAAAAGAACCTACAAGGACATTATGTCCATTAATCGCTCATGAGATCATTAATACTCTTGGCTAAACATAAGAAAAAGATAACCACGAAACTGAACAGGGTTTGAGTATATCATAGCCAAGAAGTAAATTGTGTAGGTAGGGTGGGACCATGGAACTAGCCCAAATAATTTTCCAATTTTGTATAAAAGAGGATAACATAGAGCCGTAGAAATATGACTCTAGGAAGAATGAAAAAGATGTTGGAGTATAAGAGAACGGAACAAAACAAGCAGGTTTTCTTCTAAAGCCTAGTGAAAGGAGAGAAAAAGAAGAAGAAGAAGGAGAATACGGGGGGGGGGGGGGAGCATGTAGAGAGATGTAATGTGAAGTCGCTGTCCAAGCATACATTGTACGGATTTCAAATTCGGTATCTCTAGTACCAAAGATAGTCAGTTTAGTCAACAGACTCGCTGTTGAAAAGGGTTCGACCCTCATCAGAGAAGAACATGTTCCATAGTGACTAAGTTTTGGAGTAGCGTTCTTGTTGGTGGCGTGCCGAGAGTACCAGGTCTTCCAGTTTATTTATTTCCTCCACTTTCTTAAGCCACATCCCGATGGTCAGGGCTTGTGGAGATTTCAATTTAAGAGGAATGCATGTTTTGTCGGCGTCAAGGAGATGGTGAACAATTGATTTTTTGTAGATTCTCCTGGGGGTATTGGAGGTATGGAGCAGGAAAAAAACTGGGTTGTCCGGTATCGAGCGCTCCGTGAATTTTTGTGCAATGCGTCTAACCTCCTTCCAAATATTTTCTAGTTTAAGACAGGTCCAAAAGATATGGAGGAGGGTGCCCCATTCCTCATGGCATCTCCAGCAGCAATCGGAAGTTGTGGGAAATATTTTTTGTAACCTCACTGGTGTCATATACCATCGGGTCAGAATTTTTAAGTTAATTTCTTGCACCACCATGCAGATGGAGGACTTGAACGTAAATTGAAGGGCATGTTGCCATTGTTGTGAACTGAGAGTGTGAGTAAGATCTCGCTCCCACTCATGGAAGCATTGTAGAGAGTGGGATTCCGGGGGTGTGATCAGTAGGTTGTAGTTGGCCGAGAGTGTGTGTGGCAGCAATCCCGGTTCTGAGCAATACTTCTCTAGAGTTGTAAGAGGTCGACTAAAGTTGCTCGGGGCCGGGAGAGATCTGAAGAGCCCTCCAAAACTCCAAGCAGAAGAGGCCCGTGGGGTTGATGAGGTCAGGGATCGATGGCCAACACCCATCAATTAAGAAGTGAGAGGCCTGCGAACGACCAGAGTTCATCAAATTCCGAAATGTGGTATCTTGATATCCCGGGGTAAAAAGTGGATTCCCTAGTATTGGGAATACGGGCGAGGTCGGGGAGGAGAGTGGTGTTTGCGCAAGTAAAGATGAGCAGATCCACACGTCTGGCCGATTAGGGGATGGTTTTCCATGTCCCTCGGCAAGGAGTTACAACACCAGGGAGCTTTACAGAGAGGTATGGCACTTTGAGCCTGTTCCAACGGGACCCACAACTTGATGTTACAATGTCTATTCCAATCAATGAGTCTACTCAGGTGTACTACCTGGTAGTATTTATGTATGTCCGGCACTGCTAGTCCCCCATACTGTTTGGGTAACATGAGCTGGCTTCATTTCAATCGTGGACGTTTGTGGGCCCAAATAAATGTGAAGAATATTTCTTTGTTTGAAATAATTAGATGGGATGTAGATTGGTAAGGCTTGTAGGAGATATAGAAATTTAGAAGGATACTCATTTTGAGAATATTGCAGCAGCCAAACCACGAGTGAAGTCCGGTATTCCATTTGTCCAAAAGAGCATGGACTTTTTTCAATAACGAAGGGAAATTCAGTTCAAATGTCTTGGGCATGTTGGAAGATATGAGTGTGCCTAGGTATGTCAGCGCCGCACCATTCCATTTTAATTTAAAGTTCATCTGAAGTTGTGAGAGAATTGGCTGCGGGCGATTAATTCCCATCACTTCAGATTTGGTGACATTGATTTGGAGGTTAGAAAGGGCCCCATACTTCTCAAATTCTTTAAGGAGGTTCGGGAGCGAGATCTAGGGGTTTGTAAAGGAGAACAACAGGTTGTCCACGTAGGCCGAAACCTTTTGTTGGGTGTCCCCAACGTTTATTCCAGTGATGTTTGGATTCAGATGTATGGTATTTAAGAAATATATGTTTTTTTTTAGCAACTTTTTATGTCACACGATGTTTGTGCAGCACTTTTTCAAACGAGAAATAATGAAATGAATTAAAAAAAAGAAAAAACAGTAAAGTTAGCCCAAATTTACACAGAGTAAATAGATGCCTAACATGTCATGCTTTAAAATTGCGCACACTCATGAAATGGCGCCAAACTTCAATACTTACAGGTTCCATGTTTAGCATTACAGAGGAGGTCCTGGGCTGGAATTGTTGATTTTGCTCTAACGCATGCGGTGATACCTCACATGTGTGATTTGAACGCCGCTTACATATGTGGGCGCAACTGGACGGGGACAGTATAATTCAATATGTGGGCGGGGACTGGGGCGCTTTACTTTTTTTTTTTTTAATTCTTTCTTTTAATTTTTAATTTTTACACTTTCTTTAAAAAATATATATATTTTGATCACTTTTATTCCTATTACAAGTAATGTAAACATCCCTTGTAATAAGAATAGTGCGTGACAGGTCCTCTTTATGGAGAGATGTGGGGTCAACAAGAAAAAACTCTTTCCGGCAGCGTCCTCGGCTTTGCTTACTTCCGCCAGCCTGGACATGACATCATAACTTAGCCTTTCCAAAGCAAAGCAGAAGGAATATGGACAATTCAGTAATTATATGCAAACAATCGGATTTCAGGTTGCTGTAACAGGATGAGAAAAGAAGATAGGATCTGACTGGCTGCCACCATTTATTGCACTGTGCACATGGTGATTCAATAAACTGGAATATATATAACCTTTACAAAAAAAAAAATCAGATAATATCTTATATTTTTTCACCAACACATTTTCTGTATTAAAAAATATTTTCCTGTTATAGCTGAGCTCACCTCTGAGACTCTTGTCGAGACAATGGCTCACTGGTGAGGTCATCGCTCCCAGAAGTGTTGCAAAACAATGGCGAGTAAATCTCTACAGGTACACTGAGGAATACTTACTGACTAGCTGCAATTCATAACCGAATCACAAATAGTATGTCATTTGCAAGTAACTGAAAAAACACATTGATTAAATATTTGTTTTAATTACTGTAATTTTTTATTCTTGAAATCCTAATTTCTGTTTATAGGTGTGGTATATAAGGAATGCAGGCAGTTTTTTTTATTTTTTTTTATCGTGTATCAGTACTGCCAATATCAACAGGAATATGAGCTAAACAGAAGCCACCACAAGTGCCTGATCATACATGTATCGTATAAAAAATACGTCCACTTTCTGAAAGTCAATATATGCATATGCTCAGGCAGGCTCGGAATGCTGGCTGTCCATTCGGAGGTGGGATAATGGGTATTGGAATTATGCTTCACAAACAGCAATTTCCAAGCAATTTGGTTGTAATTACAATTGAATGGATCAAGGCAGCAGCAAGCATGGCTCGTTTTGCAACTCAGATAGGCATTGTTCTGTTTGGGTGTTTCTGTGATAGAAAACTGCTGAAATCTCCAAAATAGTGGTTAAAAATGACTAAATATTACAGTATTTAAACCTAGTATAGGAGACTGTTCTGCACGAAAACTGGTTGGTAAAACTGGTCATATGATGAATCAGTGATGTCACAGAATCTTGGTGAGGTGGTGGACTGTACGATTATGACCAACCATGAGTCCCACCCACAAAATGGCTACCTCCACTGTAGGCAAAATACATCTTTCAGCACATAGCAGTATAGAATAGACAAGCTAAAGGTGTTATAAAACATTTCTATTAAAACGTCAGCTAAACTTGACATTATGTGACCTAGTTATTTGCATAACTGAACTGATAATACCGTAACTACCCATATTTCAGAACATAGTTACGGATGAATATTTGAAGACATCCATATCCCTTTCCCAATGTTTGTTAGAGATTGATATCCTTTTATCTGAATGTTTATGCTGATTGACAATGATCTTTCTTGTATAATCAATGTCAAGTTACACTTCTACCCTTATGTGTGAATGTGTTGCCTTTTTCCATTCACCTATTGTATTTCTTGCATACTTGGCAATAAAATATATATTCAACCTGAAATGTCAGCTATAAGAGAACAGCACTTACCCTATTTATTATGAAAATATGGTCCTACAAAATATAATACAGTATACTATAAAACTGCCCTATATTTTTTATGAAAATATGGTGCAACGCAATGTAATATATATATATATATATATGTATATATATATATATATATATATATATATAAAAAATACTGCATAGCTCCCAACTGTCCCTGATTTGGAACAATGTCCCTCTGTCCCTCTTTCCCCCTCATTTGTCCCTCATTTTGATCTGATCTATATAGTTGTATATAAAATGCACTTTTCATCTTTCAAAAAGTGTTTCCCAGTTCTAAACTTTTCATCCAAATTATAAATTGCTGCATTTGTAAATTTTAAAAGCCAATATAAAGGAATAGTAGTGGTAAAAAAAAAGTCCCTTGTGGATTTAATTAACCTTTTTTTTGGGTTAATTCTCCTTTAAGGGGTGTGGCGGGGGCGTGTCCTATGCCTACATACATTTGCTAGTAGCTGTCCCTCATTCTCATCTCAAAATGTTGGGAGGTATGAATACTGCCCTTTCATTTTTGTAGGAATATGTTACTGCAAAATGTAATATAAACATTGTATTATTCTGCCCTTGCATATTTATGTACATATAGCTTTGTATCATAAATACTATTGTATTATATAACATTTCAATACTTTTGTGATATATATGATCCAGTGGACATAATGCTGTGGAATGACTTTGCATAATATTCACGCTATGCTAGAACCATTTACCCCACGCTGCTACAACACATGAAGAGCCTTGGCCTCCTGTTTATGTTTCACATCAATGTACTAGATCTGGGACCATTAAATAGCTGTGTATACACTAAAAAATAAAAATAGCATTGTGAATAAACTAGGAAAACAGTAGATCTTTTTAATCAAAAGGAGCAGAAATTATTTTAATATTTTTTATACATAAGTTGCTGTTTCTCTCCTTCTCACCAGGTGGCAGTAGATCACTCTGATGTCCCCACCACTATGGACAGGATCACACAGAAACACTCCCAAGAGCAAGAACACATTTTTTTTTATGTTTCTAATTAATAAAAGGAGGTGAAACGGATTACTAAATATGATTGGATTACCTGTTGTGAACATATAATATAAAACATTACATATAATCCCATGACTTGTGAGAATGACTATGTCTGTATGGCTAGTGACGTTATATACATATTTAGAAAAATCTATATGATAATAGATCATGAGAGCTAATATGGTATGTATGTACTGAAAATACAATTAGGTTTAACTAAAACACCAACCAACACTTAACTTAACATATAATTTATGTACATTTTCATGAAATGCTGGCCTGTTCTCAAATAGGCTCATCATTTTTTTTTTCATAAACTTATATAGACGCTCATGAACAAATCTAATTACTAGACACACTAAAAGAAACAAATCATTAATTCTAATGAGGCTACTGTAATGATTTGTAACGCCATAATGAAAACCCAAGACAAGTTTATGATTGATGAAATGTAGAGCCATCTATCAAATAATGTCAGGTGGAGGATTGATAAGATAGTGGCCTTCTGCAGTGATCAGTCTCCCACTGACTACAAATTATCAATACTGATTACTACATTGCTGCAATAGGGAGGGGTGGCATGTTCAGCACTGCAGGGCTGGACAGACTCCCATAACTCCACTTTGGCTCCATTTACATATTCAGCTTTCAATGTGGCCTCCACCCCTCCCTTGGACACCTCTGTAGGGTGCCAGGGAGTCAGAATCACTTGTTAATAGGCAGATGGGGCTTCTGACCATTCATTAGCAACAATAAGTTTCTGTCTTAATAACATGTATGTGGCTGGACATTAAAAGTCAATAAATTGCAAGGCCAACATCTTTAAATGCTTATGGTCAAACGTTCTTATACAGCTATTAAGATAATTCCATGTATTAGTCTGACATTGCAGTTTAATAAAACAAATCTG